>CM070032.1:31179784-31196742 GCA_036250615.1 Ptychadena robeensis
GGGGGGGGGGGTTTAGCAGTTAGCAGTGATGGAGCAGAGGAGAATGTCATAGAACAGGAGATATTAGCATTTCCCTCCTTATACACCTATTGACCACTGTAAAGCCAACTTTAAAGCATCTCTCCACTATCATTTCCCTTATAGGAATTTGTGCCCATCAACCAGGACACATGTTGCTGTACAGAGGTTTGGTTGTTGCAACACATATCTAGTGTTCGTATGATGATGCTCGTGGTCATCAGGGGGACATGTCCGATAATCTCTGCCTGATGCTGTTAGTTTCAATGGAGACCGGCGTCACCATTGAAACTAACGGCCGGCACACAAAGGGTGCCTGCTGATGCTGTGAGCGACGGAGTGCAGCGTGATGACGTCATCACTCTGTACATGTGTGGGGGCCTTTAGTCTCTTTGGAGGCTATATGAATAAAGTCATCTTCAACAATGGCACCTTAATTAACAACGGCCTCAGTAAATAAGTAAAGCCAGTAATAAACACTCCAAGGACAATACCTATTGTATCTTGGAGAAACTAAAATACACTTAAACTCTTAAATAGAGAAAATCCTTGAAGTACAAAGATTGCCAATAATTCCTTCCAATATTCCTCTCTGTTAAAGAAGCACTTCTGTATTAAAGGAATTCTCCGTTTTTTTCTAATGAACGACTATTTCCTTGTGGTGATTATCCCAGCAATGGAAAATTCCTCAGTGCTCATGAGTGATGGAAGGCTTCGGCACTGGAACTAACATAGTTTTAACACAGGAGAGGAATTAGGAGTGACCACAAGGATTTGGAACATGAGCTGCTGGACAAACATATCTGCTGATCACACTTTAAAGAAGGTACAGACGGCTATATATTTGAGCCGTCCGATGTTCCCTGCAGCAGTGTGATGATGTCATCACGCTGCTGTCAGATATCGGCGGAGCCGGGGAGAAAACAGCAATGACCGCATATTATATGGGCCAGATAGGTGGCCGTGAGCACGCACGGCGCTCGGAGCGCCCATCGATATGGCCCATATCTGCATGTCTGTACCCTGCTAAACTCTGAAGTCTAATCATCAAATCATCATGCACCTAATGCCACAGAAGCAGAGTATGGCAAACTTAAGGTGCCCATACACGGTGCGATGAGCGCTAGAAAGATCACCCATTCGAGCACAGCGTGACGACCTCACCACGCTGAGATCTGGCACCGGTCGATTGGACGGGAATCAAGGGGTACCCCTTTAGGTGCCCGATTCTGGGTAGAATGGCATTCGATCAGGATTTACAGACAGGGGTTACCTGTTCAACAGACCTGTCTTCAAGCTGGATCGTGATCCCGCTGGAAGACAAAGGTGACAGTTGATCTTTCAGCAGAACAATGACCCTTAGCACACGGCCAAGATATCTAAGGAGTGGCTTCAGGACAACTCTGTGAATGTTCTTGAATTTTTAATAAATTTGCAACACCTCAAACTTTTTTCACATTGTCATTATGAGGTGTTGTGTGTAGAATTCTGAGTAAATATGTATTTAATAAATTTTGGAATAAGGTTGTAACATAACAAATTGTGGAAAAAGTGACGAGCTGTGAATACTTTCCAGATGGACTGGTATTACCGTATTTTTCGGACTATAAGACGCACCCAGAGTTTTGGAGAAGATTTTGTTTTAGGGAAAACAAAACAGAAACACAGCCATTCAGATATCAATTGAATTTACAAAATGTTCCAGCAAAGTAGGCAGGATTGTACCATGCAATATTCACACTATATTCCTCCAGCTAAAAGGCCAGGAGTGAGGTCTTAGCCAAGGAGTAGAAACTTTAGCATGTGTGTATACACTAGCAGCACCCATTCTCTGAACACACTGACCAATGTATGAAGAGACACATTTTACAATCTGACACTAACAACTTACCCATGAGCAGCTATTTACATATGGGAGGCCATATGGGTCTTTGTTACAAAATGTATTTATATGCAGAATGTTAATGTAAATGCTATCTAATTGTAAAATGTCTCTCTCCTTAAGTTGGTCTGTGTGTTCAGAGAATGGGTACTGCTAGTGCTAATGCAGATAAGATCTCTTTTTGGCAGTGGATTTTTGGCTTGGCTGGAGGGAATGGAACACATTTCTACCTCCTGGGATGCAGAGCTATTGCTCCCAGGATGATTTGGACTTAAGAAAAAAAAATATCTTTAGAAATGTTTGGACCATAGGACGCAGGGACACTTTCCCATTGATTTAAATGATAAAAAAGTGTGTCTTATAGTCTGTAAAAGATGGTACATTACAACCTACTATGAGAACTACACTAGAGTGCAATACATAAAGCAATATTGACGTCCACTAGAGGGGAAAGAAGACGGGGCGTGTTTTTTCACATGACCAGCCGGTAGACATTTCAAGGGAAGGGTTCAGAGAAGATAAAAGTAAAAGTATATCTACATAGCTCCAAACCGCAAATCTAATATAGGAATGAGAATAAGAAATGGACAAGTAATTACATGGTTCCAAAAAAAAAAAAAAGGCATTTGGGAATCATGATAACAATATTATATCCAGCACTGAATATTCTATATTGGATACAATTTTAATATAAATGAACTACTATACAGAATAATAGGAGAATTGTTCAATATGCCCCAAGCATTCAGATCAGCAGATCCAGCGCAACAAACTCTGAGAATGAGAAACTTTCTGATTTGTATGGAATTTACAGATAGCCATAGCAGGGTGTGTCTGATCACAGAATCTAGATATACATGCCAAGACCCACTGATAACATTAATAGGTTTATAAACACTTAAACGGCATGAAAGTAACTCAAGCTGCTCTGGCATGGAAATCTCAGATATGACAGAGAATGTTGGGCAGCACAGTTCTACCTCCACCAAACTTCAAACTCCAAAATGTGATCAGTTAGGCTAAAGCTCACCAAGTGCTAAAATCCATGTGTTGAACATTGACAGCAATGGGCTTTGGATCAGAGCTCCTGATTCTTTGGTCTGAGCCTTCGTCAAGTTGACGTTGACACAGTGCTCGACGTCCACATGAACGCAACGGAGGCTTGCAGTGACACAGCAGATCCCAGTGCATAGTGGAGCCCTAGCCTTACTCAAATAGCCAGCATATAACCGCAAGAGGTGCCAAAGAGTGACCCAGTACTATACTCTATAAGTCAACATTATATTAGGCCATCGGAGCTCCTGATCCGTTGGTCCGAGCCTTCGTCAAGTTGATGTTGACACAGCGCTCCGCGTCCACATGAACGCAACGGAGACTTGAAGTGACATCAGTGGATCCCAGTGCATAGTGGAGCCCTAGCCGTACTCAAATAACCAGCATGTAACCGCAAGAGGTGCCAAAGAGTGACCCAGTACTATACTCTATAAGTCAACATTATATTAGGCCATCGGAGCGCCTAGTTGCAGAGATCCTTTGGCTCTCGATAAAGCTTCAAGCTGAGGAGGTCTGTGTGTGGATACCATATATCTCTCATCAACCAGAATATTTCAGTCACCAACAACATGGCTCATCAATCTTATCGGTAGTTCAAGGCCCACTCAAGGTGTGTTCGCCTCCGCATATTTTATTTTCCATCATGTGTATGTTTGTAGCAGACCGGTGACAAATCCTGGCAATTCCACAGAACAGGACTGCGATTAGGACAGATGATTAAACATTAACAGACAGGAAGCCATGTTAAATCTTGAGCATATAAACTCTTCTACCATTATTTTTCAGTGCTGAACTACAACGTAAAGTGAATCTCAAGGGGAAATATATATATACTGCAAAATTCAATGTACTGTGTTTTTAATACCGGAGGTTGTGATGGCTACGTGGAGACTAGGCCAGGGAGCTTAATAAGATCACATATTATTCTACATTCATACTTAAGGTTGAGACTATGGAATAATTAATTGGTAGTAATAGAAATTGTACTTACCAGCAAAATCTAATTTAATTGCTTTGAAATAAATGGGGCACATATTTTAGTTTCGCCAACATGTAGCAAAGTCTTAGCCTTAGCATACACCTATGTTTCTGTTTGGCTTTTTTTTTTCTTATTGGTCAACATTCCCCAGTCTATAAAATATATTGCTGGTGTAAAATAAAAAAAAAAGCATATACTGGGTTATTGAATTTATTTATTTGTTTTTTCCAACATATCTTAGTTTTAGTATGTACTCCAATAATTGGGGTTGGGCACGCAGAATGGATTTACAACCTATGCAGTTATTTAAGAATACATATACCATATATACTCGAACAGTGATGGCGAACCTTTGCGTGCCCAAACTGAAATCCAAACCCCACTTATTTATCTCAAAGTGCCAGCATAGCGATATAACCTGAAATACGCACATACATCATATACATGCAAGAAATATGTAAACACACAACTGTGAAATTAGAAGATAGGGGAAGAGAACTGACAGCATTGAGAGCCAATAGGCTGCAGTTCTCTTCTCTGCTGGCTGACAGCTTGCGTGCCCACAGAAAGGACTCCGAGTGCCACCTGTGGCATGCATGCCATAAGTTCGCCATCACTATACTAGAACATGAGCTCAATTTTTAACACCTGAAATGTGCTAAAAGAAAATTCGAATTCTACTTGAGTCAAGAAACAAAAATCACATTTCATGGGTGGACTTTGTGAGTGAATTGCAAAGCCCCTGAACATGGTATTATCACCAAATGGTAGAGAAGGGTTATAGGAACATTGGAGAGTAAAAATTATTGCTCTAGCACAACGTTTTTAAATATATCAAGTTCAAAGTCAAACATTGACTTAAATGTGTACTTCATTCATGCAAAAAGTCCATAATCCCTAGAGCAATGCTTTTTCTTAACAATTTTCCCACAGCCCTCCCCTTCATCAACCAACAAATATGGTGATGATATCATGTTCAGGGGCTTTGCAATTAACTTACAAATCAGATAGTTGTAATAATAACATCTCAAAACAAAAGCACATTGGCTGGTATTTCTCCAGAGCTTTTTGTAAAAAAAAGGTACCTTGGCTTTTATTCGGGTTGGCCTATGCTTAAGTATATATGATAACTTACATTTTTTTTTCTGTAAATTGTAATTTCTGTATATATTGCTACCTAGAGAGATTTTATAAAAATGTATTTTACTGTTCATTTAGTTGTTCTTCTAAGGGCACTTCGTTATCTTACTTAGGAGGGTGAACATGAAGGGCAGTGCTCCCCAGCAGACCACACAAACATTAAAGCAGCCCATACACAGGCCAGATTTTCAATCAATCGACTTAAAACGATCAATTTTTTAATCGATTGATTGAGAATTGAGTTTTGCCCACCTGGTTAAATTGACTTAATCCGATCAAAATTGAGTGAAAATTCAGTCGTTTTTTGATCGGACTGGACGGTAAATTTTGATCGGTCGATTGAAAATTGGATTGAAAAGTGTGGTCAACCAATTTCTGATCGATTTTTTTTTTACCTATTCTACCTCACTTCTGATTGAAATTTCAATCGGACTATTTTGGATCGATTATTATGTCGAGTGAAAAAAAAATCGATCAAAAATCGATCAAAAATCTTGTACTACATATGGGGCATGATACAATCGACATACAATTTTATACAGACTTAAAAATTGATTGCTTTAAGTTGATTGATTGAAAATCTAACCTGTGTATGGGCTGCTTTAGGGCTCAGATCTCTACTGAGCTGATTGGAAGGAAACACTGAGCTCGGCTATTTGTACATAAGGATTCATTGTGGAGGTGAAAGGTCTCTTCGGGATGTGTATTATTTTAACTGTCACCATACAACATGCTACAATGACGAGCTGAACATTCACATTCTTCTGAATTTCAATTAACCTTTATGATGCGAGTTCATCAGAAAATAAACCTGCACCAGCATTTTTGGTAGGATAACAATAAATTGTAACAATCCATTAAGGTGCTGCATCAGCTGATAGTTAAGCTGTAGAAACTAGCTAGCAATGTCCAGGAGAGTCTTACTATACTAATCTGCCCGAGGCATGGATGTCCCAATGGCAAAGCCTCACAAACCAACTCAATGAGCCGTCTGTGACAGCTGAGAAGTCAGAACACCTAGTAAATCCTGACTGGCATTTCCCGTTGATAAGGCCTCAGGGGAGGAAAGCCAAAATAAAAGTACTATGGGAGTGTATCTGTGTGCCACTATCTCGTTGCCTCCTGGAGTGTGCTCAACAGTATGTTCCTAAGAACTCCGAGGCACAGCCAGGGGGGTGGGGGCATAGTTTGGTGTGGTCATTACCCAGAATGGTCTCTCTATTACACTGAATTAGAGGGTTGGTGTGAACTTTAACAAACTTCTTACTCTCAATCAGTCCAGCTGTCACTGTGCCATCTTCTCTCACACATGGGATGACCAGTAGCTGCAACATATAGCATTCTCTTATGCCGCAAAGATCACTTTGGTATACTGAATAAACAGATCAGTATTCAGAGTAGCAGAAATAGAGGTAATATTGAAATGGAACTGCAAATACAGGTTACACAGAACCAAGTTCAGAAGAAAATAGGCACAAAAATGTGTATGTGCTCACTAGTGATGAGCGGCATAGGCAACATTCGTATTCGCGGCATGGCGCAAATTTTTTGGAAAACATTCGGAAAATATTCAGAAAATATCCGCATTCGGCAATATTCTTCTTATAGCGAAAATCGGCAGTTTTTTTGCGAATTTCGCGAATATATGTTTAACTTGCATTGAGGGGCGTGTTGAAAAAAAATTGCGAATTTTGGACGCCATCTTAGTGATTGTTTGCGAATTTTCAAAAGTGCCGATTTCCGCAATTTTCGCATCACCCCAATATTGGATTTAAAAACTGTTGATGGTCTCAGGGAGTGTTGCTAAGCTCTTGTTGCAGCCTTCCCATTCGTCCACTTGCATTGAGAGGCATGTGTAATGGAAAAAAATACCGAATATCCGGAATTGCGAATATTCTGCAATATATTCACCATCTTCGCGAATTTCCGAATTGCCGATATTCGCGATTAATATTCGGAATCCGAATATTCGCGATCATCACTAGTGCTCACTACAAAAGTTTAAATTTCCATTGTGTGACACTTGTTGATCCTTTCTCTATTTAACTATACATGACCTGATAAAATGACCTACTCTACCAGATGTCCTACTGTATACTGTCCTACATAACCTACTTTTGGACCTTCTGGAAGATTCGGGAAGGAAATACTGAGCCGGGCATCCACCCTTAGGGTAAGTGGCCGTTGAGGCATAGAGAGCTCTATGAACATGTCGGTGAACATTATAGGACACACAAAAACGGATGTGTTTGTCCACGTTCTGCCAAAACTAAGCAAAATGGTAGTGAATGTATCTTTGATATGCTCCCCATTCACTTTCAATGGATGCAATTTTTTTGAGAATACAGTTAAGCAGGGTACAGACATACAGATATGAGCTAGACTGATGGCAACTTCGGGCGAAGTGCGCGCTCACGGCCATCTGTCTAGCCCATAAAATATGCAGCCATCGCTGTTTTCGAGGGGGACCAATCAATCCTGCTCGAAAACAGCCATCCCGCAGCTGCAGGGAACATCGGATGGCTTAAATATTGAGCAGTCTGTACCCTGCTTTAATGTGATGGGATGTGCACACATCACATATACATGCCCATTGAAAGTAAGAACTTTCACACTTGCACACCAAGAACTACGATTTTGCCCAATTTTGGCACATCGAGGTGGAGTTTTAGCTTTACAGTAACATAACAGAATACTGATTTGGGCTTGGGAAGAGTAACAGGGTCATAAAGGGGAGGACATCAAGGAACAGTGTGAGCTTTTTACAGTGTGAACAATTTAACTGTTTTATAAAAAAAACTTAAATCCTTAAAATTTATTGAAATTGGAAATTCTTATTGAAATTGGATGAAATATTGCAAATGTTTGATTTTCTTTTAATGGAGGTAGCTGTTGCAAGTCCCCTTAACTTAAAGTAGTGGTTTCCAAACTTTCCTTGCCCCCCCCCCTTTTCTATTTAGGAAGATTGAGCCCCCCCCCCCCTCCCTATTCAAACACAAGGGAAGAATGACCACGCGCACCCCCCCTGGAATACCTTTGCGCCCACTGTATGGCCAGTATGGTTGTCTAGTGGTTAAACATGACACCTTACCATAAGTCCTGTGGTTCAGTTCATGGGGCCTTCATTCACGTCCAACATTTAAACACATAGGTAGGTTAGATGTCATCACTATCTGAGTAATTGAATGAATACGAAATAAACAAAAAGGAAGTAATGAGAACATGTGCACCTCCTCATGTCAAGTCTCGCTTTCCTTTAAGATGCATCTTATATGGTGTTTACTGCACATTTACTCCTGCCGAGGTTAAATGCGTTTCTCGCTCCTGAAATAAATGGTTTCCATGGTGAAGAGTTCCATTGTATTTTGAAAATATTATCTTTTTGTAGAGCGAGAAAATAATGAATGACTAGCCACGAGATCATTTCCAGCATTACACTTGTGTGTGGGGAGAGCAGGTATGCACGTTAGTATATTATTATGGAAGTTTCGGTAATGACCGGCGATTTGCTTTCAGCGCATATCTCTATTACCTCTGCTCTACACAGTACATGGCCTCTGGCAGCCGCAACGCTCATAATGAGACATAAATACGCTTGTCTTCAGGCCAACTAGCAATAGCCTTTAGCTGAAAAGCAGAGCCAACATTCTAACATGGCAAAAATCCATAAGAATCCGATTGCAACGGCGGACCGAAAAAAAGCTACTATGGTCTGGGGGATAGGACCGCAGATTTATTTACCGCTGTCAATGTTTTCATTTAAAAAAGAAAAAAATATAAAGATTCTATAAGCCAAAGAAATAAGTAATGAGCCATTACATTCAACAACTCTCAGCAAATATATCTGCTGCTGTCAGATCAATTAGATAGACATTTACTAGGAAGAGAATTAACGAAATCCTGTGCATATGTGCAAGAGAGTTACATCACTACAGCATAGCTAATGAAGATGAGCAAAGGCCCCTCCTGGGGTAAAATTGTCTGGCGAGGGGGTTAGTCTATAGATCTGCATATATTTTTATGTGGCTACAAAAGTTTCTTCAGTAAAAAGTTCAAGTCACGTGACCTGTGATGTCACTGCATTAGGGGAAATGTAAAGGTACAACTGAGAGTGGAATGGGGGATTTGGTGGCATTCTTGCAGAGAGAATATGATCCTATACAGTTTGGTCACATGGAATGAGGGACACAAAGCAGGCTCACCAGGTATTTTCTCTTAACAGTAAGCGTTAATCATTAACCTCCCTAGTTATATGTTTTTTTAAATAATTTTAATAAAGTGATAGGGAAAATATGTACAGATTACAATGTAATCTTAAGAAATTTCTGGCCAGTCACGCTAGATGGCCAACAAGGAGGACACTGCAGGCAGCCACTTGTCCCTGGTGTCATTAAAGATGCCAAAGAAATGCAGCCAGGGAATCATGGCTGTGGAGTCGGTCGATAAATTCTTCCGACTCCTCGACTCCAACTCCTCTGTATTTAATATGCTAATGTGTTGTATCCATCCATTGAAGGAAAGGAAGGCAACATACATTACCACAGAACTACTGGCCAGGAAACCAATACTGTACTGTGATGGCCAATTAAAGCAGAGAAAGGGAGTTAGGCAGAAGATGCTGCTGCTTTTTCCTTAAGCTAGGCACCACGCTGTCACTGATCGGGGGATCAATTGAACAGAAACCAATGTGCACCACATGGGCACATTGATTCCTGTTCAATGGGGACCCGTTATCCCCAGCTTGCAGTGTGTGATTTACAACACGCCACAAGCTGGGGAGAAGCAGCCTGTCTCACACAGCTTCCGAGTGAGGAGTGCTGGCTCTGCCCCCTTCACAGTGACAGCCGACGGCTGTGGAGGAGGCAGGAGCCGCAGCTGTTTCAATACTTTCCATGAAGACTCATGTTTCCATGCATAGTATTGGAGATTGAACGGGGTCTTTCCAACATGTTGGAACCCTGTTCAATTAAGTTCCTTCGAGCCAGCTCTATTGATCCTGCCCAAAGGAACGCACACACAGGTAGGTTTGTAAACAGATTAGAGTACAATCAATCACCGTGAGCGCGCAAGTTAATTGATTGTACTCAAATCTTGTTACAGATCTACCCGTGTGTGCCTAGCTTTAGTGTTCTGATCTTCTGCTGAAGATAGAGCAGTGAAAGGCTCCAAGAAGAGGCAGGGTGAAGGGGCACTTCAAACATGATTCATGATTTCCCTTAAATCCCATAGTCATGTGTAAAGTTGAAGCTAACAATCTAAGTATTTGTCGCCTCAGCTGAATGACAGCGTTTTTTCAAATGTTTTTTACAGCTTCAGTCTTGAACTATTGGTGACCTATTTCCTTCACTTACACAATCGTCTCTAGTCCCGCAAAAAACGTTTACTTCATTATCAGCGAGAGTTAAGGCTGCCATACACGCACCGAGCGGCAGTCGATTGTGCCGCCGACTGATGTGCGTGCGTGCTCGCCCATCGGGGTAGCCCACATGGGGCGACAGATCGTAGCCCACATGGGGCGCCAGAGAACGGACATGTCCGATATTCTCTGCCGATGCTGTTAGTTTCAATAGAGACCGGTGTCTTCATTGAAACTAACGGACGGCCGATGCTGTCAGCTCTGGAGAGCAGGGTGATGACGTCATCACGCTGCAGTCTAGAGCTCATCTGAGCTGATCTGTCAGCCCCCACTCCGTACGTGTGTGGGGGCCTTAAGGCTAGGGTCACAGTGGGCGCTGTAATGTTATGCACTGCATGCATCTATTCTTATACTAGAGAAGTCGTTCATTATGACTGTTAATTGCGACATTTGAAGTAAAAAAAAAATTTAATTCCCATTTAAATTTAGTAGGAGTCGGTAAATTTTTTGCCGACTCCGACTCCAGGTACCCAAAAAAGTCTCCGACTCCTCGACTCCAGTTCTACAGCCCTGCAGGGAACACACAAGAGCCAGAAGAAATGGAGGGTGCTGCAAGCTCATATGGATCAGGTAAGCCATCCTGTGTGTGGGTCAGGATTACCGCTTTTGGTAACAAAAATCTACCCCAAGATAACTCATGAATACCACTAAGAAGGTTAAAATGGACACAGTGACAGGCAAAATGCATAATGGATTTACAGACATTTTAGAAGACAAACTAAGCCTCAGTTTACAACATGCAGCTCCGCATGGACACAGAAATTGAGCTGAAGACCAAAGCAAAATTGTGATGGAATTGCAGCTGCAATTGACAGCCGAACAGTTATCAATTACCCCTAACTTCATCAAATTTCTATCTCAAAGGGAAACCGAGGGGAAGACATACAACTGAGGGTACAACTGAGTCTGCTGAGTTCACAAGAGATTTATGGAAATAATCCTAATCCGGGATGGGGGTGGGGCAGAGGATGAAAATTAGTAGTTTCCCTTGCTAAAACGGGGTACTTGACAGGTATGTGGTAAGACATGACATGTCACATCTGCCCCAAGTTTTAGGTTCTCTTTTGATTGAGAGCCAGAAATTTGAACGACCATTTCACAAGCTCACTAAAAGCATCAAAATTGCTGCTAACAAGCATCAGTGCTGATGCCCTAAAGCAGGGTGGGTGGTTAGGAGCAAGTGTAAGGCTATGTTCCCACTTAGGCGAGTATCGTCTGCAGAATCGCCAGCAGACTATCTCCAGGCGATTTTCACAGGCGATTGAAAAACAAAACAACACCACCACTTAAAAAAAAAATTGCCTCCATAGGGAATAAATACACGCAATTTGTGATCGCCTGCACGAGCAATCCCAAATCACCTTTCATGTCTATGGGTGTGATTAGAGGAAAATAATCGCGACTGCCCGCTGTCAGAACATGGGGAGCCACGATTCGATCGCGGCCCCAATCGCAATTGCCCATTGAAAGTAGTGAAGACGATTTGCAGGTGATTCTGCTGGTGATGGGATATCACGAGGGCAGGTGATTAATCACCTAAGTGGGAACAAATGTATATGGGTGGGAGGATATAAGGGAGGCGACATTACACTTATCTGATCATGCTGGAAGTGGAGTGTCACTTCCAGTACTTGGAATCAGGAAGTGACCGGCACTTCCAAGGGTCACGGATCTAAAAAGGTTGAGAACCACTGGCCTAGAGGATGATTTGTTATGGTCTCATTCTAAAGGGCAGTAGTTTGCCCATATCTGCAATACTATTCAAATTTTCTTTTTTTTTAATTTTTAAACCTCCCTGTCAGTATAATTATTTATTTATTTATTTTATTATTACAGAAAATGTATCAATGCAATATATTGCATTTCCCACCCAGGCTCGGAGGACATAGAACAGGGCGGTCCTTGCAGGTTCTTTGTCTGGTCCCTCTGTCAAATTTAAAAGCCCAAAGTATCCCATAAATAAAAAAGTTTGCCCACCCCTCAAATTTTAGCATTAGCATGCACATCTACAAAACTCTTTCTTAAAAAAAAAAAAAAAAAAAAAGCAACATTCTATTTCTATTTTTAAACAAGCAAGTCTTCTAAGCATTCCATATAACAATAGGTGATGGCGCTGACACAACGGATGCAAATTCCATTTTTTTTTTTACCTTTTGGCTTCCTCTAGGTGGCATAAATACTCATAAGCAATGTTTTGTCGTCTCCTTTCATCCATTTCCTCTGCAGAAAGCCTTTCATCATCCACGATAGCTGGAAACAGAAACAAAAAGTCAAATCCCACAAAATTACAGGGTAGACCCATTTCAAACAAATGGTGAACTCTATTAAATAAATGCTTTGCATAGTTACAAATCCCCATTTGCCAATTAAAAGCTCATCATTTTCAAATCTCCGGACGACGAAGCAGAGCTTTTCCTGCCTGGATGTAAAGCTGGACACACACATTTTCTTTGTTTGTCTTTGCACTTAAGCATTTCCTTGTGTTTGTTTTACAGGTTTGTCATTTGAAAGTTGTTGGTTTGTTAGGTCTGGGAAATCGCAATCCAGCCAAATCCAAGTGATAGACAAAGCCACGCATGAAAGAAGGGCCAAAATATATGAGAGATTTTACAAAAAAATATTTAATCATTGACAAGGAAGAAATGTTTACTGATTCACTGACCTCTGTAGCAATAAGCATTGTGGTCCTCAATGCACTGGGCATATACGAGTTTCTTCGAGTGGGAAGTATTGATCCCGCTCGAAGGAAGGCATACACAAGTAGATTTCCTAATAGATCCCACTCGAAGAAACTCAATTGAACAGGGTTCCAACACTGCTTCTGGCAGTGAAAAGGGGGCAGGGCCTGTCGCTGCTCTGTGTGCTGTGCAAGGGGAGGGGGGGCCATGCGGGCTGCCTGTCTCTTCATGCAGTTCTCAGCCCGTGTTGTACCCAGTCCCCATGGAAAGTCAAATGAAGTACACTTTGGTGCACATTGATTCCCATTCAATTGACCCGTGATCAATCCCAGCGCGGTGACATCACCACCCTGTGATTGGTCGTGGATCGATTGCATGGGAATCTACCTGTGTATGCCCAGCTTTACTCTTTCTAATCTTCTGGCTCGCTCAGACCAAAGCACTACCCCCATAGAGATTAAAAAACTGGAAAGAGACTTAGCAGAAGGGAGAGCTGAGCTGCTGAGAAAAAGTTCAAATGATTTAACTACAACATGCACCACAGTGCATAGAGCTACCTTACATAAATACCAGTTACCTGGCCTCTCTAAACGACACAGCTCAGAAGTTGCACATTTACCAGGTAAATCCGGCTAAACTAAAGTTCTCATCTTTGCACCACAACTCACTTATATTCATCACATCAGCAAAACACCCAGGGAACTATTATTCTTACAAGCAGAGGTCAGCAATAACAGCCTCCCTACTTCCTCATTATAGGATTCCTCTAACCACAGAATCACACTACAATTTTAATATTCAAAAAGAAGTGAAAACAATGGAAACCTTTCACAATTAAAGTACTTAGAGTGCTTTGAGAATTAACAAAGTCGTTTTCGTTTCCCCCTGTAACATAGCTGTATAAGCAGTTGATCCTGTCAGCAAGTGTTTTTTTTCAAGCTTTCTTGAACACACCATGCAAAAGAAAAGAAAGAAAAAACATTTAACATTGCAAGGGGAACTTCTAAGGAACAGCATATTATAACAGCACACACACACACAAATGCATAGATAACATTTTAGGATTGGCATACTGCACGATATATAAATCTTAGACAATGATATACTATGCCCCATGCAATAATAATCTGAAATATTGGACAAAGGATGCAAACGGCCATAAAGTGTAACAGTATAGAGTGTAAGTACTGTGTATATAAACACACACTAATAGAGAGCAGAACAGAGCAGAACAGAAAAAGGGAAGGGAGAAAGAGGGAAAAGAGAGAAGGGAGAGAGAAGAAAGAGGGGGAAAAAGGTGGAAGAGGAAAGCTAGAGAAGAGAAGGGGAAAAGAGGAAGAGAAGAGTAAGTGAGAGGGAAGAGAAATAAGAGAAAAGAGAGAAAAGAGAGATGGTGGAAAGAGGGAGAGAGAGCGCACAGAGAGGAGTGGAGAAAGAGAGAGAGAAAAGAGGAGTTAAGAGAGAAGAGAGAGAGGAGAGAGAAAAGAAAATGTATACATCATAAAAAAACATAATAAACACACACACTTTAAGCCGATTATTACAGCCAAGGTAAAGAAATAGGAACAGATATATAATAATAAACCCAGAAAGAATGAGGCCCCCTGAATTTATGATGAACGTGTAATGGAGCATAAACACGCATAATCATAATTCTCCAAGCATAATATCATGTTACTTAGATTTAAGCATGGCAATAAACTAATCCCTAATGGCTTCATTATACATGGTTTACTTATATATCGGCCATAAGCACAAATGATAGTTCAAGAATGAGAGGTCAGCAACCAACAATGTGTATTCTATTTCATTCAAAAGTCACTGATCTCCCAGAAAGCCTCCCCGAGCACAAACCAGCCATAGTAGATGATATGGCAGGGAAGGTTTTGATGTATAATAAGATTCAATCCGTGGGTTTGGAAACGGGGTGTGCAGGATGAACATGAAGCTAATCTCAAGCATTTTCATTTTTTGCATTTGGGGGACTCCTTTTACAGTCCTGCGTTATAGGAAAACAGTCCTTAGTCCCTCATTATCATATATATGGTAATATCAACCCGCCAAGGTGAACAGAACCTAAGAACTGGTTATCTGTTCAGTGAGATAAAATGTTATTTTTCTGTTTTCATGTAGAGTAGTTGAGGGTCCAGGCAGATAAAGACGAAAGATGTCGGGAGACAAATTGTTTGTTCTGTTGCAGAAAACATTTATAGGTCACCTTCCTGCCCCTGCTTAAGTCATTGAATGAAGAAGTAGCACACTAATGAGGTACTTCTATGTCAGTTTGCTCTTGATGCTTATGATATGTGCTGAAGAACAACCAATGGTCCCCTTGTGATGCTTCTTCCACCCCTACTCTAAGCACTACTGTACAGTGGACTGTAATAGGATAACACAAATGACCCAGCTTTAAAAAAAAGTAGGCCCAAAACCAAGAAGACCCCTACACCGAGCAGTAACATATTCACTGATATTACTTGGAATAAACCTTACATCAGGGGTGAGGCAAGTACATGGGCTGATTACTTAAGTCCCCCATACACGTTTAGGATTTATCCAGATTTTTCTGGGGCGCACTCACGGCGGTTGATAGAAATCTGGTATAAATCTAAAGCTTAAAAGTTAAAATTCGGGACATAATTGGCCGCCAAATCGATCTAAGTCATTACGGACATGTCTGTAATTTTTAGATCGATTTGATTACATTAAATGGGGACCAGCGTCGCTGTCCAAAGTGCTGGCACACAAACGGTGCCCAGCTGATTTTTACCCGTCATCACGCGCGGTAAATCAGCCTGTGTCAATATATTTACTGACCTGTGCATGTCAATGCTCTTAAAGCAATATTAAGCTACCATGTAAAAATAAAAAACAACTATTACAACCCCAAGTAATACTTTAAAAAATACTCTATATATTTATTAACAAAAAAAACAGTGTTTCACCCCTTTATTACTTTTATTCTATGTTCAGTCCTCTGAATTCCTGTGCCAGTGCACCCCCCCCCCCCAACTTCCTTCATGGGGAGCTCACCTTCCTGTCTATACAAGGGCTCCTTTCCTGGACTACATGTCCCAGGAGCATTTGTGTGATATACTGTACTTACAGTGATGCGAGGTGTGCATGCATTGGTGGCAACATACCAGGCTCCATCGAGACCCAGCAGCTAGAGTAGCCACCGCAACACAGAAGGTATAGAAGATTTAAGATTTTAAGGATAAATTGTGGAATAATTTACATGTAGTACTGTCTGTAGTTGTGCTTTCATGCTGGCACACCATAATGTGCACATGACAGTACAAGCAGATACAGATACAGAATGTGAGTAGGCTGCAGTGATTTCTGCAAAGTTTCAGATCCCACACAACTCCTCACCCACCTAATAATACGCTCACTTACATCGGGCCTTCTGGCAAGCGCCCACCCCACATGGGTAATATATACCGCTTATTAGAGTAAATTCATAAAATTATTCCTTTTATTCATATATACTGTAAATACTTTCAGGTTTTTTTCCATAATAGCAGAAAAATATCTATGCATGAACAGTGGATATAAAAGTCTACACACCCCTGGTAAAGTGTCAGGTTCGTGTACAAAAATGAGACAAAGATAAACCATTTCAGAACTTTTCCACATTTAATGTGACCTATAAACTGCACCACTCAACTGACAAACAAACTGGGTATGAGGCTATCAGCATGGCACATTTTGGGTATGACTCTCAGCATGGCACATTTTGGGTATGACTCTCAGCATGGCACATTTTGTGTATGACTCTCAGCATAGCAC
>CM070032.1:31196937-31212125 GCA_036250615.1 Ptychadena robeensis
GGCACATTTTGGGAATGAGTCTATCAGCATGGTACATTTTGGGTATGAGTCTATCAGCATTGCACATTGTGACTTGGTAAAATTTGCCCACTCTCCTTTGCAGAAACACTCAGATTGTGAGGGCATCTCCTGTGCACAGCACTCTTCAGATCACCCCACAGATTTTCAATCGGATTCAGGTCTGGGCTCTGGCTGGGACATTCCAAAACTTTAATCATCTTCTGATGAAGCATTCCTTTGTTGATTTGAATGTATGCTTCGGGTCGTTGTCATCCTGAAAGATGAAGTTCCTCTTCATGTTCAGCTTTCTAGCAGAAGCCTGAATATTTTGTGCCAATATTGCCTGGTATTTGGAACTGTTTATAATTCCCTCTATCTTATCTAAGGCCCCAGTTCCTGCTGGACAAAAACAGCCCCAAAGCATGATGCTGCCACCACCATGCTTCACTGTAGGTATGGTGTTCTTTTGGTGATGTGCAGTATTGTATAGTATAGTGGCAAGACCAAAGCCTTCACTAACAAAGGAAAACCTCCAAGCCAGGATACATTTTTCAAAAACACATCTGAAGTTTCCCGAAAGCATGCGTGAAAAGAAGTTATGGTCTGATAAAACCAAGGATGAACTTTTTTGGGCATAATTCCAAAAGATATATTTGGCGCAAAAACAATACTGCACATCATCAAAAGAACACCATACATTATTGCTTAAAAAAAAAAAAAAAAAAAGAACACCATACTCACAAATCCTGAGTAAACACATTTTGAACAAATTACTGTTATCCATCCCAAATGTGACTTGGGGTCACCATTTTTGGTAATGAAAACCTACCCAAGCCACATGATGTGCTGAAAACCCAACAGAAAGTAAGAGATTAAAGCTGACCATACACCTTTAGATCTCTCTGTCAGATATCCTTTAGATCTACCAACAACTATGTAGTATAGGGTCCTCTACGATTGAACATAGGTAGACTTGATGGTTTAGGAAGTCCCTCATATTACATGGTTTTGGTAAAACAGATCTAAAGGAAATCTGACAGAAATCTAAACACGTATGACCAGCTTATCTATCCAAAGTGAGCAATATCAGTTGCCACAGATCAAGTGCCTCCATTTTATATATCCCCTTTCTGATGTGGGGCTATTCAGAATTTTGGATTTACCCTCAGATTGGCGACACTGGAGTTTGGACAATAACTAGCAGCAAAAACATGGATTGTAGCCACTAAAGTCAAATATATAAAACAAATTACCTAGTTATACTTTAACAGAAAAAACAAAACGCTACAAAAACACATTCAATGGAGTGTGTAACCGGATCTTTCCTCCGCAAGGAGTCACACAAAACAATAGCTTCAAACCAAAGTACAGCAAAATACTCCGGCAGCGCTCACATACAGAAATTCATTGTTAGGTAATTGTCCTCGTTAAGAAATAATTTATGAATGCTCTGTACTTCTCCAGAGAGCGCGAGTTCCTCTACAGCATTCAATACAATGTGCTGGCCAGGTTACAAAAACAACAAGCCCAGAACTGATGGCTCAGTGTTCTCAGCAGACCAAGCGTTCTCACTAACTACTGTACACTCCACAGACGGGCACAGCAAATATGATTGGCATCAGTGTAGCTAATGAACAAGACAAAGACCACACTGCGAACACACGCACCGAGCTAATGCCAGGCGGAATTTGAATTTCTTTTCATAACATCCCCAATGCAACAAGGAGCGGAGGAAAATTGTTTCATAGAATGAAATCATACATGCAGTATATGACAACAGTGTTCTCCCCAGAGCAGATTGGCAGATTGGAGATTTTAGTCCCCGCCCGGCACACAAGTCCTCCGCGGCGAGCAGCCTGACAGGCGGCGCCTCCCATTCTTCAGGAGCGCGCCACAGCCACTGAAAGACTCCAGCCCGCGGCACACTACCGGAGCCGCGGGCCGGAGTCTTTCAGTGGCTGCGGCGCGCTCCTGAAGAATGGGGAGGCGCCGCCTGTCAGAGGACTTGTGTGCTGCCGCTGGCCGGCAGCCTATCAGAGAGGTCGCCAGACTGGTGCAGGCGGCGCGATGACGTCATCGCGCCGCCCGGCTGAAAAAAAATTCTGGGGAGAACACTGGACAAATAGTGTTGAGCGGCATATGGTATATGAAATTTGCATAATTTCGCGAATATATAAAGGAACATTTAAAAATTCATACTATTCGGTTCAACTGGATTCTATTGCCTTCCACCGTGCAGGCCTGTTCGCAATTATTCGCAATGCAGCTTTACAGCTTCTCTTCTTCATTCTGTGATCTTAGCCAGTAAAGCTATCTTTCCATTATACGTCGGGACCACTCCGCTAAGCGTATTGCCCGAAGTAGCACATAGATTTACCTGCTCGGCGGATGCTCGGTCTTCGCTGCGCCGAGGCACTCCGCCGAGGCACTCCGCCGATGTAAGGCTGAACATAGTCGAGTACGTTCAGCCTCTGCAGCGTCCGCCAGCAGGCAATGTCTGTGTGCTACGACGGGAGCCCCACTATGCAATTCGCTTAGCGGAGGCGGTCCCGATGTAAATGGTAACAAGCGCTTAGAGCACTGTGCGTATCCATTCGCAATGTGCACAAATATGCGCGTTATATGTCGATAAACAATGTTGAAGCATAATATGACGAATATCGGCCATTGCGAATATCCGAGGGCACATTCGCGAAATACTGTGTATTCTCGAATGTCGGATATTTGTCGAATATATTCGAATTTCAAAAGTAAGTATACCCTGGATTTGTGGTAAACCGTTTATATCATCTTTTCATGGTAGGTATGACACTTTTGATATGTGTTGTCAAGAACAGAGATCCATGAGATCCTGAGAAATATTCCTCTATATCAGGTGTGTCTAAATACACGGGTCGATAGCTGTTCAATCGATGACCAGCTTAAGCACAGCGTGATGATGTCAGCATTCTTCTATTGAACTATGCACACCACTTTGTGCAAAAGATTCCCGTCCGATGCTTTGTATGGGGACACTCAGTCCCCTTTTAAAGCAATGGAGATCATACAGGGATTTACCAACATGTTGGTTTCGTGTTTGATCAAGCTGTCTTGGAGAAGGATTGACTGATCCCGTCCGGAGACAGGGTGGCCGCAATCAATAGCCCGCGTGATCAATCGTGTATGTGGACCCTAAAGCAGGGTACAGACGGCTCCATATAGTAAGGGAAATCTTCCTCAATTGTAGATATTTTTTCAACAAATAAAGGTTGGCCCATAACTTTATCCAAGTCTTTATTTTTGAACCACTGTGTGTTTAAGTTTGTTCTACATTGAAAAGTCTGTTTTGGTTTTTTTTTAACAACATAGTGAGCAAAGTTTGAAAAATATCTAAAAATGTTACTAGAGAATTTCCATCCTGTACACCTATGAGGGTAGTGGTTTGGTTACCCTCATCAATTTGCCCAAGTTGGTGTCTTCATTTAACTTATAAATGAAATACTGACTAAGTACCACCTATACAAATTTGGGATCCACTTATAGTCTCTATTAGTGACACTTAAAAACACCCAAATATTGTAAGCTTGTTTTATTGGATTGAAGCAACAATATAAACAAAGAACATAAGTCATACAAAAGGACCCTCTTATTAGGCAAACAAAGGAAAAATTTCCATATTTACACCATTAAAATCCACCACAATAAAGTAAAGTGTTCTATAAACGTAAACATCCCGCTCCACTTAGGATTTATTTAATTTTAAAAGGGCCGCTTAGCATATTGCAATGAAGGGAAATAAAAGGATAAAAGATGATGAGTGATACACAAAGTAGGGGTAGGTTTAAAATGTAAAAGAGAGAGGAAGTAAGGGAAAACAGGGAACATGCTTCTGAGATTATCCTCAATAAAGGATGTGTTCTCAATCGTCTTAAGCTCTCATAATATAAGTAAGGTATGGTCAAAATATAAAAGATTTTTATTATTATATAATTCATATAGCACCAGCATATTACACAGCACTGTGCATTCAATTAGAGTTGAGATGTAACACAAGATAACACCCAGGTACAGGTTATGACACATGAGGAGTTGAGGAACTTGCCCGATAAAGCTTACAATCTAATAGGTTGGGTATATGATAGGATTATGGTCAGACTTCGGTAATCAGGTCTTGGTAAATTTGGCAATGTAATTTTGCAAATTGCATTTTTTGAATTATAAAAACCCACAGCATCTTGTTTGCACCACAAGAGCAGAATACTACCATTTTCTTTCTAGGGTTTGTATTAGTGTCCTTAGGATAAAAGTAACCGATTTGGGCTTTTGTATACCCAACTGGGCACTAGATAGAGCATGTTTGGGGTGTTTGGGTCTGCAGCCCAGGACCATGTATACAAGTTGAAAGGGACATTTAAAACGTTTGTATTCTAGGGCTTTCCCACATATATGGTATAAAGCGCCCTGGTTTCCGCTACTTCCTTACCGCATAATACCATGTCATGTGCAGTAGTTACTGAAGCAAATCTGTGATAAAAACAAAGTATTACGCTGTATAATTCGTAGAAATGATGCAAAATATAGCTCTCCACTGACATATTGCTGAAACAGGGTCCCATGGCAACGAGATTTAAATGTCAGGCTCTAAATATGGATGCAATTGCACATTTCTATAACTAGGGAAATAAAGACCTACCAAGAGTGGCACGCTCCCACAGTCCTACGTATGCTATATACATAATGTATATAGAAGACAGTACAACCGAAGAGGATTGCTTTACATCAGATGTGACATAAACAACTTAATATGCCTTTATATATAAATTGTAAGAAATTGCAGAAAATTGTGTAAAAAAACCCCATAATAGTTGTCATATTACAGGATGACTGTAATTAATATGTTTTAGATCAAACACTAGAGGCAGGGACACATGAGTGTTTCTTTGTAACAACCCCGCTTCTAAAACCACAAGTGTATATAGCAAAAAACAGGACATGGAGGACTGAAATTTTTATTCCCACTTCCTAAACAAAAGCAGACTAGTCAAATATCAGGACTTCGGTAACAACCAATGGCGTCACCAATTTCTACATTACTCACACTTCAGCCCGAACACGGCTATCACTTGTTATAATGATTCTGGCTATAGACATGAGTGGTGTGTTAATCAGCTTGGCAGAACATTCATTTAATTTGAGTCCAAGGAAGAAATAGGGTAGCTGGTATAAAGTTATCCCAAAGTTTGCTTATAAAGACATTTTTTATAATTCCAGAATGACACTCCCAGGGCCGGGTCATTAAGAAAACCCCATTGGAGATCATTCCAAGTTGGGTGATCAAGAGAAAGACAATAGTGATCACTGTAAAGCTGGCCAAACACAGGCCCGTTTGTCAGTTTTAAAACGATCAATACCGTTTATACTGAATAGAACCAAGAACGATATCCACTTAGCAAATGTTCCTGCCTTTATTCCCTGTGCTTGACATATGTACAGCTCAGGGAATATTAGAGTGATATATTGGAGTGATATATTGGAGCATATGCACACACTTACCTAAATAACTGGAACTTTAAGGAAGTGGTTTTGCATGGATTACACTGTGTGGGGCGGTACCATCAAACAATATTGACAGTCATCATTTAAATTGCCAAGTCGAATTTATGCTCAATTTGATTATCCATTTGATTATGTGAGTAAATGTAGCTGAATGGGAGCAATTAACACAACATTTAATAATTTGTTCATTAGAGTCTACTTTAAAATGTACAAAATTTTTCACATTAGACACGACCATTCCCCAAAAATCATGGGGGAAAAAGTGTCTCGCAAAGTGAATACCCACGGCCTTCCCTTTGCAACTGATGTGTGTGTGCTAAAGCTGCCCAGCTGACATACATGCATTCCACCTGGATGTCAAGCAAAGAGTGCCAGATCTTCCCTCTGCCGTCTGCTCCTGTGGTGTGCATGGCAGCCGCACAGAATGACATACGCATGCTTCGTCAGCAACTGGCCAAGCGGCATCAGGAGGCAGTAAGACCCAATAGAGCTCCAACCAACAGAGCGCCCAGTTCCCCGTAGACATTTTAACTAATTAGACCAGTGGTGGGCAACTGAGTTGATATGGAGGGCCACAAGTGCAGCCCTCTGCATCACTAAAGGGCTTGCACAACTTTTTCAATTTATACTGATAAGTATTTTGAATGTGGAATGACAACAGGCATAGTTGGAAGACATTATTTTTCATTTTTAAATAACTTATTTTAAATTATACTTTAAGCATTTGCTATGTGATGCAATATGAGTTCCTATGCCCTATGCATGAACAGTTAGGTTTCGGGTGCCGCAAGTGGTGGACTGAGGGGTGCAGCAAGTGGAGGACTGAGGGAGGACCGCCCAAAGGGCCGCATGTGGCCCCCGGGCCGCAGGTTGGGCACCTATGAATTAGACTCTCCAATGTATAAGGTGTGTCTTATACATTGGCACATCTAATAATTTAAAACAGGTGGTAAATATGAATTTCCCCATAGTGCTACCACATAGTGTAATATATAAATGGGCAATAAATTGGGCTACTTTCTTGTGGTGTTTTTAAAGTTCTGTAGAAATGTTCAACTGATTTTGGTGGGAACGATTGTTTTTGTACACACACCGCAAGCCCTGTTCTATGAGAGGAGACAGGATGAAGCAGGGGGTACCCACTTCTACCAGGAAACAAAAATCATCAGATTCACACAAAGATTTGTCCTGCCACATCACTGAACTCCACAGCTGTACAGATTCTAGAAGCCTTTAGCTATAAAAGACTAGAAGTGAATAATAAAAGCATAGGAGTGAAGACATTGATGTTACCATGACCGAGGATCTGACTTCACCCACCGACCGACCTGTGTTGTCCACCATGCTGACAAAAATATTGGATGGTCAGTCATAGCACAGAATATTCTAAGTTCTCTTCTATATGAAAAGCATAAGTAAAAAAATTCCTTCAAGAGGGTAATGTGAGCAGATCTGGTTTATCAGTGAAACTAATTGGTAAAATATGTGATGATTGACTCATACAATCGTTGACGTAATTAGGTAGATACAAAAATATAAAGCAACAACAGGCATTAAACTAATATGCCTGTGAGTCGACAGCAATCTATTAGTTCTGTGAAATGTTTAATTATGTCAAATCCTAGGAGGTGCACATCACCCACCCACCCATAAGAGCAGAAACTAGTATTTTGTGTGGGGGGGGGGGCAGGGTTGCCTTTTTTTATTTCATTGGCCATTTGTTGTACTTGCTAGTCTCACCTAGACTCATGAATTCCATACCTACAGGAAGCATAACCATGAAGACAAGCAACTGACCTCAGTTCCATTTCCCCGCAGGCTGAGTTTCAGAAGGACCGTTCACCAATGAGCATCAATAATTATCTGAATCGGTACTTCTGGATTGTCATCATGTCACCACTCAGAGACGTGCTTATTGATCATTTTACTGGAATACTATTCATTTCAGAGAAGGACTGCCAGGACTTCTTTCTCTACTTAATGCTGTTAACAGGTAATAAAAACACTGTCAAAGCAGTTGCTGGCAGAGTTACATGAAAGGAAACTGCTTTGTTAATTACCAGCTTTACCCTTCTCTATAAACCTGGACAGGATGTCAGTCATCAGAAACTGGTCTAGGTATGATAATGCAGCACAGCATCTGTATGGGTTTCTCAGAAAGAGATGGCAGCACATAAGTGTCAATGTGCCAAGGAGAGGGTACAACTGATTAATATCTGTAATCACAGAGATGATACTAATGCATCCAGTAATGGATCTAATCTAATAATAATTGTATTGCAATTAGCTTCAAAATGAATCACATGCGATATTTACTATCATGTAATTATAGCGGTGCATGGCCATACGTGTGGGATCATGTAAAATCATGAATATCCGCAAATTGCAAATATTCACAAAAAAAAATCTTTGCCATTCGAATATCCGAGCTTAACACTATAGATGACTAGATCAAAGGCCAAATAGACAGTGGAAATTGTTGCAATTAAGGGGAAATTTTTTTTTGTAAACTCTTTATTTAAATAGAGTTGTACACTATAGGAAATTTGTATTTCAACTGGAGAAATAGGGCTTGTTTCCATTGATGTGATTCTTCGCGTTTCCGTGCGTTTGTAACCACGCGGCAGCAAACACAAACAACTGCATCCATTGGAAACTTCAATGTAGTTTCCACTGGTGCCGTTGCGCGCTATCGCGTGCGGATGCGGTTTTGGGTGCGTTTCTGAACGCTAGCTGCAGCGTCTAGAAACGCATCCGTGTCCCAACCGCATCCGCATCCCAAAAAACGCACCCATAGGGATGCATTGGATGCGTTTCAAAACGCGCGAAAACGCATGGCATAGCAGGCGCGGATGCGTATTCTGGGCGCGTTCGGGTAAAAAATCGCGGCACGTAAACGCGCAAAAACGCGTAGGAAGCCACAAAGAGAGGTCGCAACATTTTTTTACTATCACCATTTTAAAACATTACTACCTCCACCAAAACAGTCTTGACAACATCTATGAACCCGAGAAAGTATATGCATCAAAGCACCAAATGGATCATTTTAATTTAAAATCCTCATTCAATTATAAAAGAGCTTCACGCAGTTTCATACATTATGCCTTGAGAGTTTACAATTTGAATAGATATCTATGCTCTGTAAATGAGGCATTGCACAGTGTGTAAAAACAGGCTTTACGCTATTATGTCAGATGAACACTATTCCAAAATAATGGAAAAAATTGACAGATTTATATTTTACACAATAATAAAAGTTACACAGAAACACGAGAAAAAAAGGCAATAAAACACACGACAGACAACTATATTGAAAGAAAAAATACCCCAGAGAGCAAGAAAATGTTTAAACTGGTCAAAGTTCACTAGTGTCATAAAATAAGACACCCAAGAGATGATCAAGAAGAAGAAGGCAAGTAAATTAAGTTATTTTAAACATTAAAAAGGGCTATAAACCCTACAGGCTGAGACGTTCAAATATACATTAGGATCATAAGTTAGTATGAAGGCTGGGGTTACCAGGAGGGTTAGCAGAAGAGCTTGTGTTACAGCTGAATCTTTCATTGACATAGCAATTTCTTCTAGACTTTATTAATGGTTATTTTAAGCTAGGGGGTGAAAAGTGAGTCCATCCTTGTTTAACAAGCACTGGAAGAGGAAACTTAAGGTAGGCATATACAGGGCGATTTCCGACAGATTTTTTGGCCAATCGACCACCGTGCGCTCTCCCCACCGTTTGCCCAGCAGTCACTCGGCCGCAAATCGTGTGCACCCACCTGGACAGAACAACTAGGATCCTGTCGCATGTCGGACCACACGGTGAACCGACATGTTGGTAAATTCCTGGCCGATCCCATATCCAGCACACAAAGGGTGCCCGCCGATCACGCTGAAGTCGATCCCTCATCTATAGAGGAAGAATCGGCCCATGTATGGCTACCTATATTGGTCAGTGTTTTTTTGCTGTATTCAATATGCAAAGAGCAATTGGAACATGGAACCAAAAGGCCTACCACAATTATTTTCCGAGCAGAATACAACACATTATGGTGTAAACCTCAAAAATAGGTCCCTACAGTAACTAAACAAAAAATATACACCCAACCTTTGAATAAAGAACAGGCCAACAGGCTTCAAATCATGGAACGGATAATCGAAGCAAAAACTGCAATATAACATCGCCAACAGAAATGTGGTCCCATCTGATAAAGCCTATATCAACATGCTTCCTTGTCCATGGTTACCCAAATATATGGTGAGTAGGTGAAATGTAGTGGTCTTACAGTCTGGTGGCTCCAAATAACTCTTCATCTATGGGAAAAGTTACCCTTTCTCAGATGGTGGGCAAGCTTATTTCAAAAGTGGCCAATGTGCTGTAAACCCCCCTCCGATGGTTTCAAGTGGAGTTGAAGATGAAGTGATCGTGAGCAGTATTTTTTGAATGCACAAAAAAGTTCTGTAGATATAAGGAGATAGGTTGTAATTTATTTACATAAGGTGTGTGTCAAAGATCTGCTACATTAAAGTCTACTGATCAACCATGATCCATCATGCACTTCAAGAGAGAATTGGCACTGTCCTCACTCAGTTGGTGGTCACACACTTTAGCCAGTGTTGGTGGCTCTCATCATATGGTCATGTGATGGAAATAATCAAAACATTTGCTAGTTGAGGTGCCTAAGTTTGTAGATTTACCAACTGTATTTGGTTATATATAGATGTGTCGTCAGCACCTGCTGCCAGCACAAAACATAAGAAACTTCTCTAACCTACCCTGATAAAGTGATCATAGGCGCCTTAAAACGAATAGCGGGGTGAAATATTTTAAGGAGTTGTGTGAGTTCGTGTTATCTACCTGTAATGGCTTTTTCCTGGCTTCTTTCCTACATACACTCTCCATAGGAAGTCTAATGTAAAAGATGGTGAGAAGCAAGCATAAAAATATAGAAATGTAGAACACTGTTTTAAGGCAGTGGTCTTCAACCTTTTTAGATCCCGGAAGTGATGTCCTGAAGTGTCACTTCCTGTATTTGAAACACGGAAGTACCAATGTGGAGTGTCATACTGAATATTAAATACTGAATGTAACACTGCAATGTCACTTTTGGCAGGATCAGGTATAAAACACCCTCCCTTCTGTTTTCCCACCCCAATTGTGCAGATGATGTGTGAGGTAAGAAGTTAAGGGGGAGAGCAATGCCCCATTCCTCCTAAATTAGGAGAGGGTTATTCTTACTAACTTCCCAACCGATTTGAGGGCATCAGCACTGCTGCTTGTTAGTAAGTAACTGCTATCAGTGAACTTGGTGCCTCTGTGAAATGGTCATTCGACCCCCAAGGGGGTCTCAACCCACAGGTTAAGAACCACTGTTTCAAGGGTTTGTTTCCACTGCATCTTTCTCCCTGCCTGACACACACCACCAACACCCTGGACAGATGCAGACACGTCACACGCTCACTTTTTGCCCACCATTTGCATTGGCGGTAACACACCATATTCATTTGAATGGGAAAAAAATGAGAAAATCAAACCCAAAGCTTTATGTGCATGGCTTTCTCGCATCCTGCTGACGTGATAATAAATGGACACACAATTGCCTCATTCACTTGAATGGAAGAAGACTTGTCTGCGTCGGACGCAGTGGAGACAAGACCTAAGGATGAAGAGACCATAGAATTTTATGAAGTAGGACATTTTCCCAGTGTCTCTGCATTACGTGAATTCATCCCTCCGGAATAAAAGCGGAGGCCCCAACAAAGCCCAAACACCCTCCTATACGACAGTTTACACCTTTTCAAACATCACAGACTTGCTTAATATCCCTGACTTTCCCACATTAGGAATCCTTACACCATGTGCCATTTCCTCCTGGATTCAGTGGTCACTCTCTGAATGTTAATGTATTCAGCAAAAGAATCTAATTTGATGGAAAGACCATTCAGCTAGTAAATGACAATAATACCGCCGTGCCGACAAGAGGA
This sequence comes from Ptychadena robeensis, assembly GCA_036250615.1. Taxonomy (NCBI): domain Eukaryota; kingdom Metazoa; phylum Chordata; class Amphibia; order Anura; family Ptychadenidae; genus Ptychadena; species Ptychadena robeensis. The sequence goes on from CM070032.1 coordinate 31,208,455, forward strand.
ATTAATCATGGCGATGCTGAGCACTCCGTGGCATGAAGTAGGCCCTGCACACATTCTTTCCTCCTCTCTGTAAATCATTCACTTAAAATATCCCAGCAACTTTTCTTTTCTCAAAGAACAGAAGAGCAAATGTCATTACTGCTCATTCTGTGAAGGCGGCAAAGGATTTTGGGAAAAGTATAAATCATAAAAGGCTGCAGTTTCCAACATTCACAATCGCTTGTACCAACAATTTAGAAAAGCAGTTCATGTTTGTTATCCAGGAAATTAAATTATTAGACCACCTCACTCTTCTTTATCAGCTTTAAATAAACATGTCCAACATACCTGTGACTTCATTTTTATTAAAGAAGTACTCCGCATGTGAAGGTGTCCTCTGATCCCACTGACCAAAAGCGCTCTTGACTAAATCCTGCTCATTATCATTTAAATTATTAGTTATTAATACTTATCTCCCTTAAACTACATAAACAAGTTAAATTATTGTCATTGCTTGTTTGTGATCATTCCCAGCGACTAAAGAAATAATGAGCAAGTAAAGTGCTGATTGTTGTGTTCTATGGAGAGAAAGTGCTGACTGTTGTGTTATGTTAGCCTGGCAGTGACCTCCTCCGTAAGAAAGAACGATCATGGGGCAAGATGAGGCGTCATTGAGAGACCCACCCTGGCAGATCCTTAAATGACTGATGCTGAAAAAAATGCTAGATCTTCTAGCCAGGCTGGGCTCATATGGAATGCTGTATATATTAAGCTGGGCATAGACGTTTAGTTTTGCTGCCAATTTCTCAGAAGATTGACTGAGCGTGATGGCGTCATCATGCATGGCCGGACAAACTCATCAAAAGTAATAAGATTGGCCCAAAAAAATATGGACATGTCCGTTCTATGGCAGATCGATTTATGGGCCCATGGTGGGCGTGTTAGATTTTGTATCAGATCCACAGCCGTTTCACCACGAAATTGGCCCAAATCTAACTGTCTATTCCCAGCTTAAGTGCTCACATCATACCATGACTATACATATAAGTAGCACAGAGGTCCTCGTAGAAGAAGCACTAAAAGTTAGGTGATGGACAAAGCACAAATATAGAAAACAATAAGAGGTTCTGGGGGTTTACTTATTTATTTATTTATTTTTTTAAAGCCAGTTACTTCCAGTTTTAGCTAAAGGGTCCTTGCACACTATACCTGTTGCTTCGCTTTCATCACAACACACTGGGTACACATGTTTCTATAGGGGTTTCCTTACACTCGCATTGTGGGATGCGCTAAGGCAGTGTTCAGTTACCAGCAATGGACGTGTTGGATATATTCAAAAGGGTCAGTTGCTGGTAAACTACCGCACTGCAAAACGTATGTAGTCTGAAAGGACACTAAAACTAGAATCAGGCCTTTACCGTTCTCCCCCTTAACCTCTGATCACTGTATAACAACTGATCCCCCTCCCAAGACCTAGACACATTATTACATTGCCAATGAATGATTGCGTTTCCTGTTCATGTTAAATAACTCTGCTATACAAAGATCCCAGCCCAGGCAGAAAGTGCTGGACAGAGGTCACTGAAGCACAAACTAGAATGACAAGGGAAAAGGCAATGTTGCAATGACCTGGGGTGTGTCTGACATGAAAAAAACATATTATAAGCAGAAAGTGTAATAGGGAACACAATATAGAGGATTTAACACATGCAGCTTCCTTGAAGAAAAAGTACAGTAACTGCACATGTAGTTATATATATTATACGAAAACTAAAGTCCCCCACTTTTCTGCAAAAGAACTAAAATATGTTCCTGTGTAGGAAAACAAATACTGCGTTATAAAATGAAAAAGTGAAAACCCTAAGGCTAGGGCTCCACTATCCGTTAAATCCCTCTGATTTGCAAATCCCGCATTGATGGCAATGCGTCGCTCTGAGCCTCCATCACGCCGATGCTTGCGCTGACATCAGCTGATGCCAGCGCATAGTGGAGCTCTAGCTTAATACAAAAGTTTTTTTTTTCCTTTGCACCTAAGCATCTTTCCTATCCCAGATTGAGCAGTGTGGTATTGTCATACAGGTCACTAGAAATGTCCTATGTCCCTTCCCTACGTTGCTGATTACCTGTAAAGCTTCGTCCCCAAACCCTGACTTTATTTAAGGCATGTTAACATATGTGGAAGCAGGGATTTCCAAAGTGGAAAGCAAGATCACAGTCATTAAAAACATAAGGGGTCTTCAAACTACATCCCCCAGTCCAGATACGGCCCTCCAGGTCAGTTTATCTGGTCCCCTCACCTGTGCCCAGCACCCACAAGATACGAGATGCTGCCGGGGACGAAGTATTGGGACGCAATCTGCAGGGTGCTGTGGCAGTAAGGATGAATTACTTATATCTTGACTCAAAAGATGAAAATATTGAAATTTGGCGACCGGACTAAGTAAATTAATTGCAAACCCATTGAACATGGTATCATCACCAAAATTGCTGGAGATGTAGGGAAGGATGTAGAAAACATAAATAATTATTATTGCTGTAGCACATGAAGTTGTTGCATTAATTAGATCAGTCAACTTTTTGATTATGATTGAGGTAGAGCAATCTCTTCCCAACATCTCAAATAATTGTGGAAATTATATCATATTTATAGGCTTTGCAATTAACTTACCAAATACATTCAAAGGTGATTAGAGGGTTTTTTGGGTAAATATGTAAGGTCATACTGGAGTATATATGGTAATCGCAGAGTAAAGGCCCCCATACATGTCTAGATTTTTCGTTAAATCGACTTAATTCAAGTCCGATTTTTAGAAGTATTCGATAGCGATGCTTTTGCTGCAGTTTGAGCGTCCTAGCTGGTAGCAGACTGAGAAGGCAAAATGAATAAACATAAATACCAAACAGCTTGTGTAGCAATTCTGTATGTTATGTCATTAAAGTACTTTTTACTTCAATGTGCAATCTAGTTTTATTTTTAAGTGAAAAGAGGAAGATGGACATAGCAGCTTGTTCTGTAGCCGAAACGGAAAATATGGGTTGTGGTGAACAATGTGGATATCAAGTCTGAGAGGGAAATAAGTTTGTAATATGAAAAAAAGATCTATTTTTGAATAAATATTTTTTTATGGAAACATTCAACAGTTTTGAAATCTCCCCGTTTAATGGTTTCTTTCTGCTACATGTCTTCCCTCTCATTGGGAGTACATGAACTTCCATTCAAGGGAATGGGACAGCGTCAACTTGGGCATTAACAAATAGTGTTGAGCTCGAATATTCGATTTTCGAATATTTAGCTCGAATATCGTTATTTCGCCATTTTGCGAATATTCGCGAATATATCAGCGGATATCCGACGCGATCGCGATTTTTCGCGATTTATTGCGCTTTTATAATCGCGATCCATTGCAATGAATGGGATCGCGATTATATAATTGCAATGCGATTTTTTAAAACGGAAATGACGGATATTCTCCCAGTCGAATATCCGAGCTCCATTGACTTGCATGCATTGCGCATATTGGATCGCAATTGCGCTTTCTCGGATAATCGCAATTTCGGATTCCGCCATTCTCTATTGACTTCTATGTATTGCGCATATTTGGTCGCATTGCGCTTTCTCGGATCTCGGATAATCGCAATTTGGGATTCCGCCATTCTCTATTGACTTCAATGTATTGCACATATTTGGTCGC
>CM070032.1:31212225-31224290 GCA_036250615.1 Ptychadena robeensis
GCATTGCGCATATTGGATCGCAATTGCGATGTTTAGATCGCAATTCATGTCGTAAGTGCGTATATCGAGATTACGAATATGGAATCGAATATTATGGCGGATATTCGCGAAATGACGCGAATTCGAATATTGCCTAGAAGCTCATCACTATTAACAAATGAATAGGACGTGTTACCGCCAATGCAGCGAAAATCCATCCTTCCGCAAATCTCAAGCATTTGTCACGTCCAAGTCTTTTGACACAACAGAAACAACCCCTAAAGCCCTGAATTACAGGATAGGCCAGAACAGTAGAGAATAATGAAAAATATTAATGCTTTACTATACAGGATGCCACAGACAGAAGAAGTGGGAGAAGTAACCGCAGCGCACAGCGGATGACCAAGAACACAACACTGAATGCTGAATTATTTCCCTAAAAGGACCACTTTGAGGGTTCAATAGTTTGCATCAACTATCTTATTTTCTAATTAAGCTTGGTTTGTTACAGGAAGCTGACAGCACAGACCAACTAACAGGATCAACAGATATTACAGCTATGTTAGAGGGAGGAATCTTCCTGTATACAATGTGTTAATACCCAATAAAGCCTGCATCATGTATACATTTGTTTATTTAGCTCATAGTTTTAATTTGAAATTTAGCAACAGACTTACTTGAAATCAATATTTCTTCTTTTTCCTAATGAGAACTATTGATCACACCAGACTTGTCCATGTAAACACTACTTCACTGTAGCTGAACTCTTCTCAAACTTTTCAAATGTTAAGGAACTTTTGAAAATATTTACCTCCATTCTGCCCCTCATACACCAGACAGAAGATTAAGAAAGCTGCCATTTCTAAACTCTCAACCTAAAAAAGTGCTAATTTCTTGATTGTCATCCTGACCCACGGTTTATAAAAAGTTAATGAAGGACCAGGTCACTGTGTACATCTTCTCATGCCATAATAACTTTAAGATGGAAGCTGAAGAATAGAATTCCTGTTAGTGACCCAGTTTGACATTTAAACTCTTTAATGGTAAAAATCCAGCTTAAAGATTTTTACCTCCTTGGGAAATGGAGTACGTGACATTATGGCCCAGGTCACAGCAGGCCACCATAGACACTGTGCATCAGAACCATGCTAGGAACAATAAAAGGTGGCCTGATAATTGGTGTTTTCTATGGATGGGTAGTTTTAGGTTGCTTACCTCTTACCTCCTGAAAAAAGCATTGGGATGCTAATTGGGAGGAGAACAGGCCAATTGAGCAGGTATGTGTTCTGCAAGGAAGCTTTCAGTCCTTCAATTTATGTGTACGTGTAACATCATAAAATGTTCAACCTGTCTAATGGCCCTTTCATACTATAAGCATTTTTTAAAAGCATGCGTTTTTCACATTACATCTGCGTTTGCGTTTTGCATTTTATTAACAAATCAATGAAAAATGCAGAATTTTTTTTTTTTTTTAAATGCATACAGCAGGGCTTTTTAAAAAAACAATGTGGAAACACTGTGTTTTAAAAAATGCACCGTATGCAGTGTGAATGGTAACATTGGTAAAAATCTGGATGGATAAAATTCTATGATTTTTTTAAAAAAATCTGAGTTTTTTGATTGTAATCTGATTTTTTTTATTTATATCGATTTTTTTTTTATAAAATGCTTTTTGAGGAAAAAACATTACCATCCCAAGGTTATTCCATGATGAAATAAAGATAAGTTTATGTAGAATTAGGCTGTATATGTTTAAATGTTTTGGTAAATTCCATAAAAAACATCCCAAAAACAATACACAGAAGTTGATAATGGCATAAACACACACCCAAAATTTCCCCAGGAATAGACAAGGGCGAGGGGACGGGCCACTCCATATGTAAAGCAATACATTTATTATACACAGTGCAAAAGATGAAATGACATCAGATCAATCAAAAAGAATGCACAATGCTGTGGATGTACACATCTGTACACGTGCTGTTAGACAATTAAAATAGTCCAAACGGCGCAAATTTCACCCCAACGCGCATTTCGTTGAAGACTTCTTCAGGGGTACAATATGTCATTTCATAAGCCAAATCTGCTTTTGTGTCCCCTCAACCGTGTCTATTCAAGGTAGATTTTGGGTGATGTGCTTATGTCAACTTCAACTTCTGTCTGTTTTTGATTATTGGGCAGTTTCTCTGCTACAAGATATTATCACAGATGCTTGGTTTACTTTCTCAGTTCTCAAAACTAAGTGCAACAGAAAAGTTGTCCAAATATGAATGATTAACCTAAACTGGGGATAAAAAACTAATATGAAAAGTTGTATTTCTAAAAATCTTCATCTACTCGCATTTTAAAGTTATACCAGCAAAAATTATTGATTTAAATCAGTTTGATTTAAATCGAGCCTTACAGACTAGTGATTTAAATCGTGATTTAAATCAAATCCACACTGGTAAAAATGCAGTAAAAAGCATGCGGTTTTTATGCGCAATGCAACGCATATAGTGTGAAAGGGCCCTAAAGATTGCTGCAGCTAATGTGCACCCTTGACACACATGGCAAATATTCTTCTCTGATGACAATTGCTTCTTTCAGCATAATTTAGCAGCCTGCCAAACATTGTTCAGGAAAAACATGACAAAGTAGATGTTGAATAAGTCTCCAAATTCCAACAGCATCTGTGGGATACACTGGAAAAACAGGTTTGACCAATAGAGGTCTTACCATGCATGATACAAGACCATAGCCATGCGGGGAGTGCGATCCGCAGCAGGTGACACCAATACTTTCCAACCAGAGCTGGTTTTTTTTCTACATAGGACTCATAAGTCAGCAAGAGGCCACCAATCTTTCTCAAGAACCACAGACGCAATGTCAGCGTGACTAAGGCACGATGCCCTCCCCTGTGAATGGTACAGTCTCTGCATGTATCATATATGTCAAAGCTACCATGTATCCCTGAAAATAGGGCATCCCCCCAAAATAAGGCACCCCCAAAGATACAGTACTGTAACTCTGGACAGGGGAATCAGAGTGGTCAATCAAAATGACACAGGAGGATCAGAAGGGGTTACTAAAATGGTAATCCCCCTCTGAGTCTCCTGTGACATTTTTATTCCCCCCTCTGTTCTTAACAATCCTTAAAACCTTAAAGAAAAAACATATCTACAACCCAGGTGTCCAAACTGCGGCACTCTGGGCATTCTTCAGTGAAAACCTAACTCTTAATGCACAGAGCATAGGAACTCGCCTGTCTGCCAACTCCCCGCTGACACGTAGCAAATGGGGACCGACAGATGAGCTGTGCAGAGCAGCGCGATGACGTCATATTAAAACTAGTGGCATCGGCCAGAGATTTACAGACATGTCCGTTCTCTGGCCTACCGAGCTCCTTGTTGCCCCATATAGGCACCCCCGATCAGCCGACAATTTTGCTGCAAAATCGTCTGCCAATCGTTGAGCGTGTAGAGACTCTTAAAGCAGGAAGGGGAGAAAAGGCAAGGAACTTGCTAAGGCGCAATCTGAGTTGCTGATTGGCTTTCACGCATGGCCTTCTTCAGTGCCCCCCCCCCTCAGTCCTCCATTTGCAGCCCCAGAAACCTAACTGTTAACACATAGGGCATAAGAACTCAACTAATTTCAGTGGTTCCAAAACTGGGGGGCTCGAAGGTATCCCAGGGGGGGGGGCACTGTCCCTCATTCTTAACCTGTGTTGGGGAGGGGGGCTCGATAATATTGCTAAAAGGGGTGTAAGGAAAGTTTGGGAACCACTGGTTACGTCCCCAATGGATATCGTTCATGGCTCTGATGATATCTATGAGGCACATGACCTTTGATGATGTATATGACACAACATGTGCGTTACCATACCACAGTGTTCCCTAATGCCCTAATAAAGTTTTGTTATTTCAAATATTGAAATCATGTCTTCTAGCTCCACCTGCTGTCATTGTTTTCATTACAAATTGATGTGCGGCCCTTTAGCGATGCCGAGGGCCGCACTTGTGGCCCTCCATATCATCTAAGTTGCCCACCACTGGTTTAAAGTATCATTAACAACAAGTTTTGTTATTAAAAAATTAAAATAGTGTCTTCTAGCCAGGGTGGATTTGATTTAAATCACTAGTCAGTAAGGCTCGATTTAAATCAAACTGATTTTAATCAATCATTCTTGCTGGTGTAACTTTAAAATGCGAGTAGATGAAGATTTTTTGAATAACAACTTTTTATATTAGTTTTTATCCCCAGTTTAGGTTAATCATTCACTTTTGGGCAACTTTTCTGTTGCACTTAGTTTTGAGAACTGCAAAAGTAAACCAATCATCTGTGATAATATCTTGTAGGCATAGAGACTGCCCAATATACTTACAACAACAGACAGAAGTTGATGATGGCATAAGCACATAACTCAAACTTTCCCCTTGAATAAACAAGGGCGAGGGGACACAAAAGCAATACATGTATTATACACAGTGCCAGAAATGAAGTAATGACCATCATATCAATCAAAAGCAATGCACAATGCTGCGGATGTACACATCTGTACACGTGCTGTTAGGCAATTAAAATAGTCAAAATGGCGCAAATTTCACATGCGTTTCGTTGAAGACTTCTTCAGGGGGTACGATATGTAGTTTCATCAGCCAAATCTACATAAAACAAACAGCCAACACAAGGGGATCAGTCATCATGAATAACCAAATCCACATAGAAGTGGAAACAGACCCTCAGGGGTTACTCATGTCCATAGATCCATCCATCCAAGGGGAAAGACATGATTTCTGAAGATGGCGTCCCCACTGGTGATCTGCGTAACAAGACCAACCCAAACCATCAACTGATCATGTTTACCAAAGTAAATGTATTAAAAATCGGTCTTGTTGTACGCAGAACACCACGGCATTTATGTGGTTAAAGTCGTGGTCTGTCTCTCCCTTCCCCACTGGTGTCGGTGCAGTGGGGACATCATCTTGATAAATCACATTTTTCCACTCTATACTGAGCTATGGACGTGAGTGACCCCTGAGGGTCTGTCCACTTTTATGTTGATTTGGTTATTCAGTATGCCTGATACCCTTGTGTTGGCTGTTTGTGTTATGTAGATTTGGCCGATGAAATTACATATCGTACCCCCTGAAGAAGTCTTCAACGAAACGCATGTTAGGGTGAAATTTGGACTATTTTAATTGTCTAAGCACGTGTACAGATGTGTACATCCGCAGCATTGCTTCTGATTGATATGATGGCCTTTACTTCATTGTTTGCACTGTGTATAATAAATGTATTGCTTTTACATATTGAGTGGCTCATCCCCTTTTCCTTGTCTATTCAAGGGGAAATTTGGGGTGATGTGTTTATGCCATTATCAACTTCTGTCTATTGTTTTTGGGATGTTTGCCACAATACATCTGAGAGCATAGTTTTATTTATTATAAAATCTTACAAATACCTCTGGAAGAGCATGACATTCTGAGTGGATTCATGGAATTCAAATCTTTATTTAATCATGAATGACCTTGTGATGGTAATATATTTTCCTCAAAAATCATTTTATTTTTAAAAAATTCAATTAAAATCCCAAAAATCCGATTTAAATCAAAAAAATCTGATTTTTTAATTTTTTTAAAAAAAAAATCATAAATTTTTATCCACCCTGCTTCTAGCTATGCTTTGCTGTCAGTTTAGCGGCCCTTAAGTGATTCTGAGGACACACTTGTGGCCCTTCATATCTTCTCATTTGCCCACCAGTGATCTACACCATGGTCTACATGGTGAAAACCTTCTCAGACAAATATTTTTTTATAATGATCTCTTCTGAAGGCTGGATAAACTCTGTACTGTATGCTTCGCGTCTCAATTTCAAACAGGTAAATGATTACAAAAGCAGCAAATAAAATATTAACCACCCGTGAGCCAAGAAAGGCAATCCACTCGTCTCGGTTGTCTGTGGACATGAAAGCCTCGGCCGCTGGTCATGCCGATAACAACCAGCGAGACACCTATTAGCTGACATTTATAGAGGATGTGTTGTCTCACATGTGGATGAAAACTGGAAGTCACCAGAAAGACACAAGTAATTGCACCAACAAAATCTAATGGGCGTCACACACTGACACAACGAACAGATGTTCCCCCCGTACCTCCTCTTCAATAGCACACATACAAATGAACATCTGTACGTTTTCCTTGATATGTCACCATCCTCTCGGCGCGTTGTCTTGGCAGCTCGGTGAACATGCAGGATGCTCTTCTATTTTAAGTACATAATTAAAACTCTGCGGTCAGCGCTGCAAGATGTGGTCTCTATAAAACGGAGATCGATCAGAAGCAAGATAGGACACTTGACTGCTTATTTCTAAAATAAAATCTGGCTAATTCTATCCTTTAAATATCGATCAGAAGCCAATTTCAAACCTCTGCAATTTAGAATCACTGTAGGTGGTCCATAAACAGACACTCTCAAGCAGCCGAATATGCTTGACCATAATACATATGAAGGTTCCTCGCATTGTGCTAGTAAGAAACTGATTGACTGATTGTCCTGACCCTAGACAATTGCCTCTCAAGCATGTCTTAAAGCGGATGTAAACTCAAAATGTATATGTAAACTCAAAATGTATATGTAAAGTAAAATTGTGATTTACCTCTGAGCTGGTATGATGGTGGCTCAGTGCTCCACAATCCTAAAAATATACTTACCTGCTGTTCCCTGGAATCATGTGAGAGATTCCATCTTTATTTGTCAGGCTTCCAGGGGTAAACTCATGGTGCAATATCGCGAGTAGCCACTGGGGGCATTTCTAATGGTTTTCTATACATTGTGATGGAGAGCTGAGATTAGGGATGTTAATTCAGGTCTATGGGCGCGATCATGGCCAATTGGCCACGACCGCCCGTGAACAATAATGTGGTGAGCCATGATTTAGATTGTGTGGCGCATCGCACCCGTGGTGAAGAGCCAATTGAAATGCATGGGTGCGATCGCCGCTCTGCGACTGAGGCTATGTTCCCACTTCAGCGATCTCCCGCGCCCATGCATTTTAATGGGCTCTTGCCCACAGCCACGGGCCAAAAACATGCTCGATTCTGAGTGCCACCCCGCGATTAGAATCACGGGAGATCGATAAAATGGGGACATAGCCTGAATGTGTCTGGATGAGGATGGAAATGATTATGTAATGTTCCCACAACCTTTTTCTACATCTCCAGCAATGACACCATGTTCAGGGGCAGATTCCTCTGTGATCGACTCTCGATTCGATCATTGGCGGTGATCGAATAATCGATCGTTCTGCAGTCAATGAGCACACCACCTTGGGAAACCGATTTGGAGTTGATTTTGTCAGGAGCCGATCGCCTGTGGCCCAAAATGGTCGCTTCCTCTAAATCATTCGATCGGATAGGGAGCTACCATAAAATCGTTCATTCTTCGCTGATCAAACAAAAAAATCTACACATGAAAACCCACCTTTATTCACAGGGGTTAGACACTTCAATGCCCTATGACAGCATATTACAGTTATAATACTAATGTTGTTGAAAGTCTCTCTTGAGTGCATATGAAGGTCCCAGATGAAGGTTATTGTGATGATGTCACTTACACCACATTGGAATGCAGGTACAACCCTGACCGCGGTGAAATCATAGAAAATATAAAAATATCATCGGGGAGCCGAGTCCATATTTATGCAGCTTTGTTTTCTGTAAATCTCTGCGGCTCTTTGATGCCAAGGATAAAGTTTCCCAACATTCTTTACAGTGAACTTCAGGTTTCACTCAAACATCGCACAAACGTCTAAACTCTCTTGTCTGTCGGAGTCTAGACCAGCTTATTAAGATTGCTATGGAAACTGCTGAGCATGTTCTGCATACTAATTCTTCCATCCATTCGAAGTGTATTTATATCAGGAGACACTTATAGAAGATAATGAGCGAGCGCTATTAAAATACTGGATTTCTCATAACATAAGTTATTTAAAGAAAAAGTTCAAAGTTAACTTTGGTATACAGGCTAATGGGGGGAAAATGTAAGGAAAGAAATCTGGTGTTATGGAAATAAGAAATGCTGGCTGAGGTGTATAACATTTTATTTCAACCTTCTCTATGAGGTATTACAATAGGAATAGTCCAAATATTAAAGTATTACAATCAAATACAACGAACCACATATTGTATCTAAAGCTAGCCACACATAGTTCGATTTTAGCGCTCAATCTACGTTTTTCGATAAAAAAAACGATCGATTGTAAAAAAAAAAAAAAAAAAAATCTATGTGCTGCCCACATAGTACAATCGACGATCATTGAACGATTTTTGTTAAATCAGCGATTGAAAAGTGTTGGAAAATTTTGCTCGATTGGTAGATTTTTTTGCCTTGATTTTTTGGCTCGATTTTTTTGGCTACTTCCCTTTAACTTCCAATTGAAACTAAATTGTAAGAGGAATTCAATTGACGATTTTGGATTACTTCGATTAACTTTTTAGTTGAAATTGAACAATAATCATACTCTCCATGTGGTGTACATCGATTAAATTAAAAATGATTTTCGATTTTTTGATCGAACTACAAAATCTAATCAAACCTCGAGTGAACGCTAAATTGAACCATGTGTGGCTAGCTTAAGTCAGTGGTTCCTAAACTGGGGGACTGAGAAGGTATTCCAGGGGGGCGCTGGCCCTCATTCTTAACAAGTGTTTGAATAGGGAGGGGGGGGGGCAATAATGTTAGAAAAAATAAAAAAGGGGGGCCCTGCAAGAAAAGTTTGGGAACCACTGATCGAAGTGAATTATCAATTGAACTAAAGTGTTTTTTTAATTTCAAAACAAAATGAACAAACTAAAAAAAAATAAAAAAAATATTGTTTGATCTTTTGTCCCAAATATCAACCTAAATTACTTTGATCAATTTGATATTCTCATATAAATCGGCCAAAACCTGATTTAACAAAATCACACATTTTTTCTGGGGTATTGAAATCGGGCTACTTTAGGAGGGAGGGGGCGTTACTCTCCCCCCTAAGTTCCCACCCCACTTGTGCAGATGATGTGCGGGGTGGGACATTACTAGGGAGAGTAACGCCCTCTCCCTCCTAAGTCACTTTCGGTATCTGGAACGCGGAAGATGCTAGTAAAAACGTCAAGTGACGCCACGACCCATATTCCTGGCTAGCGAAATTGACAACTATGCAGTATGGTCAGTCTATGGTGATGAAAGTTGGCCAAGCAGAGAATGCAAGGTTACACGGCGCAGCAACCATCTCATTTCCTCCTCCATGCTGCATCTTATACTGCTCATAACTCTTCATCAGGTGCCAGGTTCCCTTTGCCCAGACTTACTTTATCACTTTTATTGTTCCAGAGAATTTTACCACATACAGAGCATATTGTAAAAGCACATCTTTTATTATTTATGGTGTTTCCTCTCTGAGCTTTGCCATCATGTGTAACTCCTAGAGTCTCTGATAAGATCCAGAGCTTTCAGGCTAAACCTGATTTGCTTGGCAAGAATACACATCTGTTAAATAAGTTTCCTCCTTGAGCTAACTCACTCTAATACAAATATAAAACCTTACCATCATTCTCTGCCTCATCCTCTATGGTAAGAGGGGAAAAAAGTGAGCTCTGGTAGGTGACTAAATCCAACAGCAATGCATTCCTTTGGGACAATAATACTTAATGTATGGAGATGATAGACATTACTCACCCTGACACTAGCTGTAATCACAATGTCATTCTGTAGTTATTGTGTACAGCTCCATGACTCTCCCAGTGTGCATATCACTTCTAGGATACGGAGGCCCTTCATTCCATACTGGAAAACAGTTTATAATGTGGGCTTATTGTATGGGTTTAACTCTTCACATTGGTCATATACGCCCTATGCCATAAAAGCCCATGCTTGACCCAACACCATTTTCTTTAACCTTCCAAAAAATACCAGCAGAAGGTACGAACTTTGGGAAGAGGGCAGAACAAGAGACGCAGAGGTTGCAGAGAACCCCAACGATGATCTTCTACTTGGTTACTTTGCACCCGGTAACTACTTGGTAAAAGCAAAAAATACCCGCGGTCTCCATTGCCCCTGTGGTTTCCGCAAAGGACCCAAAGAAATTATATCTTGTGGCCAAGCAGAGCTAGATCCGGCATGGTACCCAGTTTCACTGATGTGTTGGTGCTACAGCAACTGTATACTCTATCCTGTGGACATGGTTGAGTTGAGCTAGCATTAATGCCATTGACAAAACAATGATCATCCTTTACAAAAATTTTAATTACCCAAACTATACATAACTGTATAGGTAGACAACAGAAATAGTGTGCTTCTCGACAAAATGTCTGTCATTAATATCTCAAGTAATGCCAAAACATCCGCCACTAGGTGTAGACTGTTTGAATAACTTTTCCCAAAACGTAATGTCGCCCACAGATAAGCAGGCTTGGCACCACCAGCATTGCACAAAGTATATGTGTAAAAAACAAATGAAGGAATGAGCTGTATTAATATAACTTATAAATACATGACCCATTAATTTTGTTTCGTCAAAACTCCCAAAATGGGCATCTATAGGAACAAACATGGGCATTAAAAAAGACCACTGGAAACAAATAGGTAAAAGCACAGCATCGTAAATAAAATTGTTGAATGATTAATGTCCTGTAGAATATATTACAATAAGAAACGCACATGCAATGATCTTGATAAAGTCGGTGTTCTGAGATATTTTCCTACCCTTAAACAGGGTACACACATGTAGATATGGGCCTGATCGATGGCCGCTTTGAGTGCCGTGCCCGCTCACGACCATCTATCTGGCCCATAATATATGCAGCCATCCCTGTTTTCCAGCGGAACCAATCAATCCCTCTCGAAAACGGGATATCCGACATGACCATTAAATATGGCCGATGTCCGTTGCTTTGCATGGAGACCGCAGGTCTCCATGTAAAGCATCGGCTGAGCTGGAGAGACAACTGAGCTGTCTCCCTAGCTCTAACTTTTTAAGTTATTAAATTAAGCAGATCTTAATATGAGGTACCCAGAAATCACCTATTGTTAAACTAGATAAATAAATTCCATTTGTTTGCGAGAACTGAAAGACTCAGAAAATAGGACCTTATTATTTTCGGGAGAGAAGCCAGACATTAACCATCATAACGGGCATCATTGGTGCCAATCACAGCTCACAGAGAGATCACAAAATCCACAAAGATAACACAGGATTATGTCAATTTTATCTAACAACATAGGTTTATAGAGATAAAAAAAATTTAGTTTGGTATAATGACAGTATAAAGGATTAATAGATGGCATGACAAGCCATGACAGCCTAGCTCCAACAGCCTGAACAGTCCAGTCTTCTTGAGATGAGGACGGGAATATCTTCAGAAGGCAAACTTTTTAACTAAAGCACTAGACAAAAACCTATAAAGGAACCGCAGGATGTCAGGGAGTGTAGAACAGCCGACTATAAAGCATCCTTTCATGCTGCCTCTGGACGGCTCAAAATAGGATTTAATTAAATAGAAAGTTGTAACAATGGCTACCCTACACACAGAGAATCATTAGTGTTACGGCAATCAGCGCTATAAGGAAAGTAGAAGCAAATCCCAGCAATAGATTGAAGAGACAACCAATAAAAGATAAACTACATAATAATCTCCAATACAGGAGATAAAATCACAATTTAGGTCAAGTCCTAAATATTCTTGTTATTGAACTGCAGTGCTCAATGATCTCTCATCCAGAGCCCATGTCATGGACGCTTTCCATTGGCATTGAGGAAAGTCCCTTGGAGGATTCCCAGCGTCCTGAAGAGCACCCAGCAGGGGTTCCATGTTGTTCATGGTTAAAGACTTGTAGCTTTTTTCTGTAGCACTGCTAGTCTACTTACTTCTGACATCACACATACACTGGAAAGTAAAGGGGTCAATATTGCTAACTTTGCGTATGTTATGATTAAGTGCATCATTGCGTTATTCAATCTTAACCTGGGAACACACGCCTCGATATAGGAGCCATTAGTATAGGAGACCTCGATATACAGTGCTGCTTGAAAGTATGTGAACCCCTCAAGTGGTGTAGATGTTTCTGT
>CM070032.1:31247978-31264912 GCA_036250615.1 Ptychadena robeensis
GGGTGGGAAACGTTCCACTATGGGGCCTCGAGATTACTGACGGCGGCCTTGTGTGAGATGTAGTAGTGCTCCCCCATCACCCACCCACTTCTGGTTCTCTGGCGCCAACTCTGTGTGTAGTCCATGTGTGCCCCCATCCACTGTGTGAGTAGTCCAAGGTTGTCAAACTCCGACCCATGGACCCTTAATGGCCTGCAGTGTGATTATATTTTTTGATAAATATCAAGCTTGGCCCATGACTTTATCCAAGATTTTAGATTTGGCCCACTGTGTATTTGAATTTGACACCCCTGCCCTGGATGTTGAACACCTGAATTATTGGACAACATTAATGTCTGGGCTTTTGGATGGAGAGGTACCGTAAGTATATTTGGTATGCTTTTGGACATACAGTGCATCCAGAAAGTATTCACAGCACATGACTTTCCACATTTTGTTATGTTACAGCCTGATTTCAAAATTGATTAAATAAATTAAGTTCTAAACACAACTTCCCATAACGACAACGTGAAAAAGTTTACCTGAGGTTTTGGAAAATTTGTTACAAAACTAAAAAACTGTTCACAGACTTTGCTCAATACATTATTGATGTAATTACTAGTGATGAGCAGCATAGGCAATATTCAAATTTGAGACATTTCTCCAAATATTCTAAGTAAATTAGCAAATTCGAGATCTCCTGTCATTATATCGGTAATGAGATTTATTGCAAAAGTAACCTGTGGTGTCATGGCGACATCTAGTGGCAGATGGGAAGTTGCAGCTATAGTGTATTCTTATGAAACAACACTCAAGTAATTCTTTGTGAAAATCGACATTTGTATGTGAATATTGCATGTGCAATGCATGGTACTTTCCTCAGGATCTCGAATATTCAAGACTATGAAGATATAGCACTATATTTGAGATCTTCGCGAATTTTGAAGTGCTGATATTTGCAATAAAAATTTGTGATTCAAATTTCCATGCTCAACACTTGCAATTACAGCCTTAAAGCAGGGAACACACGTGTAGATATGGGCCAGATCGAGCCCATATCACATGCGGCCATCCCTGTTTTTGGGTTGATTGGTCCCGCTCGAAAACAGGGATATCCGACATGACCGTAAACCACGGTTGATGTCCATTGCTTTGCATGGAAACCATGGGGTCTCCATGCAAAGCATTGGCTGAGCTAGACACACTGCAGTCCTGTGTCTCCAGCTCCTCCGATATCAGGAAGCAGTGTGATGACGTCATCGCGCTGCTGCAGGGAACCTCGAACGGCTCCAATATCGAGCCGTGTGATCCCTACTTAAGTCTTATTGAATATGATACCACAAGCTTGGCACACCTATACCTGGACTGTTTGCCCATTCCTATTTGCAGCACCTCTCAAGCTCCATCAGGTTGGATGGGAAGCGTTAGTGCACATATCATGTCAGAGCACAAACCAAGCATGAAGTCACAGGAATTGTCTGTAGACCTGCGAGACAGGATTGTTTAAAATGTTTAAAATCCAAAGAAGACTAATGCCTGCCATACACCCACAGATGGGTGCAGACAGACAAGCTCCGATGAGCTCTGGAATGCAACAGTGTTCTCCCCAGAATTTTTTTTCAGCCGGGCGGCGCGATGACGTAATCGCGCCGCCTGCACCGGTCCGGCGGCCTCTCTGATAGGCTGCCGGCCAGCGGCAGCACACAAGTCCTCTGCGGCGAGCAGCCAGACAGGCGGCGCCTCCCCATTCTTCAGGAGCGCGCCGCAGCCACTGAAAGACTCCGGCCCGCGGCTCCGGTAGTGTGCCGCGGGCCAGAGTCTTTCGGTGGCTGTGGCGCGCTCCTGAAGAATGGGAGGCGCCGCCTGTCAGGCTGCTCGCCGCGGAGGACTTGTGTGCTGCCGCTGGCCGGCAGCCTATCAGAGGTAAGCCGCGCCGAGGATGAAGAAGAGCCAATGGCCACACTGTTAAAAATGGTGCGGTACAGGCGGTGCGCTAGGGAGGTTAATGGCATCGGCTTGCATCTTGGATCTGTCGTCCCATGTGGGCACACGCCAATTAGCGGCCGATTTTGCCGCTGACCGACGGCGCGAGCACGCACGCCTGTCGGTCAGCGGAAAAATCGACTGCTAATCGGCGTGTGTATGCCAGGCATTAAGCAGGGAACAGACGGCTCGATATTTGATAATGTCATCAAGCTGCTGTCAGATATCGGCAGACCTGGAGAGATAGCTCTGCTCTGCTGAGACCTGCGGTTTCCATGCAAAGCAACGAACATCGGCCGCAAAAGATATGGCAAAAGATATGGCTCAGGTCGATGGCCATGAGCGCACACAAAGCTGGAAGCACCCATCCTTCTGGCCCATATGCACATGCCTGTACCCTGCTTTATGATAATACTTTGCCTACATCTCCACTATCTCTTAAGGCCCCCATACACCTTACAATCTTACCATACAATTTCTGTACAATCCCTTTTTATTGTACTAAAACCATGTAATATGAGGACCTTTCTAATCCTTCCAATCACTATGTATTCCAGCAGGGAGGACCCGGCACTACATAGTTGTTGGTAGATCTAAAGGAATATGGGGGGCTTAAGGTGGGACGATAACTACAACATCGTTTCTCAGGATGTAATTTTACAAACAGCGTGAGGTCACATACATTGCCCTCTGAAATTATTATAAGGTAATAATCTCAGCACATGACCATTCTCCGATAGTAAATACAGACTCCCGGATCTGATGTATCTGTAACTATTCTCCAACATCAACAGCAAGTAATAATTCAGTTATGATCATCTTTTAAGATGTTAGTATGCATTAAGCTTGTCATACCGTGTTCAGATAATTCAGATCATATTTATTTCATAGCTAAAATATACCGTTGTTTCTGCCAAATTTTGAAACAACAGATTCTAATCCTCCGAGTGATGTCTGTGAGAGTTGTTTTAAAACTTGAGCGTGCCATTGGGATGTGTTCCAAGTGTCAAATAATCCAGGAACACTCTACTGACTTGCTAAAACAGCTGCTGTCTGTCTATGAACAACTATTGTTTCCACAGCTGGATGACTCTTCATTTTGCCGGCTGCGCCGATCTGCTCATCTGGTTTTATCTTATAATGTCGGTGATGTCACCTAGATTCCGCCATGGTCAGTGTGCTCCTTTGGGTTTGCTTTGTAGCAGGAAGTGCTTAACAGGAATAACACTGTATGAAAACCTTGTTGACACATTGTGTCCGAATATAAGGACGTCAGTCATAAAGGGAAATCCACAAGTATTGTTTGCCAACTTATCCTTTAAAGATGACCTACCACCAGACATCTATGTTTTCATGAATGTCACTAGAAGTGCCAATAATAGGGAGGAATGCAGTGAAAAAACCAAAAACTTACCTGTAATAAGCAATTTAAGACGATAACCCCACAGCTCTTCTCAATTCCTGGTTCGCTGCAAGGCAACACATGGAACTGGGGGTGCAATATCGCGAGTGGCCACTGGGGGGGCGTTCAGTGATCTTCTATGGGAATTTTCAAAGAAGATCACTGAGAAATCTAAGCTCCCTGTGACGTTCTGCCTTGCTCTGCCTTAAGTCAAACAGGAATTGAGGAGAGCTGTGGGGTTATCTTCTTAAATTTCTTAAATTTAAAGTTTTTGGGGGTTTTCACTGCATTCATGACTATTATTGGCACTTCTAGTGCCATTCATGAAAACATAGATTTCTGGTGGTAGGTCCGCTTTAATGAATTCCACAAGTGTAAGAGACATAAAAATAATAACTGTAATCCCTGTTCCAGAAAGTTTCACTGTGCTGCCCTACAGGGTGCTGCTACGTTTTTTTTTCTGAAAACACTCCTGCCAGCTCTTTTCTCAGTTATTATTCCTCTGGGTTAGTTGCATTCCACTGCAAACTTGGGGTTGTGGTGTATTTCCAACCTCATAGCTGAATATCTGCAGTTTGAGCATTACAGAGGTGTTTCCACCTAGGAGGGTTTGATTGAGACTTAATTATCTAATCAAGGGCTGCTTTTATTCAGGTAGGTTCTTTTCTATAAAGGGCCTAGCATTTTGGAAGACCTAGTCAGTGACATATGGAAGCATTTGCAGCAAGAGATCTGAGCATGCCCAGACTGGTGGCACCTTTGCAGTGGGAATATCTGCCTGAAGAGGGTGGCTGCCTAGAATAAGGAAGACTTAACGTCCCCACACACATATCGAGTGGGAACCCAAAGATGAGCTGTGGAGGGCAGCGTGATGATGTCATCACGCTGCTCTCCATCGCTCACAGCATCGGTGGGCACCCTTTGTGTGGCATCGTCCAGAGATTTACGGACATGCCCATTCTCTGGACGACTGGGATCTGTAACCCCATGTGGGCTCCCGAGATCTGCAAAATCGCCCGCTGCTCGTTGCATGTGTGGGGACCTTTAGGAAACACATACTGTATATAGTTTTATAATTGCATAGCTGGATTGAATAGGGTTGTTTGTATTAAATATGTCTATAAGTACATGTTTCTTGATAAAATCTGCCCCCTCTTGCCTGGTTCTCTACGTTTTCATACAGAAACAACTTGGCTTATATTTCAGTGTGAGATCACTTGTACAGATTATTGAGGTCATGTACAATGTGACATTTATTACTCACAATATTGTTATATTTTCCTACATGAATACTGTTTTCCCCTAGGATAGGCATAAAAAAAGCCAGACATAGGAGGAATAGACAGTATTACATTGTTCGTTGTAGGCTTAATCTGAAAGCTTTAGAGTTATCAGTGAATAGCTTTGTCATTGCAGCATGTAGCAATAGCAAGCCTGAGGTCTTCAAACCGGCTGCAGACTTCAATGGGGATTCTAAAAGAGAATCTAAAAGCTTGTAAATAATCTGCAACAGCAGTTACCATATTGATGTTCTGAAAATTGCTTGCATAATCAGAAATAGGATCATTATCTTCCATCTCCAGCGTGTGTCACAGTTGCTGATATGGGCAGCAGGAAATATCTCACCCATGGGCAGATCCACTTTAAACTTCAGAGTTATAGGAATACTAAACCCTGATTTATAAATATAAACTATTACACTTAGGCTACATTTACATTGTCGCTCTTGTCTGCGAGCACCTGCAAAGTTGTGCAGGAGCTTGGGGGTCAAACAAGCCCACAGGGAAACGACCATGTAAATATAGCCTAAAGCAGGGTATGTATATATGGGCCAGATCAATGGCTGCTTGGAGCGCCGTACGTGCTCACGGCCGTCTATCTGGCTCATGTAATATGTGGCCATCCCTGTTTTCCAGCGGGACCAATCAATCCCACTCAAAAACAGGGATATTGGACATGACATGTCATGACATGTTAATCAAGGCCGATGTCCGTTGCTTTGCATTGCTGAGCTGAAGAGACAGCAGAGCTGAGCTGTCTCTCCAGGTCCTCCGATATCTCACAGCAGCGTGATGACGTCATCACGCTGCTGCAGGGAACATCGGGTGGCTCCAATATCGAGCCGTGTGTTCCCTGCTTATGTGATTCGTACAAGTACTCTAGGGACATGAAGTCCCAGGGAATGAGCCCCTGTATAGATATAGGAGGGTGTGCTCTCCATACAGGAGGTTTGATGTGTCATTGGCGCAGGTTAAAAGCTGCTTTTTTCTTCAAATAAAATACACTTTATCTAATAAATATTGCTTGTAGGTTGCAACAATTATTGTTTTAAATGTTTAATAACTAGGGATGGTTGAAAAATTTGCAATGTGAATTTTTAAGTCGAACTTTCTACCTTTTTCAGCAAAATTTTGCATAGTCAAATTTCACCTGGGCCATCAACTTAAAATATGTTATAGTGTTAATCATGGACATTTTTTACCACATGTTTTTTGTGAATAATATATGATGTAATATAATTGACAATCAAAAATTTGCAAGAAAACTTGCAATTGAATCGAATTTCAATAGGGAAAAATTTAATTTAAGTAGAATCTAATAAAATAAATTTTGACCATCTCTATTAATAACCTTAAGCTTTAGAATAATTGGACATTCAACAATAACAAGTATATTTAAACAATTGCTCAGTGGATTAAGAATAAAAGTTCAAGAACCGTATTTTCCGGCGCATAAGACGACTTTCAAACTCAGGATAATCGTCTCAAAAGTTGGGGCTCGTCTTTTACGCCGGGTGCTGAAACCTTCCGAGCCGCACTGGAACGATCTGCCGTCCTGCATGTGGTAGGGGGAGCTAAAAAACAGCCGCCATTGGAGAAGTCCTAAGCTTTTTTATTGGTAAACGCATAAAATTTATGTCTTCTACTTGAATAACCGCAGGGAAACATTAATAACCATGAAAGGTTGCAATTACGGTAGTTGTGAATGTGGCTGCTAAAAAAAGCACTATATTTTGAAGACCTATATAATTGATGGCGAACCTATGGCATGATGACAGAGGTGGCACTTGGGGCCCTCTCTGTGGGCACGTGAGTTGTCAGGCAGCACAGAGGAAAGAACTGCTGCCTATTGGTCTTCAATGCTGTTGGTTCTTTTCCCTTCTCTTCTGATTGCACACAGCACCCCATACCCTCTCCTATGCTATCTTTTAAGAAAATAGAGTGTGTGTCTACCTGTTTCGTATGTGTATGTAATGTTTGTAATTCAGGTTTAATTGTGTAATTCAGGTTTAATTGCCATGCCGGCACTTTGAGATAAATAATTGGGTTTTGGGTTTCAGTTTGGGCACTTTGTCTCTCAAAGGTTCACCATCACTGACCTATATTATGTTAACTGTATGTTAATATACCATTTGTTATGAGCATAACAGAAATCATGGGTATCTGTACTTGGGCTGATAGTGGGGAAGTTACTAGACGATTACAGATTGTAATACAGGTGTTCACCAACCAGTATCTGATAACCATTATTATTCAGTAAGCTTTGAAATATATTGACAAAAAAAAGTCTGCAAAGTTTGAGGTGGGGTTAAAAAGTTCACTAACTTCAGACATATTTAAACATAACCTATAGACTTGGGTTGGGAGGGTGTGTTCAGTGTACTTGTATGAATGCACCCTGCCTCTATGTGTCTGATAATCAAGTTACCGTGATTCTGCACTAAAATGTCAGAGAGAAACGCAGAGGTTTTTTTTTCAATTAAAGAACATCAGGTGACAGTCGCATACATTGTATAAAATCCACGAAAACACCAGCTCATGTCAGGTTTTAATGTAAGGGCTTGTCCCCACTGGGGAAGCTGGCCATGGGGCGGCGCAGTCCCGCAAGTGGCTGAACAAAGGGCACGAGCGGTCGATGCTTCTCTTCAACACTTATGACCCCATGTATTCTTGCTGACTGCATGTTATCATTTGCTTTTTATTTGTTTTTAGTTGTCTACAATATGGCAAAATTAACACAAGATCCTTACTTAAAACTACTATAACCTGGCCTAGAAAGTGTACTAGGTAATGATGTGCTTCAGTGCTGCACATTGTGTGTCTATATCTGTGTTTGTAAAGCCCCCTATACATGACTAGATTTTTCATCCAATCAACTCAATTCAATCAATTTTTTTGGTTGATTGGTTGAAAATCTATGGCAGCCCACATGGTTAGATCAACCTAAACCAATTAAAATTGGGAAAAAAATTGATTGAAAAAGGATTGGACATGTTGGTAAATTTAAATTGGTTGTATTGAAATGCATTACACTTTCAGTCTACCTACAGAAAAGTTGATCAAATATCTGTTACTACAGTTAACAAACATACAATCAATCAAAGATTTCCCTGACCCCAAAAAATTGATCTTTTTTAGTTGATTGAACAGAAAATCTAGACATGTATGGCTAGCTAGTCTAGCTTAAATCACAATTCCATCAATTTTTTTGTTATTATTTTATCTTCCTTAAAGCTGCCATACACCTTTAGATCTCTCTGTCAGATATCCTTTATATCTATCAACAACTATGTAGTATAGGGTCCTCTGCGATTGAACACGGGTAGAATTGATGGTTTAAATGTCCCTCATATTACATGGTTTTGGTAAAACAAAAGAAAAACTTAAGGATATCTGACAGAGAAATCTAAAGGTGTATGGGCACCCTAAGAAATCACTTTTAACAACAATTTTTTGGGGTAGAAAGTTGATCATGGGCTGAGGTTCTGGAACTCATTTCGACATCAACATGTAGACATGTAGATTGTTTGGTTAGAAATTTGAATATAAAACAAAAGTGCAGCAAGTTAGAAAGGTGTTATGAGGTGTATTATGCATGACACTGCACCCTATTACTGTAATTAAAATGTAGAAATTCCACTACTCTGCTCTGTTATTTGCTGAATCTATATGGATATCAGTGTGAGTGGCTCCAGCGCCCCCTGCTGGCCCTGTTACTAATTATTGGAGACGGTCTGTCTTCATACCGCAGCGGGTGCATTCATTTGTGCATCACCTGCTGGCATGTGAAGTATTTTACTATGGGCTGTTCTGCAATATCTTTGGACCATGCTGTGCAGTTATTCTTCATCAGCCAGTTGATAAAAATGTATGCAGTGAACAAATAACTTTTTATAACTTAAAGTTCAATAACAAGAGCAAAAAGGAAGAAGTGAGCAGTATAGAAGCCTAAATAGGAAGAATGCAATGGGTAAATAAAAATGTGCCCTAACACTCACGCCAGGTATAACCGGGTGGTGAATACTCACTACTTGCATGTTCATCACAGGAGATCACACAGTCTCTGGTACCCCACACAGGTGCAAAATGGCAGGATCGACAGCTGCAACTGTCCGGGCACCTGATCTGTGATTCATACCTCAGAATTATGTACAAACAGCAACTGGGTGTTCTGATAAATCTGCAGGCTATTTGCCTCCCTGGCTTCCAGCATGCTAGCTTAAACAGGTGAGCGCTACAAGCCTAATGACAATTCTCTAGCACAGGGGTGGGCATACTTTTCATCTGATGGGCCACATTAGGTTCTTAAATCTAATAGATGTCACTCAGTGGGGCACAACATTCCATATTTCCTTGTGGGTTATGGGCAGTTTCCCATTAGGATTACATGCAGAAGGTTGTCAGTATTCAACAACTTCCACTAAAGCACCCTGCAAACAGCGGAGGGGCTATGGTTTCATGGTTACTCCCAACTGGTAGCCAC
This sequence comes from Ptychadena robeensis, assembly GCA_036250615.1. NCBI lineage: Eukaryota > Metazoa > Chordata > Amphibia > Anura > Ptychadenidae > Ptychadena > Ptychadena robeensis. Next base: position 31,257,106 of record CM070032.1, read on the forward strand.
CCTGAAACCAACTGTGTGAATTGAGCCTTACTAATCTAAAACATTAAAGTGTGAAAAAAACATTAAATATATATGGGCAGCACTGTAGCCATGCAGCCTAGACTCCTAAGTTCGAATCTCGGCCTGGGCACTATTTGTGCAAGGAGTTTGCATGTTCGGGTGCTACGGTTTCCTCCCACACTCTAAAGACATGTTGGTAGGTTATATGGCTTCCCCCAAAATATTTTTCTTACTTACACATGACGTAGACTGTGACATATGACTGTGTTAGTTATATATACAGTGGCTTGCAAAAGTATTCGGCCTCCTTGAACTATTCCACATTTTGTCACATTACAGCCACAAACATGAATTCCACGTGACATGCCAATACAAAGTGGTGTACACGTGAGAAGTGGAACGAAAATCATATATAATTCCAATTTTTTTTTTACAAATAAATAATTGCAAAATGGGGTGTGCGTAATTATTCAGCCCCCTTTGGTCTGAGTGCAGTCAGTTGCCCATAGACATTGCCTGATGAGTGCTAATGACTATATAGAGTGCACCTGTGTGTAATCTAATGTCAGTACCAATACAGCTGCTCTGTCATGGCCTCAGAGGTTGTCTTAAAGAATATTGGGAGCAACAACACCATGAAGTCCAAAGAACACACCAGACAGGTCAGGGATAAAGTTATTGAGAAATGTAAAGCAGGCTTAGGTTACAAAAAGATTTCCAAAGCTATGAACACCCCACGGAGCACTGTTCAAGCGATCATTTAGAAATGGAAGGAGTATGGCACAACTGTAAACCTACCAAGACAAAGCCGTCCACCTAAACTCACAGGCCGAACAAGGAGAGGGCTAATCAGAAATGCAGTCAAGAGGCCCATGGTGACTCTGTACAAACTGCAGAGATCTACAGCTCAGGTGGGGGAATCTGTCCATAGGACAACTATTAGTCGTGCACTGCACAAAGTTGGCCTTTATGAAAGAAGAAGAAAGCAATTGTTAACAGAAAAGCATTAGAAGTCCCGTTTGCAGTTTGCCACAAGCCATGTGGGGGACACAGCAAACATGTGGAAGAAGGTGCTCTGGTCAGATGAGACCAAAATGCAAAACGCTATGTGTGGCGGAAAACTAACACTACACATCACTCTGAACACACCATCCCCACTGTGAAATATGATGGTGGCAGCATCATGCTCTGGGGTGCTTCTCTTCAGCAGGGACAGGGAAGCTGGTCAGAGTTGATGGGAAGATGGATGGAGCCAAATACAGGGCAATCTTGGAAGAAAACCTTGGAGTCTGCAGACTTGAGACTGGGGCGGAGGTTCACCTTCCAGCAGGACAACGACCCTAAACATAAAGCCAGGGCAACAATGAAATGGTTAAAAACAAAACATATCCATGTGTTAGAATCGCCCCCTGTCAAAGTCCAGATCTAAATCCATTCAAGAATCTGTGGCAAGATCTGAAAACTGCTGTTTACAAACGCTGTCCATCTAATCTAAATGAGCTGGAGCTGTTTTGCAAAGAAGAATGGGCGAGGATTCTAGATGTGCAAAGCTGGTGGAGACATACCCTAAAAGACTGGCAGCTGGAATTGCAGCAAAAGGTGCTTCTACAATGTATTAACTCAGGGAGCTGAATAATTACGCTGCACACCCCACTTTGTAGTTGTTGGAAAATGTTTGGAATCATGTATGATTTCCGTTCCACTTCTCATGTGTAAACCACTTGGTATTGGTCTTTCACATGGAATTCCAATAAAATTGAGTCATGTTTGTGGCTGTAATGTGACAAAATGTGGAAAAGTTTATGGTAGGAACATTAGATTGTGAGATCCTCTGAGAGACAGTGATATGACTATGTATGTTCTGTAAAAGTGCTGCGAGATATGTCGGGGCTATATAATACAAGATAATAATATATATTTATATATATTTTTGAAATATATATATTTATGAAATTTGCCCAATAAAAGTTTACATTTCTTTTCCATGTGTTTTGTCATATTTCTCTCAGTCTCTGCCACTCTCCTCCACTTGCTCCATGCAATAACCTGATATCATGCCTAGAGTCAATCCAGGGGATGAGCAGAGAGTCAGATCATTTTGTCACAAGGTGACAATGGGCCAGATTTAAATACTAAACAAGCCGGATATGGCTTGCGGGCCATAGTTTGCCCATATCTGCTCTGCTCTTGTCCCACCAGTTCCTGAGATGAGGGGGCACCAGATATATACTGTATACTGGAAGACCCCTGAGAACCTGAGGAGTTGTTGTAAAGATCCTTAGGGCACCACACCTGGTAAGCTGCTTCCCTATGCACTAATCTGCAGTACTGTGATAGCTAAGGCTTAGCAGCAGATGATGGAAAGAGAAGTACAAATACAGATTTTACATCCAGGACCTACCTACGACTGAGGGACAGGTAGTGTGGTGGTATTGGCGGAACCAAACATTAGTCATACAAATACCAGCAGGGTGGAGTTTTATTGTTGTGTGCCGAGAGGAAAGTAGGGTTCATCTGTGTTACACCTATGGAGGAGCTCCAGTCCAACAATCAGATTTTCCTGGATAACCCCATGATGTAAGGTTGTTGCAGTGGATAAGAGATGTGGGAAAATTACGGTACTAAGATCAGAGTGCTTTATATTTAGTGTGTGCCATCTGTACGGAGCCAGTTTTGTTCTCCTCAGCTCACTAGACAAAGATAGTTTCTTTGCAGAGATTGTGAAGTCATTCTCAGGACTGCAATCCGTTCTGTCCCACAGCCTCATTAGTGGACACTTCTCATCTCATAGATTTACACAGATTTCATTTGTTTGCTAACAAAGCTTCGCTTTCTGCGGCCCTTTGTGTACAACAAAAAGAATGACAGCTTCTTTTAGAACTAAAATTGAACTTCTATATTGTTATCCTCTTAGCAACCAAAGCTGCTTGGTTTTTTTTAGGAGAAAAAGATCCCAAGATAAAAAAAGACTTAAATGTTAAAGAAACACTTATTGCCTTCATTGGAAGTCTTTACAGTTACATGGAAACATTTACAGGAACACTAATTGGGATCATCCGACAAAGAATGGTAGTACATTCTGACTGCAGTAAAACTATGTGGCCTTATAAAGGTGGCTTGATTCCCCAGCTATCGTTGTGCGCCAAGTGGTGACGCAAGAATCCCTTGGGCAGTCGTTCCTGAACACCTCCTTGGGGAATAGAACCCTGGTTGATACTTTGGATACTTTAGATCAAACAAGGATTTACCAACATTTTAGATGCCTATTTGATTTTTTTCAATCCCGGATCGAACACTTAAGGTGGGCAGTGAACGTGCACAACAACCGATCGTTTGGGAATCGAATGCAAAATTGAGCCATATATGGCTACCCTTAATCCCGAATGAAGCAGTTCTGAGGGACAACTTATTTAACATTCAATAGAATATCAACTGATTATGCACTTTTATTACTGGATGCACACCAGTTCATTCCAAACTGAGTGAAAATCCCCACTTTTGAAGGGTCCTGATTTGTGCTATTGGGCCTCCAGCTTCTAAGGAGGCCTATTCTGTTTGGTGGTTCATCCTAGGAGGAGATAGGAGAAAACACTTACCTCAAGGTTAATTAATAAAATTTCAACTTGTTTCCCCCACTTTGAAAATTTTGTATATAAAGATCTGAGGCCTATGACACACAGAGGCCTTAGATGTATGTATGTGTGAAGACACGTATATACATATACATATGGATGTGGATATTTGGTTAGATTACCTATATTTATATATTTTTTTTTCAAAATAAAATTTTTCATAACTCGGGGGAAATTCTCCCAAGGTGTCCTTACCTACCTGCCCCAAAAACACCAGATGTGGAACTGCAATGTAGAAATGTCCTGATGAAGCCCATGATGGTCCAAGCCCATGAAGGGCGAAACGTGTTGTATACATCATACATTATCCTATATTCTATATAGCTCCATATGCACTTTATGTAAAAATAGAACCACAATGATTTAATAAATAAACCTTATTATGTTATATTTTGTTGTATCTGATTATGTATAAATAAAAGTATGTTTTTAATAATAGTGATTAAAAATCTTTGACTCCTTAAAGCTAGCTCCAAAAGCACCCCTAGGGTTGAGGGTACCCTCTTTCTAGTTTTTTTACCCATGTGGGATTACATATGGGTCAGTCCTTTTCTCTTTTGCAAAATCCCCACTTATGCAGTTGCCACTGGAACCTGTGTCACTGTTGGGTCTCACTTACTGGTGACTACTTCAATGATGTACCTTAAATAAGGGTTGAAAGAAAAACAATCTTACATAAAATACATTCTATGTCACAGGGGGAGAAGATGAAGCGAATGAAGTCAAAGCTTGCAATCTAAAGCAGGGTACACACATGCAGATATGGGCCAGATCGATGGCCGCTTCGAGCGCCGTGCGCACTCACGGCCATCTATCTGGCCCATATCATATGCGGCCATCCCAGTCTTCGAGCGGGACTGCTCAAAACCAGGGATATCGGACATGACTGTTAATCATGTTTCCTGGTGATGTAATCAGGTTTCCTGGTGATGTTTAGGACTGAAGAGGTGAGTTTTCAGGGCTTGTGTTGAAAATAGGAACAAGTCTAAAGGCAAAAGGAAGAGAATTTGAGAGTGTAGGAGCAGCCCTATACTGTCAGTGACGTCACATCCGGATAGAGAAACCGGGAACTGTGCCTTCCAGGTACCGGAAGTGACGTCAGTGATGTCGACTTTCGTTTTTTTTATTAAAATTCCCTGCGAACATGCGGGGAATTTAAATGTTCCTGGGAACAGGTGGTCATTATCTGTTCGCGGGCAGACCTGGCCGAAGTTCGCCCATCACTTATCCCCAGGCTGCACTTCTGATTGTCCCCCACTCTCCTGATCTCCATTGAATAGGGAGTAGATTTTTGTAGTTTTACAGAAAATCTTTTCTTAAGGTAGAAAACATCCCACAACAGATTCTAATTCAATGTACAGGAATTTCAAAAGGCGCAGGATTTCTGGAAGGGCCAACAGGTATTTTGTGTACTCCTAGAAGAACACTGCATATGCTTAACACTCTGAACCTCACAACGCAAGAACACCATACATGACATACAAATCAATGTTCAGCCATCATACTAAATGCTGGAATAAGTAAATTCTTTATTCCAAGAACCGTTCCCCATAATATGCTGATTATGTTGACAATTCCCCTGCTGCCTGTCTTTGATTTGGGAACACTGTTGAGTGTAGTGACATGTACTGTCACAGTTGACACCGCAACTTGCTACAGAGAGAAATAGCTGTGGGCCCCCATCATAATATTGCTATAGGACCTTATGATATATAGTTCAATTAGTGTGTTTATGTGAATGGACAGTGGAAGGTCCTTCTGCGGTTGGATTTCACAGAATAGTGGTCAGCAGTAGATAAGAAATAGTTATTTAAATTGGAGAGCCTTTAAAATGATTTCAGGCATAATTCACTTGCACTGACAGTTCTTGGCTTCCAACAAAGTGTCTTGGGCACGGAGCCATTTTTCTCCCTTGCTAATGAATTCCCCAGTGACGAGCAGTCTTGCTGGTGGTGAGCGGTGTGTGATGGATTGGTTTCCAGGAAGATCAGCTGCCAAGTTCTAAAAAATATTCCCCACTTATTTGTTCATACGAAGAAAATACACCATGGAATTCACACTTGAGTTTCAGCCAAACAGCAAATCAGAGAATGTGGGGGGTTTAAATTGTGACATATTTTAGCCAAAATAAAAAATCTTTGAAATACAAAGATAATTTTCTCAGAGTATAGTTAAATAGGTACAAAGCTTGTTGTAATTAACGATTGTAGGGTACAATGACGATCCTCCGCCATCCTTGCTAACCTCAAGGATTACAGGCAGTCTGAGAGGAGCCTCAGTAGCAGGCAGCATGGCTGAGGGATGTCTACCCGCTCTGGAAGAGGGATCCATTCAAAGAGCATCCCCTGTGTCCCTGCGGATGTGCTATGCACAGTACTGTCCAGGGATCCTTCTGCCTCACTGCGTGTTCAGTTTGAATTTCCTATGTCCCTGCAGGAGATTTACCAGTCAATTGTTTCCTAGTCCTATAGCCCCAGGTGGCACCATGCCCATTTAATGAGGGTATGTCTTGCACACCATTGCCTGTTATAGCCTCTGCATAGAAGTGTGCTTGGGTGTGCTTCTGTGTTTGGTTTACCTGTCCTTCAGCGAGTGTCTATGTTGGCAACAGTGACCCGGCCTGATTTCTGACATTGCTTGAACTCCGCCTGCCCTGACTTTCCCTATCCACATCTCCTGCCATATCCATCTGTACTGTACCTTATAGGTCTGCTCTTTCGTATATGACTTTTGGCTTGTTGTATGGGTTAGCCAATAAAGCCTGTTACCTGTATATCTGGTGTTGGTAGTGATTGTGTGCCTAGGACATTACACCAGTATTATAAAAATGCATTTTCCTACACAGACCTGCATATTAGCCAGAACAGTCTATGATGCTTTGCTATACAAATGCTGCTTTGGAACTGAGAAAAGTCCCCCTCCACCCACACGCTGTCTGCTCCCCCCTTTCTTCTTCTCCATATCTAAAGGGGGTTGTCTGGTGTTAATATATTTAGTAAAATCCACCTTTATAAAATCCACCTTTATAAAATGGTGCCATTTGCTCAACTGCTGTACCCTCTGCAAACTATCCCAATATTATTGAAACACCGACATGTTTCTTCGCTGACTAAAGCCCTGACGGCATTCCTCTGGAACAACTAACCCCCACGGATCTCCCCTAAGACACTCACCCTACCTAAACTCAAAGGAGGTACGGGACTACCTGATATCAGACTCTATATTCTGACTTGTATCCTTCGACATGCCATAGACTGGCTCAAACGAACGTCCCACTATTCCAACTTGACGCTTGAGGGCGCCATGGTTCACCCCTGGTCCCTCACTAACCTCTTACATTGCCCGATATACAAACTTCCCACCCCGCTTAAAACAAACATTTTGATAAGAGATACAGTGTTAGCCCATAAGACAGTTCGCAAACTACTGCACCTACCAGTGACGGTCTCCAAATACTCCACGCTGACAGGAACCCACTCTTCCTGCCAGGCTTCATTTATTCAACGTGGGCATCTAGAGGGCTTCGCAGAATCAGGGATTTATATGATACTAAGACTTACCAGAAACATCCCTGGCCCTTCATCCAAACCAAGTTTTTTTTGACTGCACTCCAAGCCCATCCCATGTTTCTAAATCAGGTAGACCATTTTTGCAACTCTTTACCCCGGGACTTGACATCCCTCTTCACGCATTTGAGACTTGATACCATCATAGCATCAGCTACTCATGGTATATCAGACCTGTATACATCCCTTAAAGATAGCCACTCTAGACCTCTGAAGGCCTCTTGTGCCTCGAATTGGAGTAAAGATTTCCCACAGGATGACATCTCTGACAAAATCAACCAGGGCTACCAGACAATACGTAAACACATGGTTTCTGAGATCTGGCGAGAAACGCAATATAAACTTATGGACCGAGCATTCAAGTTATGTAATCGGAATACCCAGGGGATACAGACCGGACAGAGACCAAGACCTTTTTGCCCAAAATGCAATTCGACTCGTCCTTCACTGGCTCACTACCTATGGGCATGCCCGGTGATTGACATGTTCTGGACAAAAGCTACCGATTTCTTGAACTCCGTACTAAAAACCAAAAGGGGGGTTTGTGAATCCGTACTAAAAACTTCAACCCCCAAAGATCCTATGCTCCATTTATTTAGCTATATCTCA
>CM070032.1:31274177-31287023 GCA_036250615.1 Ptychadena robeensis
TTAGTGTCACTCTAGCACAGATCATCTCTGAATTTAATGAGGCTGTGGCAACTTGAACAATGGCTGTGACTGATAACATCTATCTGTTTACCGTTAACCTATGTATTAGTTCAGTAGGAACAGGACCATATCAGTTCACAAGAAATCTGTGCTGAAAAACGTTCCTGTTAAGATGAGACATCAATGAACTCTTGAATATGTGTAGACGACCAGGGAATATCCCAGACATCTTCCATTGTGGTCTTTCATGACCTTTTAGAAAAAGAGAAATGGACAGTTTCTGCCTAGAACAGGTCACATCTGATTGGTTGCTTTGCACCCCTTTAAGCCTCCCATACACCTTTATATCACTCCATACAATTTCCATTAGATCTACCAACAACTATGAAGTGCCGGGTCCTCCCTGATAGAACACATAGTGATTGGAAGGATTAGAAAGATTCTCATATTACATGGTTTTGGTAGAACAGAATTTGATTGTATAGAAATTGTATGGAAAGATTGTAAGGTGTATGGGGGGCTTTAGAAATGATGATAACTTACAAACAATTAAACTTTTATCTGTATCAGTCAACCACAAAATAACCATTACTACAGCAGCTGAGGACAAAATAGGGAAAACATTAAAGGATGTAGACATTTCCTGTTGATTCTCCATCCAATTTCTGAACTGGTTTGGCATACAGAACAGATATGAATTCCGAAACAAAAGATATAAATACATTCTGCAATTAGAAATTCACAAACAGCAAAACAATAATCTCGGCGGGACAGCAATCTACTCAGCAGTATATCAAACAACCTGGCGGGTGATCAAATATTAACAGATAAACACAGATTTCACGTGTATTGAGGGGAACCAAGATTCTCAGGGATGGAGAAAATATTCTTATCTTTGGTAAAAACAAATCCTCATAGTTTTAGTGGCATCAGGTTGCTGGGAACATAGAACCATTCTAGAACCTTCTGCCAAACCTTCAGATTATATAAGACTTTGGTAAGAACTGCATTTTTGCATGGAATACTCCCTTGTATGATGCCCACGTAATGTGTGTAAAGATTCTTTCTTATCCAGTTCACAGTAGAGTAATGCTAGGCATACACATGCCGATAAGCGGCCGATTTTCACCTGACCAACGGGCGTGAGCGCTCGTGCCGTCGGTCAGCAGAAAAATCGGCCGCTTATCGGCATGTGCCCACATGGGGCGACAGATCCCTGTCGCCCCACAGCTCGGCCGGCAAGAGAACGGACATGTCCGATATTCTCTGGCCGATGCAAGCCAATGCCATTAGCTTCAATGAAGACTGGCGTCTTCATTGAAGCTAATGGCCGGCACACAAGGGGTGCCGGCCGACTGAAGCAGCCCCATAATGCACCAGGATGCAAACGTGATGAGGTCATCACGTTTGCATTCCGGTGCATATCGGAGCATGTCTGTCGGCACCCATCTGTGGGTATATGGCAGGCATTAGTAGGGATGGGAAGTTCTCCTGCAGGAGATCTTGTGGATCAGATTATCAGGTTGATTTTCCCTGATTGCCTGGATTATTTGTCTTATTTCTTCTTCCTGAGTGGGCTAAAACAGGATTAGCCAATTAAGGGAAGGACTCCAGCCAATAGGAGAAAGACTCTTTAAGGAATTGGAAGGACACAGGATCACCTAATTAGAGAAGGGAAATATAGATGAGAAGTGGAGATCTACGTGTTACCACAGTTAATTTATAAGTGACAGTTTTCTGGAGCAGATCAATCTTTTGAGAATGAGGACACCTCCGGTGAAGGCCATGTGACCACATCTAACCACTCTGCCCCTGTATGCTCTAATCTGATATATGGGATCATGTAACCACTGACCATACACGGGTGATTAACCAGTAAACCATTAAGGTTCCTAATATTTTACCGTGTACCTTTTTAGATTATATTTTGAACAACCTTGTACCCTTCTGATGCACCATAACACAGCTGTTATTATCCCAGCCACTGGCGTTCCTGGTGGACACACACGGTATGTAATTTGCAATCAACAGCATATACCATATAACTGTTAAGAAGGATATGTCCTAATACTTATCTTAACTGAAAATGTTACCTATGGTGACAGACTTCTAACAACTGAATTGTGATTCATCATGTTTCTGGCTAAAGATTTGAAATGTAACCTATGATAACCGTTGAGAATTTTTGACCACATTTATCATTGTCTTTAACAGGTCACTTTTGTTTACGTAGGTGACACCTGTACAATACTATTGACTCTATATCTGACTGCACATTATCCCCTCCTCATGAGGCCGAGGGGCCGAAACGCGTTGAGGGGCCAAGCATACATGTGGATGTGCCAACAGCTAAGAATTTCATTATTGACTTTTATGGTGGAACCTTTTGACATTTCATTATCAACTTTTATGGTGGAACCTTTGACATGTGGACATTTAATACTGTGTGATGATGATCACAATGGGCATGGTCTGGTCTGATCTGATTTGAGATCATTAGACCTCTAACTGGTTGGCAAACCAGTGATCAAGGCGTTTTTAGCCATATTGTACTATCATGGATGAATTAAAATTGTAACCCCCCTTTCTTTTCCACCTAGTTTGTCTTGCTTATTCAATGGGTGATATTTCAGTTCAGGGTCACACTAACTCCCAGCATTTTGGGGACAGGGCTCCCTCAATGACTCTTAATGATTGCTGTAGGAGTCTTTATTAACAATAATTAGAGAAGGGCTTGAATTTTCTTCCAGGGAATGTTTCCTAGAAGTATTTACCACTTCTTATAGCTAGATGTAGTAAGTCAGTTCAAGTAGACTTGCTCTGTTATGTTTCGTCAATTTTTAATTTGTAAATTCAAGTTAAGGTGCCCATACACATGTAGATTTGGGCTAGATCGATGGCCACTTCGAGCACACTTACGGCCATCTACCTGTGACCATCCCTGTTTTCAAGCGGGATCAATCAATCCCGCTTGTAAACAGGGATATCGGGCATGACTGTAAATCACGGTCTCCATCCAAAGCAAAAGTGTTGTGGCTGACTTCTCCTCTCACAGGACACAGTCTACAAGCTGTGATCAGCTCCCACTCTGTGTCCTGTGAAAGGGGAGGGGGTGGAGGAGCTGTGTCGGCTCTCCTGGCTGCAGCTCCGAGCCAGTGAGAGCGACACTGGGTGTGCTGGGTCCGTACGGGAATCTATGTGCCCATGTGGTGCACATTGATTCCCGTTCGATTGACCTGTGATCAATCACAGCGTGGTGATGTCGCCACACTGTGATTGATCGCGGGTTGATTGCACGGCAATCTACCCGTGTATGCCCAGCTTAACTTCCTTCATCAGTGCCTCCTTGTTTTTTATCCATACAAATACCTCACATTTATCCAAATGGCAGTCCTACATGGGGGATTCACAAAATCCTGCCAATATAGGTGGGCAGGGGTAGGGGCAGCTATAAATTATTGGGCCCTAATAGAAAAATTTTGTAGGGCCCCCCTCCCGTACCTGCCACACCACCAAATTAAAGTGGTAAAAGTCAACTAAACATTTCAAGTTGACTTTATTCATAAAAAAAACTTTCTTTTTTGTAATATTCCTCCAACCCTTCTCTATATTTCCTTCTCTATATATTTGAGAGATGATACTATGTTCAGGTGTTTTGTAATTAACTTGCAAATTTTTTTTGCAAGTTTTCAAAGTTAAATTCCACCATCTCTAGAAACACCCACAAGATAGCACTCCCCCCTAAATTTGTTTACATATCACCAGCTGAGTCCAGCTTGGCAATCCAATGCAGTGAGTATTATTACTCCGCCAGGATCGACGGGCCCTGTTGTGGCTATGGGCCCCATAGCGCTGCTATGGGTGCTCTATCGATTCCTACGCCACATGTGTATGCTTCTGTAATTTTGTGGTCATAATGGTCAGAATGAAGTGGATTGTATCTTTATAAAAGTATTGAACTTCATTGGATTCATCAAATGTATTACCTTGCTCCATTACCCAAGGGGCAATTATTGGGATGGGGTGGTTTCTCTCTGTAAATAACCTTCATCCAATCACCATTGAATGTGTCAAGCCAAATGTTGATTGACCAAGAACATAGGTGGTGTGATTATGTAATTTGGACAGAGTCTCAAAAACAATTACATTTTAGGACATTTACCTTGACCTATTGCTTGGTGGTTGGATTGGGAATTAATTGTCCATATGTCTATTGATGCCAACCCAAGACAAGAGCTTAAGGTTAGATCTTCTAAAGGTAGGCATACACGAGGTGATTCTACCTCGATAGATGAGGGATCTTCTTCAACGGGATGATATCATCCCGCTGCAGCCAGCCTCTCAGCTGATCGGCAGGCACCCTTTGTGTGGGGGCCATTACTTTAAATGGGACTGCTGTCCCCATTCAAGCTAATGGGATCGGCCAGAAATTTACCGGCATGTCGGATCACCTTGCGATTCCTGGTCTATCTTACCAGGTGGGGCCCGCTTGATTTTTGGGAGTGTGCACGGCAGTCAATCGGGTGCAAAATCGGGTGCAAATCGTGCCATGTATGGCTACCTTTATATGAACAAAGCCTTCAACATTACAGAACATCTGAAGTTGATAGCAAATAACCGGCCAAATACAATTATATTGAAACATTTTTCCCCAGCCAACTGCCTGAAACAAATTAAACAAAGAGTTTTGGCGTGAGTGGGATACCTTTTCTTCAACACGCTTACATGCACATCATAATAATATTTCCTACTTTTGTTTTATACAGTAACACATATATAATAAATAATGATAAAGACAATGAAACAGATTTCTTTTGAAACGTTGTAGAGAAGTCTCATTAATTATCTGCTGGTGTTTTCTCATAACCCATAACCTAATGTTATTTCTCATTACCGCTATTCACTGGAACAGAATCTCACACTGGCAACACATCAACCGAGTGCTGACCTTGGCACCAGCATTATACAATGGGATAAATTTCCATTTCACCCACCCATAATTCCTTCAGGGACTGGAAACTGCGCACATCTTATAGTCTTCTTCATCTTATTAGTCTCCTCTTCTTATGGTGATATAAAAGCTAATGTTTCATATGATATGAGCACAGCCCACTTTCCATTGACCTTAATGTAAGCATACATGCCACAGTGTTAGGTCAGGTGCCAAATATTTATTGACATATTTTATAGCCCAAGGCTAAAACCAATATAACTATTTAAATAAATCTCATCATATATTACAAGGTAACATAAAAATATGTATAATATAATATATATATAATTTGTTTAATATAAGGGGTTTCTAATTTCTCAGTCACACTACCTATTCATCAAGCAATAAACAGCCACATATGAAATTGTTTTCTAGTTAGCAGCTGACAAATGGTTATTTGTTCAAACTGGATTTCTTACTTAAGCCCCCCATACACGGGTTGATACCCGTACAATCGAAGACCCGCTTGTTTGGGTCATTGATAGAGATGGTCAAATAAAAAAAAAAAAATTGACGATTTCGAGTTAATTGCAAAGCCCCTAAACATGGTATCAACACCAAACTTGCTGGAGATGTAGAGAAGGGTTGGGGGTATACTACAAAAAAAGAAAGTATGTCTCTAACACAAATAGTTTTTTGCACAAATGAAGTTCAAAGTCAAGTCAAAATTTAGAAAATCTGAATTTTGACTTTATATTTGAACTTAATTTATGCAAAAACTCCATGTGCTAGAACAAAACTTTTTTTTCAAATGTTTCCACAACCCTTTACTACATCTCCAGAAATTATGGTGGTGATACCATTTTCATGGGCTTTGCAATAAGCTCACAAAGTTAGCAAGTCGAAAAATTCGACCATCTCTACCTATTCATCAAGCAATAAACAGCCACATATGAGATTATTTTCTAGTCAGCAGCTGACAAATGGTTATGTGTTCAAACTGGGTTTCTTACTTAAGCCCCCCACAAACTACAGAATTTATAGCAGTGGTGTCACTAGGTGTGGTGTCATCTGACATGCTGTGAGTAATATAAAGGCCCCCATACACGTCTAGATTTTTCGTTCAATTAACTTATTTCAATCAATTTTTTTGTTGATTTATTGAAAATCTATGGCAGCCCACATGGTTAGATCGACCTAAAATTGGGAACATTTTCGATCGGAAAATGATCGGACATGCTGGAAATTTTAATCGGTTGTATTGAAATTGAACCTTAATTCAATTACGCTTTCGATCCAAAAAATTTGATCAAAAATCTGTTACTACAGTTGGCATAGATTACAATCAATTTCCCTGATCCAAAAAATTTATCTTTTTAAGTTCATTGAAAATCTAGAGGTGAATGGAGGCCTTAAGTCAAATTGTCTGGCAATATATATATATATAGGGGCAGGAGGCATACTTGAGGCTAAAGTTATCAGGGCCATTTCTCCCACTATGTGAAGTATGCAGGTGCATAGGGCCCAAGTGCTCTACCCCACATGTCTATTCCGGTCAAAAGCACATAAAGACCAGAACAAAAGCAGCACTCCGCACAACAACACGTCCATTACGGGGCCCCTTTGCTATACCGTTGCATATGGACCCCCGAAAGGCTAGAAACGGGCCTGGAAGTGATACATTTATTTTGCTTAGCCCTTGACACACTGTAAACATTAATCTCCCTAGTATACTGCTAAAAGGATGCACAGATATGTGTAGCCAGGGATGCAAGGGAGGTGCTGCAGGAAAGCAGGAAAAGACACCAACCTAGTGACACCCCTGGTCTACAATTTGTCTACAGTTTTACTTAAACTTTGCTGGGAGTGAGAGCAATCCCTCCTCAGTCAGTCTAGGAAAGTGATAGTGAACCTATGGCATGCATGCCAGAGGTGGCACTCGGAGCCCTCTCTGTGGGCACGCAAGCTGTCAGCCAGCACGGAGGAAAGAACTGCAGCCTATTGGCTCTCAATGCTGTCAGTTCTCTTCCCCTCTCTTCTGATTGCACACAGCCCCCCATACCCTCTCCTATTCTATCTTATAAGAAAGTAGAGTGTGTGTTTTCATATTTTGTGGGCGTGATGTGTGTGGGTTCAAGTTAAATTGCCATGCCGACACTTTGAGATAAATAAATGGTGTTTGGGTTTCTGTTTGAGCACTTGGTTTTGAAAAGGTTTGCCATCACTGGTCTAGGACCTCCTTTAGAAATCCCTGCCACTATAGTCTTTAACAAACGTGAAGGGTTTTTCTGACTCCAGAGAGCCTATCACACATGTATAATCTCCTATGCAGTGGCATAGTGCATTTAAAGCGCACCTAAACTCAAAAACAAAAAATCACCAAAAATGTTTTATTACATTTTTACTTACCTTTAAACTGTCCCAATAGCTTAAAAGTGCTCAAAAACTAAAAAATATTCATTTAGCAATCATGCGGATGCCTGTGGGAGTCGCCATTTTAGATTCAGTGTTTGATTCCAGGCTTGCATGAGTTGAGGCTGCAATATCTCCGGCGACGACCGGGGGCCGCAACATACAATGTGTGTCAATGGACACAAAATGAAAGTAAAATAAATAAATAAATCAACGTGAATAGCTGCTACAGATGTCGGCTGCCCGCCGCGGCGCTGAGGAGATGCTCACACAGAGGAGGGTGAGGGGGACAACTATACAGATATCTCCACACAGGTACAAACAATTTTTTTTTTATTTACATATTGCCCCAATAGTCAGGGGTTGGCTAGCCAGTGTGAAAAGTTTGTCTGGTGGGTTTAGGTGCGCTTTAACTGGTAAATATACCACTAAATAATTTTGTTTTAAATTTCTAGACCTTAAGAAATCTTAGACAAAAAATTTAATGAAAATCCATATATATCCCTAAGCCAGATAAGCCTATTGAAATAAGCACACATTGAATAAATAATCTCCTTTAGAAAATCTTTAGAATCTAAAAGGCTTATGTGTCCCTTAGTGGCCAAATGTACAAAACGGTGGTAATATTACCAGAAAATAATGTATTTTTTCTAAATAAAAGTACAATTTGTTTCATTTTTGTTATATATTAAAAAATCTTAGACATATTGTTCATATAATCCATATTGCAGTATTAGTATTATATTACCCACCCACGGTAAGAGTCACTAATCATTGAGTTTTGCCATTCTCTGTACACAGTATTAAAATTCAGCAGTTTAAAATGCTGCTATACCGCAGGTTTATTGCTGAGACTCTAACCCCCATACATTTTACCATGGAGTATTTGTATAGAAACAGCATAAAGGGAAAGAACATTGCTGCCCATGGCAATCCAACTAGACATTTTTACAGTGGGACTTAGAGAAATGGGATTGCATATGAGGGGCAGCACCTCCACTTTCTCCCTCAGTTGTTAGTTTTTTTTCTTGATATCGGCCCACAATACTGCCAACTTTAGGACTTAGGCCTAGTCTCTGTTCAGCTTGACACATCCATGGCAGCCTACGGGTGGTGCGGGCATGTTTTGCCCATTTAACATGCTGTAAGCTTTTGGTAAAATTGCGACTAAAACATGTCATGGCCACATGGCAATGTGTATAGGTGATGACGTCATCATGCTGGTGTCGTTCAGTAGAATCGAAGCGCACCATTAACCTGCGCGATTCACCAACCTGTACTTTGGTTAGCCTGGTCCCCATGCAAAGCAATGGCAAGAAAAATGGAGATGTCCGTTGAGATTTTGCGCAAAATAGATCGGTCACTCCAGTTGGCCATTTTTGCTGCAAACGTGCACAAGACATCTATGGCCGACTTAAGTACTATGGAGCAAATTGAGACGTCTATGGCCGGCTTAAGTACCATGGAGACAGCCTTGAGGTGTGTCATGGGGGATCATGTCAACACCTTCACCATTTTGTTTTCTTTGTTTGTCATATTTTTTTCGAGGTGTCAGGATCAAGGAAAATACCTAGAACATTTAGGTATGGAAGCGCACAAGTCTACTTCCCATTTCTCTCTTATGACGGTGCTGGTGCTTAGTGATTGGATCAGCACTATCACATGAGGGTAGGGAGAGATTTCTGAGCCTTGTGTAAACTTTGAATAGAGCAAACTAACTTTATCACCTCACTCCTTTAACTGAACAGAGACTCAAGGCAGCAAATAATTTCATTAAGTTCCATAAAGGGAATGATATTCTCAAGAGTGTATTGTAATGACTAAATGACAGACTGTACATCATGATACTGCCATTTTCGTCAAGTCCTTTCAGGTCTTTTTCTTGCATTGGGTAAGGTATGTTAGTATGCATTATGCATGGCACATCCACTGGAATTTACCCATGCATATAAATGGAAAATAGAGACTGAGATCGCACTAGCATCCTTGATTACAGGAGCATCCTTGATCACAGGAGCTTTCTTAACTGTAGGAGCACCAATGACCCCAAAAGCATCCTTGACCACAGGAGCATCCTCAACTGTAAGAGCACCATTGACCCCTGGAGCATCCTTGACCGCAGGAGCATCATTAACTGTAGGAGTACCATTGACCCCAGGAGCATCCTTGACCGCAGGAGCATCCTTGACCCCAGGAGCATCCTTAACTGTAAAAGCAAAATTGACCCCAGGAGCATCATTGACCGCAGGAGCATCCTTGACTGCTACCCCCATGATCCCAGATATGTAGCTCCAGCAATATAGCAAGTAGTACCTAAAGCTTACTTATTTCTAACTGAAGAAATCAAATATTCAAGCAATGGAGTGGGAGGTCTGCTACATGGCCATGCACAGATATTTCTGTGATTCCTATCCATTTTTATAAGTTGTTTACCATGAGTGCCTGTATTCTGTGAGGAATATATACTATATAATGCTGACAAGTTTAATTAAAAATGTATTTCTGGATAAAGCAATAAAAATGAACACACAATTTAAAGCTTCTGGAAATGGCAGGTAACAGCAGGGTAGGTCAGACAGCTTTTGTTCTACATATAAAGCACAGCAAAACATCTACATCTTGGGAACAGAATGTGTTTGGGCTTCTCAATGAAATTCAGTTGTATTTTGTATTTGTTAGGCAGATTGTTATGGAGGAAGGAAAAAAAACTAAAGAAAATTTCAGAGATGGCTTTTGTTTCCTTTTACATCAACACCTGGTTTCTTGTGTCTGGCAGTCGAAGTCCCACCAGACCACCGCAGACCAGCACGGTTGAGGCGAGGAGTATCGGTATGGCTTTGGTGATTCCAACAAGGGAGCCGAATATAATATTTCCTAGTACAGCTGCTGCTTTGCACAGTGCATTCAAAAAGCCAAAACCTGTGGATCTGTAAGGAAACATAGATAGCAAGAATGAGTTCACATCATTACTTTGTATTTTTCTTGGCATTCTTTATACTCAAAATAAAACTTACTAATTTACTAATTCATGGACCCAAAAGGATTGACAAAGCCAAGTGTCCACCCAGGATTTCTCCAGTATTTGGAGAGTAGTTCTGAGTATAGTAATAACTTTTCACCACAATGGTTCTGACTATTCTCACAGTAGTCACAAAAACTGAAGCACCACCACCGACCTGGAAATATCCTCCTCTACTGTCTGTATGAGGGGAGAGGGGTTCACTGACCACCACTATTAGATATGATGTCACTAGGAAAAGCCTATGAACCACCAGTGTTAGGGTAGCCATACACAGGTTGGTATTATCATTTGATCGACTGAAAAATTTAATTGATTCCTGCCCAGAAAGAAAATAGATAGTTGCGCACAACTGTCAGCAGTGGTTACACAGTTACAGTGATGTCAGTGGCCAGAAGGACCCTCAGTGGGTGTATGGGGCCTGAGCAAAAATCACAGAATAAAACTGGGTCAGTATGAGGGGTGCATGTTTAAGTTGATTGTAGGTGTGCAGCTCTCAGAATGGAGGAGTGTGGCCCCTTGTAACAGACAAATAGGAACAAGGACACAAGATACAACCTAGTACAACAAAGTAAGGTACTGTTAATGGTTAAATAAAATGAAACAACATAAAACAAAAGACAAAATACTTACATTAAAGGAGATTTGCAAGGATTGATCTCTCAGGGCCATGTTGAAACACATCCCATTGTTCCTGTTGAGCCCTCCAGCATCTGTAAGCAAGTGATCTCATCTCTAACCAGGAAGTGACATCATCCTGGAAAGCACATGGTCCTGAGAGATCAATCCTTGCAAACCTCCTTTAATGTGAGTATCTTTTCTTCTGTTTTATTTTGTTTCATTTTATTTAACCATTTACAGTACCTTACTTTGTTGTACTAGGTTGTGCGCCTTGTGTCCTTGTTCCTATTGACCGCCTGGTTTGGTTGACCACAAGTGATCGAAATCGAACAGAACATCAATCGAGCAGTGAGTGCACATATTGGTGACTTTCATTCAATTTGATTTTTGAGTTTGAGTTTTTTTGGTTTCCAGGAGCCCTCTTGTGGCAGAAAGCGGTAACGATGCTTTAAAAAAAGAGAACCTATTGTCTGTGAATCTATAACACTGTGTGGTGATACAAACAATCGATGTACGTCAGGCAGTTGCTATTTTATTGTACAATATGAACGGATCGACAATCGAATAGAAAAATAATCATCCTGACCATGGCTACCTTTAGAGAGGATAATACTGGGGTGTCTGATATCACCAACAACCCGAGATACAAGAGTTTTTTGATAGCCCCTCTTCCCACATGGAATCAATTCGTTGGTTCCCAGAGCTCTGAAATATAAGCACTTTTGATTTTCAAGATCTTATACAGAGCTTTTAACCTTCAACCTTTTTACTCAGCACCTCCCTCAGCATTCACATGGAGACTGCCTTTCCACACATTGACCATTCCATCATGTTGAGGAGACATTTCTATACCTTCTACCATAATTCCACTGAAAAAAGTAAGGAAATATTAGACTCTGACATAGATTTGATATCCACCAGATTTTATTTTTGGGGGGGTATTTTTAGGTATCGTATTTTCTGGCGTATAAGATGACTTTTGAACACAGGAACATGTGTGCAAAAGTCGGGGGTTGTCAGATGCCGCCGTCAGGGGGGTGCAGGGGGCACTCCTGTCCCTGGCTAACCATCTAGGGGAGTCCATAGGTCTGCTCCCTGGATCTGTGCTCCACACACTGCGCGCTGGCCGACAGAAGCCAGAGGGAGAGATCTTCAGCATCCCCCTCGCCCCCTCCTTCCTGATTTCTGTGATGAAGCTGGCTGCTACTGACAGCAAGTGTGCTCACTAGAGACATTGTGACTGAAATTGGTATTGCAGGGACATTGAGATTAAAGCTATTTTATTGTCAAATGTATACAATTTATGTCCCATGGATAATCGCACGGAAACATTATTAACTATGAAAGGTTGCAGATAGGAGTGTCAAATTGGGAATGTAAATGACTAATCCAAAAAAAGAATGGACTTCTTCTATATTTTAAGTTGAAAAGTTGGGGGTCGTCTTATACGCTGGAAAATACGGTAGCTTCCTGTTGGGTTTAAAATAGAGAACTTTACTTTAGTCTATGGAAAATCTTTAATTTATTGAGCTCTCAGTAATTATTCTTGCGGTTTTATTAGGTAGACCTATTTAATATAATACCTTCAGATTTAATACTATTTTCCTTGCGTGACGCTTTATATTATTTTCTAGCACTACAGCTGTGCCAGACGATGGATGTTTGAAGTCAATTACTTTGATAGATTGTCACAGTTAATTTTTTTCTGCTGGCCCATTTAGAGAGACTTGATGCCAATTATGTTTCCTGATGATCAAAAAATCTATCAAGGTTGTAGAACCAATCACTCATAATAAACCGCCAGCTGTTTCCATAAATGAATGAAGGAGACTTGTGGAATGGAAAAACAACTTGGGGGGGG
>CM070032.1:31287033-31320492 GCA_036250615.1 Ptychadena robeensis
TTTGAAATATTGAATATGTAACTTTTTTATGAGAATTAGAGTCAGATTAAAACCTTCTACATTCATTGCACATACAGCAATGTTTAATGATATACTATATATTATAAACCCATTGCCACTGGTGTAGAAACGAAATCCATGATAGACAATAAAATAACGGGTCATATTGAATAACTAAATAACTCACTCAATTTATGAAATGTAAAATAATAGGAAATTCACCTTCAATGTAAATGTATTAAACGTTGTCAGTGGTGTGGAATTAGTGCAAAGCCTTTAGGAATGACTAATGACTAAAAATGCTGAAGAACATTTTTTTAAAAATTTTGGAAACTAGAAGCTGTTATGGCTGCAATGAGAACAATTTCATATTGATGGATTTGAATGGGATGCCATAAAGCAGAGGGTCCCAAACTGGGGGGCGGGGAGATATTCCAGGGGGGGGGGGGCAGCTAGGGGGCTTGTATAAAATGGCCCTCAATCTGAAACTGAGAATCTAAAAATGAGGGGCCCTGCAGGGTAAAGTTTGGGAACCACTGCCATAAAGTTATGGTAGATGCATTGGTAGGTGCAATGACAATGGACAATGTCCAACAGTACCAACCTTTAGTCATGCTTATTACTTACCGCTTATCTGTTGGGTACAGTTCCACAGTGACTACATCAAGGGAGTTCCAAGCCGAAATAGTGAGACCATTGTATACACACAGCATTCCCACCATCATAGACTCACTGGTACCAAACCAGAGGAAGAAACAGCTAATGCCGGAAAGCACCATAGAACCTCCTATTGAATGCAAAAGTAACCAAATTTATTGCAGACTGACTTTTTAAAATACGCTTTATATTTTTGTTGTTATATGTGTTGAGTATGCTCCCATTCTTCTCTCATTTACAACTAAGATTCTGAGAACAATTGGTTTTATTCTTGGACAGGGGTTTGCAACCTTTTACTAAAAGAAAAGTCTGGAACCGCAAAACATTCACACTTGCACTCACTATGTTATGCCTTACAGCATACTGCAGTACCCATAATGCAGTACCCATAATGCAGTACCCATAATGTGTCTATGTACATCTGTGAGGGACAAGACTTGCTGAGTCAGCCAGGGAGCCACAACAAGGAAGCTAAAGTGCAGCAGGTTGCAAACCCCTGGTCTGGATTCACCTACAGCCAAACCCCCTTGTTTAAATTGTAAAAAATAAGCCCTAATGGGTCCTTAGACCCAGTTCCCACTAAAATGTTGTCTTTTTGTAGCCGGCACTAAAGTTTGGTCACAGGTATCCTAGTTGGAACCTGTGTATCCTCCAAGAGGAGGCAGGGTGAGGAAAAAAGGCCACTTCTAGTTTTTTTTCTACTTTCAGGTGATCCTCTTCTTTAGGGTGGGCGGGACTAAGCACGGTTGTCCTTACAAGGTGTGATACATCTTGTGTCCTTGTGCTGTGTCCACACCATGAATTCACCGATGTCCGGGATGTGCTGTCCACTTGTGCTTTGGACCCAGTTACACCTGCATATCATTGATCAGTGAACTATTGTGGTTTCAAATCAATTAGCGCATTCATGATAAGTCCCCTAGGAAGTTCGGTTTTGAACGAAACGCGTCGGACAAACACAGACGGACCAATGCAATCTGCAGATCTATTACTTATCATGAACTATATTTTATGTTTTTGTAAATTTTAATGAAGTACCCAAAAGGGTCAATGGTCTATTTTTGTGATGCTCAATAAAGATAATTTTATATTTAACTTCAAACTAACTTGTTTACTTTCCATAGTGGGCCAAAAATAAACCCATTTTAGCGGGAACTGGGTCTCAGGACCCATTAGAGCTTATTTTTTGCAATTGACAGTGCAATTAGTAGAAATTACCTTTGGTATCCAGAATAAAAATATAAAGGGCAAACTATAATATTGTTTATAATATTTTTTCAGTGTATATGGTAGCTCTGTTTTTCTTGCCGTCTGTGTTCATATTAGTATAAGCAGTTTCACCCTTCTAATCATCCATGTGATTGTTGTTGTATAGCTAAGAAGTCTAATGAAATTAAAAGGTGAGAATAAATTATGGGTTCAGCTATGAGATATTTATTCTCTTTTAGGGAGATTTTTTCTCATAGGTTTGGTATCTCTGTAGCACAGAAAGATAAAACTCCCCAGTGCGACACAGACCACAAATATAATTTTTTCTTTTTTTGACTCGTTAACTTAGCTTGTGGCACCATGCAGATTGGCAAAAGAAAGGTAAGCATGATCTATGTGGGAGACTGAAGTATGTTCGGGTTGGAGGTATCCTTTCAGCATCCCATTTAACATGAGTGTAAAATGCAACCTAACTCTCCAAAAACCTAGAAAAGGTGTCATGCTTTTGTAAAACTATGCCTATAATGTTGTGTGTTCTACTGCACTGAAGTGGTGAATATTGGAGTGATGAGATACAACATACCCAGCATTGTTAATCTGCCAATCTTGTCCATGAGAAGAGCAGATACAATATTTCCAGGAAGAACAGCCAATGTACCCAAGAAATTTACAAAGTAGATCCAATAGGCGCTGTAATCATCGTCAAAGGTGATCTGACATCCGACCTTCATGTCACGAAATGTGCAGTTTGTGAGCTGGCTGTCAGTGAACTTATACATTTCAAGATCTATAGAAACAGAAGTAACATGTATTTTTTAACAATTAACAAAGCTCAATATGTAAGTATACGTAAATTTTTACAGATAAAGGGGGAAACAAAGAAGAGCGAGAGACCCTCATTTGAAGGCCACTACCAAGACAAGTGTCATGCAAGGACTTGTCACCTAAAATGAAAAAAATTTTTTATTTAACTTCAGATGAAAAAGGTCTGCTCAGCAAGGCCAGGGAAAGTAAACTCTGACAGAGGTGTTAACTGTGCCCTAATTTATTTGAAATATACTGAAATAGTTCAGGTGCAGGTCTGGACCAGGAACAAGCTCACCTTCCACAAAAATAAAGTTGGCATGGGATTCCCTTTTTAACGTTCATTTAATACGCTATGTGCTAATAAATAGCTATTTTGTTAACCCAGGGGTTCCCAATCAGTGGTTCCCAATCGGGGGGGGGGGGGGGGGGGGGGGGGGGTGCGAAGGTATTCCAGGGGGCCCTGGCACGCATTCTTCTTTTTTTTACATTATTTCTTTATTGTATTTTTTTAAACAAAACATGTTATACAAACAATTAATCCATACATTCCATTCCCACTCATTTCCCAATACTATATCCCTGTGTTTTATTCGCATTATCTATTTTACCATAGTTTAGATTTCCTACTACTTGACTGCCCTGATTTTTTAATTACTCATATAAAGAACCCATTTGTCTCACACCGCGCAGAACTGTGTGTATTTATCATGGATACATGCAATATTCCATCAGTCCGACTTCTGCAATTTTATTCAACAGTTCTCCGCGGGTGGGAGGGTCTGGGGATTTCCATTTACTCGCTATCATGCATCTTGCAGCTGTTAATACTGGCACTCAATCTTAACCTGTGTCTGAATAGGGAGAGGGCTTGATAATGTTCCTAAATAGAAAAGGGGAGCCCTGCAAGGAAAGTTTGGGAATCACCGTGTTAAACCAACTGACTATTTATCCAATACTTATCCCTGTAACTTCACTGATGTGCAGTAGGGGGCACTATGCTCATATGTTCCAGGTCTGGGTGGAAACAAGGCACTTGCTGCAGTAATAAAACACTGCGTGCCATGTCTACAATTTGTTAGACTTTTTCTCTTTTTATATAAAGAAAATGTTTCAATGCTTTATGTGGAGTGGAATCAATGTAGAAAAAAAAAAAAATGTATATATATGTATATATATATATTCACTCCTGTACCTAATATTTTATCCCAACTTGAATCTGCCCAACCATAATGTATCGTAAACCATTAACCATAATTACATTTTAGCAAAATATATGCCCTCATAAATAAATAAATAATGGGGAACAAAAAATTGAATATTCAGAGACAGCTGTACCTCAGTACATCATCACCGTCGAGCAGATAATCCCTATAACTGTGTGCTATAGTTATTACTGACTTTACTGGAAACTTTGACCACCAGATGTGCAGGGAAAAAAGAATATATATCATTCATGTGAACAAAATCATGTTACCAACTTCTTTCAGCCATAGAGCCCTACCTGTGTTCACAAAATGTGAGTCTATGATAGTGCAATTCCTAAAGTAGGTGTTCAGTGATGTCACATCTTCAAAGTAACATCTCTCAAACAGGGAATCCTGGAACACTACCGACTTAAACTTCATCGAGATGAACCTGTCAGATACAGAAGTTATTAAAAAGCGTATATCACTCGCAGTGAGTAGGAACAGACAAACTATAATAAAAATATAAAAAGTGAGAAGGTTATTTGTAAATTATTACAATAAAAAATTATATGTTAAACTTTCTGCTCCTACGGTAAAGAAGATTAACAATAGAAACATCTGAAGTAAAAAAACACATTACAGTACATCTAAGGCTATGTTTCCATGGCGTTAATGAATGCTTTATATTAACGCATCTGCCATAACGCAGGGGTTGCATTAGGACATGCGTCAAGGATGTGTTATTGATGCATCCATTTTTTTACATTTTATTTTTCGCTCAAATGATGCATTCAATGCAGTCACTATGCCTGTGTTGGGTTGCATTAATGTCGACGCAGGGCTTCACGTTGACATTAACGCAACGCAACGCAACCCATCCCAACACAACACAGGCAAACAATGCATGTGTGTACTAGTCCGTTGCTTTACATTGGATGTGTCAACTTCCCTGGGTTTGACGGATGTCAAATGCAGGGAAATTGAGGTGGAGGAAACATAGCCTTATACACACAATATGGCCACAAATGTGTAAACAAGCTTTTCCCACAATTATTTACAGAGTATCACTTTTCCTAAATGTTATTATGTTACATCCTTATTCCAAAATGGATTAAATGAATTTTTCCCTCAGATTTCTACACACACCACCCTGTAATTCCAAAACTAGGCACCCCATACACATGTGGATCCCTGGGCGGTTTTGTAGGCTATTGCCCATCGTGGGGGTTGATTGCCTGCAAAATGGAGGCGCCCACCTTGAGCGATCGGCCAGAATAGCACGGCGATCCGCTTTGACGGTTGTTTTCTGATCGATCATTCTACCAAAGTATCTGACGGGAATCCATGTATGATTGGCACACATAGTGATTCCCGTCCGTTCGGTGATGTCACCACGCTGCGATCGGTCACTGCCCAAATGCATGGGAATCCATGGGGGACAAGGAATTGCCCCCTACCCTCCTTCTTGATAGCTATTACTGATTCCTCTATTCTTGGAAAGGTTTTCATGAGATTTTGTTGTGTGCCTGTTGGCCAAAACATCAACTGAGAAATGATTATTGTTCTAAGTGATTCCAGATGTTGGAACTATGCTGGATTGGGGGGGGGGGGGGGGGGTTGTAAGTCACCTAGGTTCATTAACGCCAAATAGAGATGAATGATCAGATGCATGCAATTCACTATGAGCATTCAAGTTTCAAGCAGGGTGCACACAAAAGAAAGGCAATATAATAAGTAAAATGTTTAGTTGTGTTACAACTTCAGCTGTGCTTTTTACTGTTAAAACTTAACCTCACATACATTTGTCCATATTGTTTGAATCCCAGGTGACAACCTGCGGCCCTTTGGGTGTTTTTCAGTGGCCCCACAGTTCTCCACTTGCGGCCCCCGAAACCTAACTTTTAATACATAAGGCATAGGAACTCACCTGTTCACCAAGTGGGAAGAGGAGGAGCTCAGGCTCTGGCTTGTATGCTGATGCCTCTCCTCCTGATCCCACTCTAATACGATCCCAGCTGAGGACATATCAATGAGAAATGTGGGGACAGGTGAGTGTCTATGCTACCACTATCCTTCCAACAAACAGGGAATGATTGTATAATATATATTACACTGGGCTGCATACAATTATCAGCACGTGCCTTCATTCTGGACTGTAGTTAAAGACTTTGGACTTTATCATACTTCCGTTACTTGGTTGCACCGTTTTGCCGAATGTTTACAGTGAGACCCACCTTCGGGGCCTCATCGAACAATAAAGTTGCAGTTTGAGCATTACAGCCACCTCTGTCGTCTGATTGATTCCTGTGTTCACTACACTTATACAAGTCAGTATAGTCTGAAAATGTTACATGCGGCCCTTTAGTGATGCAGAGGGCCGCACTTGTGGCCCTTCATACCAACTCAGTTGCCCACCACTGGTTTAAATATTCAATACTTGTATTTGTACTGCAAATACAGATCCCTGGCTCAGCTATTAGGATCTTCCCATTTAAACAAACACATTGCTCTGCTTGCCCTTTGTCACAAAATAGAATGAAATAGTATATAAAACAAAAACAAAGATAAACACCTGTCATTGATGAAATCTCCATTTTTGTGGATTTGATTTTCTAAAGTGAAGTTGAAATTGTAGTTGGAGAGGTTTTCCCCATTGAAAGTTTTCACTCTCAAGGCATATTCATTTGCTTGGAGGTGCCTAATGACATCTGAGAACCACACAGACAATCCATAGTATCTGTAAAAAGGAAAAAAGGGAAAAAAGACTAATAAGCCTATTCCCACGAAATTGCATGAAAATACACACACAAATGTATTGTTAATCATGTTTATACAATGTTTATACAAATGTTAATTCCGTAATATTAGAGTAATGAATAAAGTAAAGTATACTTGACCTTACTTTAAGTATATATAGTAAGTCAACAGATTCTATACGAATTCATAATTCTTTAGGATTTATCGATGCATCTATGGGTTACTATGGGAAGGTGCTTGGGAACAAAATGATGTTACGTGTATGTACACAGTGAAGTTAAAATGTGAGTAAAGCATTTTAGCTACATTCTTGCCTCCATTAATAGGTTTCCTCTGTTCAACAAATACTAAGGCTGGACTCACACTTATCTATTGCAGCACATGGTGTTTCATACATGTTAGGCCTGTTCACACATATCAGTTTAAACATGTTTGTTCACAAATATGTAACGCTTGTGGAAAGATTAAAAAAAATGTCATCCAATGTGAAGATGTTAATTTTCTTATGGCATATTACCAAAACCATATACCGCAATTTTCGGACCATAAGACGCACCCAGTTTTTAGAGCAGATAAACAAGAAAAAAAAGTGTTTAAATTCATTGAGAAAAAATCCCCCTGCAATAACAAATTTCAGCCACAAGATGTCACTAGTAGCACTTCTATCATAATCTTTTCACACATCGGGGTAGAGGGGGGGGGCCGAGGGGGAAGCTGCATGCAGATGTCTCTCCTCTATAGCTGTGTGGGTGAAAGCTGCAGCATGGGTGCAGCTTAACACACAGACAGAGCTAGATAGGAGAGATGCCGGCTGGCAGCTTTTTCATCTATCTGTCTCCTTACATTTATAAGCATGCAGCCAGATTTCGGGGGGGGGGGGGGGGGGGGGGGGGGGGGGTGCGTCTTATGGTCCAAAAAGTACAGTATTCAATACTAGAGATGGTGGCATTTTTTTTTCAAAAATTCGACCATTTCAACTGAGTTAATTGCAAAGCTCCTGAACATGGTATCATCACCAAACTTGCTGGAGATGTAGAGAAGGGTTGGGGTTATACTACAAAAAAAGTATGTCTCTAACACAAATAGTTTTTTTACAAATTAAGTTCAATGTCAAGTAAAAATTTCGAAAACCTGAATTTTGACTTTAAATTTGAACTAAATTTATGCAAGAACTACATGTGCTAGAGCAAAGCTTTTTTATTGTTTAAGAAAATCTTGGTAAGCTAATGAATGCAAACTGAATAGACCTGATGAATCTTTATTTCAGTCAGTAACCCTTACCCAAATGACAGAGTGAGCCACACCACCGTCAGTTTAATTGTGTTTTCTTTGACAGGATAGTCAAAGCACCTCTTGAATGTTAACCAGATCTGTAATACAACATATAATAATAACAATCATATGAATAAAATGGTAGCCCGCATCACAATACAACACATTTCAAGACATAAAGATAAAAGTAATTAGCAGACAAGATAATTACAGGCTTTCACTTTAATTAATTTTCATATGAAGCTAAAATAGCAGCAATGTAGGAGGGACCTTTTGTCCCTATAACGGATAATGAAGTTGCATTAATACATCCACCACACCACGAAATCTAGAATTGTTTATTAATAGACTGTTTAAAGTAAAATGAAAAAGAAAGGAAAAGTTTTATCTTAAAAGAATTCTAATTTGCAGGCAGAGGTAATAATGTTCTGTTTATTGGTGGTCAGTGGGATACAAATGCTGTACTTACATGAAGAAATACTGTAAGGGCATCTTTCTCCCACTGCCCACCAATGGCATTTCTTACATTGCTAACTGGAAAAAATGCTGGCAACCGGGGTTCACCATCTATCTGGTAGGCAGGTGATCCCATCAACAGTCCACCATGTATATGGGTGTGTGAAAGTATATAAAAACCAAACACCTTATGGAAAACAGAATAAATATATGAACTGTATACAAAAAAATGCGTTTAATCGTGTAGGTGGCCCACATCCCAAATATCAATAGAAAAAGATAGTACAAAGTGGAGAAACCACTCATAGCGAGAGTTCCCCCTGACAGCAGTCAGGGGCAAGGGGACTTTACCGGCCACTGGTCTAATTGGAGTAAGTTTGTAAACAAGTACAGTAGTAAAAGTAACATCATATTTATTGCATGATAAAAAACATATAACATAGCATGGCAGTGTTGGCTGTCATCGATACATAGCATTGGTGGCAACAATAACATTTCTTAGTTATGGTTCATAATGTGTTTAGGTACGGTTATACACAATGAATAGAAAAAGTATATTAATGAATAAGAGCCAGGATAAGGGAGCATGTATCCGTTAGGATCCACCCCACCCCTGTTTTTCACTACTGTTTTTTAGTGCCCAAAATTTTCGTGTGAGATCAACTGCCCAGGTAAATGCCCCCAAACACATTTTAATTTGTCTATGATTGATGTCAGATTCGATCGGAATTAATAATCGACTTTAGTTTGATTAATCGAACTGCGATGGAAATACCCCCGCATGGTGAACCCGATAATTGATATTTAAAGGTGATTGTGAACACACCAAAATGTCTGCCACCGGATGTATAAGTAGGCTATTTATTTTAATTGAACCAAAATCGGTTGAGTGCAACAAAATAATATTTGATATACATTCGAAGTATACTCGATCGATCAAAATTTTCGACATGTCTGACTGTTCTATTGATTTTTTGGTCAATTTCGATCGATCTACATCGATCTAACCATGTGGACAGACATTGATTTCCAGTCCATCAACTTAAAGATCCATTAGTTTAAGAATAGGAAAATTGAAACCTGTATGGGGCCTGCCATACACACACCGATTAGCGGCCGATTTTGCCGCTCGCGCCGTCGGTCGGCCAGAGAACGGACATATCCGATGTTCTCTGGCCGATGCCGGCCGATGCCGGCCGATGCCATTACTTTCATTGAAGCTAATGGCCGGCACACAAAGGGTGCCTGCCGATGAAGGCAGCTCGGGAATGCAGCGTGATGACATCATCACGCTGCATTCCAGAGCTCATCGGAACTCGTCTGTCGGCACCCAGTCGGTGGGTGTATGGCAGGCTTAAGTTCCTCCTTTCACCATCCCTTTCATGGCTACAAGTGCCCTTTGCATAATGATTAAATACTATAGTAGCCATTGATGCTTCACTGCAAACATTTCTAAAGTCATAGCCTGCTATCCAAGTTATCTTGCTGGCGGCTTATTCATATAATGTGTACACAGATCTGTACAGTACTCTGCATCTAAAGCTGGCCATACACAGCTCGATCTTTAATTCGATTCCCAAACAATCTATTGTTTTGCGTTGATAGCCCACCTAGAGCAATCGATTTCGCTCCAAGAAAATATCCATTGAACAGGGACTGTCCCCATCATATATCCACGGATCCAGTAAACCCAGTATCGGCCAGGGATCAGTTCCGCAAGGTGGTGCGCATCATTGTCCCGAATGATCGTTGGGCGATTCTTGTGTAACCCCGTTGCGATCAATCGCACACAGATCACCAGGGGATAGAGCCGTGCTTTGGCGGCTTAAGATTACCATCATCTTTGTGTTTTAAATGTTAAATGCATTTGTATTGTTTGGATTTTCTTTATTTTGGTTACCTAAACTCTGTGGTTTGCCTTTTCACCCTTCAAGGAGATTCTTATCTGGGAATCACAGACATTCTACATCTGAATAGTGTGATACAGAGAGCAAATCCTACTTCTAATAGCGATTTTTATACTAAGATTATCTGTTTATTTCATAATATTGAACACAAAGCTCTCTTAACATAGGTGATTCCAAGGGGGTAGACAAGACAGAAGAATTCAGATGATAGAAAGTCAGGATAAGCATTATCATATCTGTCAACCCTCCCGTTTTGGCCTGGAAAAGTCACGTTGTATTATGTGACTTTCCTGGCCAAATCCTGATTTCAATAAATCCCAGATTTTCCCTGGATTTTGAAATCGGGCCCATTTAGGAGGGAGGGGTTGTTACTCTTACTGCTGATTTCCCACCCTGCTTGTGCAGATGATGTGCGGGGTGGGACATTACTAGGGAGAGTAACAACCTCCCCCTCCTTAATTAGGCAAGTGCTAAATAGGAGGGAGGGGACTTTAATTTCCTGATACCGAGATTTAGAATGTGCAAGAATGGGGTTGGAATACTGGAAGTGATGATGATACTGGAACTGGCTGATGAAGTTGACAGGTATGAGCAGGATAAGGTTAATGGAAAACATGTACAAACAAAAAGCTGAACTAGGCAACCAAGGTAAACACCTATCTGTCCAAATCACCAGGGGTGCACATAACTTTCTAAGTGAGCAACTCTGGTGAGTACCAGGAAATGGTGTGTGGTATGCACCCCATATGTAGGGTGGTATTAATAAGTGAAGTCTTCCTCACTGTCCTCTGCGTCAGCGTCATGCAGGGTAGAATCTGCTGCAGATGGACCTCCCTGTTCTTGATTGAGCCTACGGTTAACTGTCTCCATCCACAGGTCACCAGCTGGCTTTGGGTCAAATGTAACTCTCACAGTATAACATGTTTGAACCCCCAGATCTCATAGCTCAGTAGTGGAACCCTGACATTTTCTGGGTTAGTAACTAACCCCTGAGACTACCTGCAGTCCAAATGTCAAACTTTCATAGTCCTATTCCAGCTGTCACACAGCGCTTTTCTCTTTTTAGATTTTACTCTTACATATGACTATTCTGACTTTTAACCCCCAGATTTCCAACACCCTTAGAAGTCCAACCTTTTTTTTTTATTAGTATTAACATTCCCAATTTCACACCCCTAACTGCAACCTTTCATAGTTATTTATGTTTCCTTGCAGTTATCCAAGTGACATAAATTGTATACACTTAACAATAGAAACTGAAAGAATGGCTTTTACAGTAGTGTATACACGATAAAGTGAAGTTGTTTGTACATCTATTTAATGTGTTTGAGCTTCAATCTCAAGCTGCAATATCAACTTCAGCCACAAGATGCCCCTTATGAACACTTGCTATCAAAGTACAAAAGCAACATCTTTCTCACACATTGGGGAGGATGGAGGGTAGGCGGAGGGGGGCGCTGTGTGCTGGCGATCTCTCCCCTCTCTGGCTAGTATGCAGATTCACTTAGTAAGAATAATCAAGGTTATCTTTTGTTCTTATTTTTATTGTACTTCCATTTTGGGGTGTGGTACTTTACGATATAAACAGCCTGTCCAGCCTCTGTGTCGGCCCGGCCCTGGAGGAAACAGATTCAGGGAGGTGGGGTAGTCCCTCCACCCAGTGCCAGAGAAGACAGCAGGGTTCGGAACCTTGGGGTGGTTTGAAATCCCTGCCAAGGGCCGCAGATCTTGTGGAAGAGTTCCATGCGACCCTCGTCTTTGGCCACCAGACGTTCCAGACGTTCAATGGTGGACAGTTCCGCCATCCACTCCGCCAACGTAGGGGGCACCGTGGACAGCCAGTGTCTGGGGATTACAGTTCGCGCCTCTATCAAAAAGAAGCGGAGGGTGTCCCGCTTAATGGACCGCAATGTGCCTGGTATCATCTTTTCATGTATTTTTTAACCTTTAGAAATTGGTAAATGGTCATGGAGATCTCTATACTCATTCATTTCTTTTTATATTT
Organism: Ptychadena robeensis; assembly: GCA_036250615.1. Taxonomy (NCBI): domain Eukaryota; kingdom Metazoa; phylum Chordata; class Amphibia; order Anura; family Ptychadenidae; genus Ptychadena; species Ptychadena robeensis. The sequence continues at coordinate 31,299,291 of CM070032.1, forward strand.
AATACATTTTTCAGTTATTGAATAAATGATTGATTTATTTTTGAGGTCCAAATTTCGAACTGTTGAAAGTGAAAAGTCTAAATAATTCTGTAGAATTTCAGATGAAAAGTTGAAATTTGATGTAAAGACTTTTTGACTGTCTCTATTTATGACACAAAAATATTCATCATAAAATTTAAAGCACAATGCTATTATCAATGTTGTATTAAAATGTCGTCTCTGAAGACATTGTTTCTACACAATCCTCTCTATGGATGTCATGTACATGCTCAAATTTACTGAATATCGATAAATAAGAATAATATCTTACACCATACAGCTCTGTACGAATCCTGACAAAACATCTTTTGTACCAAGTTCCTGTGTCTGTCTCAATTTCAATTAGTTCATCTATTTGCTTGGGAGTCTTGATTCTGTGAACCTGAAATAAAATATATAAAATATACAACATTATTGTATGTAGCAAATATTAGCCATTGCAAAGAACAATTACAGAGTTAATAACATATTTTATATTTTAGCTTACTTGTGGTGACTTTAGGTTTCCAAACCATACCTGTCAAGTTTATCTAATAAGGAAAAACTTATAAGAAGTGATGTCCCCATTCAAAGTAATGCTGGGATTTATGGACATGTCCTTTCCCTTTTCGATTGGCCTTTTTTCGAGCAGGATCAATCCCGCTTGAATAAAGGGGTTTTCCATTCGATTCCCATTCAATCGACCTGGGATCAACTGCTGTGAACGAGCGGTCGATAGAATAGAGAATCAATCCGTGTGTGGGGGGCTTTAGGCTTTACGCACCCTTTAAAGAAAAGTTGGGCAATAATGCATTTCCCTCAACATGGTAGGGGGTTATATGTGTATGGACAAAGTATGTATGTATGCGTGAAAAACCATAGTAAGCTTACAGATCATGACTAATGATGGCTGAACATCGGCCATGTCTGTTCACGAAAAGTCCAATGTCCGCCTGTTCGTGGGGAACTTCTGGTTTTTCTGATTCAAAATCCCCGCAAACAAACATGGAATTTGAATCAGAAAAACCAGAAGTGACGTCAGTGACATCACTTCTGGTACATGGAAGACACAGTTTCTTATTCCGATTACCAGATGTGACGTAACAGTTTTTTAAGCCAATTTCCCAGAGACTGGGGGTCTCTAGTAAAAATATTATTTCTCCGACCGTATCTTTCTGCGCCTGATCCGGCCAGCGGAAGAATAATAAACTTCTTCTAGCCGGCAAACGGTGCAGGTCAAAACACCCGTACTGTTCGCCGGGAGAAGAAAACATTCCATGTTTGCTGCCGTGCGGACAGTTAGGCCATCACTAATCATGACAAAGGTCCCATAAATAAATAGCAATAAGGCAGGAAAACCACATATCTTGTAAAACATGAATTAGCTGGGACTGACAAATGTATTAAGATTAAATCAATATGAAAAAAGATGAATGAGGAAATAGACATATGAGAGTGCAGAGTGAATAGAGACTTGAGACTGAATTATAAGGGCTTATTTCTAATAGGACAAATATGTTTGTGGCCAAACGTGTATATTTGAACAAATAAAACATTGTTTGTTATATATTCAATTCCTGATGAGTAAAATTGTAGAATATAAATCTCCCTAATCAAACACCAAGGTGAAAAAACCACAGAGAACCTAATTCCAGAATTAAACTACCGTACTTAAATTTTACAATTGTTATATAAATAGAGGTAAACGAAGGTGTGTTTTGAGGTGAGTAATTGCTTTTTAGTGTTTGTCCAGTATGTGTAAATAGTTTAGTGTTCAGGAACTAGGCGCAGGTTCGGTTTCGTTTCTGGAATGTGTAAGAAATGTCCATGTAAAAAAATCAGTTCATATCCATGTGGTCCTATGGTCATCCGCAGTGTTCCAGACTATGACCGCAACTTGTATCCGCCATGCTACATTAGTCCTTGTAATAAACAGCTGGCGTGTTACCATTATCCGGACTCATCTTACATACTCCATTGTGCAGCAGCTTGTCATTCCTCTGGTCTACAGATACCTGATAAGTAGTGTCTGTCTGTGTTAATAAACAGATCAATATGTGGCCTTGGTTGACCCAGACATAATTGGGTGGCCATTACATTAAAGCATTATATAAAGGCTGTCATTGAGAAGTAATATAATTCCATACATAGATATTTCTTCTCTGAGATATGTGAATGGAATTCTAACTGACTACATGACTTCATCACATCAGAGGAGAAGCAGCCATTCATTTATCTACTTATGAATGTAGTTGTTCCTAGTTTCATAGATAATTGGGAACATTTCTGAATATTGGTCAGGATAGGTGCAGGAGTTCCAGAAAAAGCAATCATTTGGCTGAATTGTCATTCTCAATTATAAAACAAATGGCTATAACTGTGCAAGGTTTTAAGCCCGACCGGGCAGGGTCCTATATTCCTCCTGTGTCATAACCTGTACCTGTGCGTTATATTGTGTTGCTAATAATAATAAGGTTAGATATGAGAACATTTATTTGTCCACCATTTAGCACTATCATGGAAATAGTGGACTATTTGTTTCAGCAAATTAATGTTCAGTTTATTTGGCATCCAGCACCCACAGCCAAGCCACAGCTGGAAATCTGCCGGGCACAAAGTGCAGAGACGCAATTGGCAAAGGGGCGTAGCAGCAAGGATGAACCTGACAGGTGCTGGACCTGTCAATCAGCACCTTGCCCCTTCTGCTCAGTACGAGGTCATTGAGCAAGGCAGACAATCTCTGGTGCTGCTCTCCTTTGGTATGTGAAGAAGTGTAATGTGTTTTAGATGTGGGAGGGGTTGTTTCGTATATATATATATATATGTATATTATTTATATATATTATATGTATATTATTTTTAATGGATTGTATGGGTATGTCTGTGTGTGTTTCATATGTGAAGACATATGGTGTGTTTTGGCTGGGGGGGTGGTGATTCATGGATGTGATATGCATATTATTGCTTATGCTTGTTGGTGTTTGTGTGTGTTGTGCATGTCTATGCACAACACACACAAACACCAACGAGCATAAGCAAAAATATGCATATACTCTGTTTCCCAACCCATTAGATTGTAAGCCCGTCCAGGCAGGACATGGTCCCCCACTCCTCCTGTGTCATAACCTGTTCCTGTGTGTACTATATTGTCTTGTATGTCCACTCTAATGTATTGTACAGCGCTGCGTAATATTTAAACACTGTGGTGAAGGATCTGAGGAACCATTTGGCGCACTCCAGAGCACATAAGGGGATGATATTTTATTGTAAGACTACTTTTTGTTTCTTAGGAGGACACATACTTATAATAAGCAAAGAGATTCCTTTTTGCAGTCAATATTGTTATTTTACATGAATATTCTCATTTGTTTAATTTAAAGTATAAAGTAAACTTTGCACAAAATGAGTAAGACAGGGAATAGACTTACAGTAAAGACTTTCTCTGGTTGTCCACGGGCTCTCATGTTAGTGTCATGAATCTGTTTCAGGATCATCCAGGCTTCATCATGTTTTCCAATCTATCAAAGGCAATAAAAACAGACAAAAAAAACAAGACAATTATAATGGAATTTAGGGATATGATCATCAACACCCTTATTCATCATTCTTAGTTTGTTTTGCTCTGAAGTTTAGTTGTGAATAGATACTCAAGTACTGAAATAAGGGTCACACTGACATTTGAGTAGTCTGCATGTATTGAAGTGAAGGTGTCACTGATGATGAGATCCTGCATATTTCTACATTTTGATGACATATGAATTCTGGATTACAAAATGTATATCTCATACATAAAAAAAAAGTTTACATCACACAATATTCTTCCTCACCTCCAAGAGAAAGCGCGGACTTTCAGGCATAAAGGTGAGGGCTACTACAGCAGATACACAAGGCAGGGCACACACAATCACAAACACCCTCCAGCTGTGGAACTGATAGGCCGATCCCATGCTGAAACTCCATCCTAGAGTGAGAAAAAATAAATTTTTTATAACATATAGACAAGGGAACTTAGATTTACATTCCAGTAGTAGAGTCAGACAGATATATTCCCTAGTAACATGTACCAAACGTACAGGCAGGGACTCTTATGTAAGACAGTAACTGACAGAAAAGGGCCAACTTGTTTCCACAAAAATTGGATGTACAGAATTGTCCAATATATTTGGATTTATCATTATGCTGAATCAAAAATATGTCATTTTATGCTATGCAGTGGCGTAGCGAGGGGGGTGCCGAGGGGGCCCCGGGCGGCGTATCAAAGGGGGTGGTGGCCGTGGGCGTGGAGGGGAGAGAGTGGCGGCGTGTGTGTGTCCTGTGTCCTCTTCGCGTGGACGGTCTGCGTCTGCGTGGGGGGGGGGGGGGGGGGGGGGGGGTGCGGGACGCGCGTTGGAGTGCTGGAGGCGATGCTGTGGATTATGTTGGACGCCATTGCGGGGAGACTGTAGCTGCACTGGAGGGGCTGACGGAGGCGAGTGGGGGCTTTAGTGCACGCACAGATGCAGGGAGTTTGTTGGTTGCTGTGCAGTCGCATTCCTTTTTGTGTTGCTTGGGCTTCTGTCGACCGATGCTGTGTGGGGTTGTTGGATGGAGGGGCGGCGGATTTCCGGTCGGCCCCGGGCGACGAGGGCCCACGCTACGCCACTGATGCTATGACCATGTTAACAGTTGGCACTCAGGAAGTTAATATTTTTCTGGCATGTAACAAACACATCTCCACTGCCCCAGAGTATAGAGGTTTAATGGTTTTATGTTCACAACTCTCACAACTCACAACAAAGCTTGGCATTGCCACTTGGTGATGTACAGCTGGCATGGAGCTCCTCAGCCACAGATCTGTAGTGACTTTTACAAACTATAAGTCAAGAAATGACCCTCTATTTTAATAAATACGGTAGATGTGGCTGATTGACATCTTGCCATGGTAGACTTTTTATGCTTATACAGTAAATATTTTTTTGCTTTTGAAAGGATTTACTTAAAATGCATACCTTTGAATGACAGCTACATGTGACCTCAGTGAACTACGTTTTGAGTTTTACCATTTAAACTGTGGCACCATTAGAGGTTATGGGAAACATACGCAGGACAAGCAACCCTGAGGGTCTGAATTACCAATCTTTTGCAGGAAATAAAGTAAGCCATGTACAATATATACTGAAAATAGCGTTGAGTATAATTCAAAAGGAAAGCAAGTCATTTAGATATGATGGGAGGACTACTGGGGGTGTATATAACATACTTACTGCCTCTGAACCCAGCTTTGGTCTTCCTTCATTTCTCTGTTCCTGCTTGTTTGTTATTATTTATTTCACCATGAATGCTGTTACTACTAAATAATGTAGTCAACCACTCTAGGGGTCAGCCTGTACTGCACTTTTTAACGGTCAATCACAGCAGAGCAAACAGCTTGATTTTCTGAATGAACTGAATTTGTCTCAACCACTAGGGAGGTTAATGATGGGGGTCTCACCAAAAGCCCATACGGGCAATAATATTTTAGTATACTATTTTGAAGTTTCCATCCAGATTCTGGTTGCACATTCCAATTGCCAGGTTAAATTTTTTTATTGTTTTTTTACTTTCACATGTATTCTTTTCTATGTATTATTCTTTGTTCTTTGATGACACATCAGTGTATCCTGCTGAGCCTAACTTTTCTTGTGGCCCATCTTTTCTCCAGCCAGAGTTACACCATTTATCACTGACTCTGCACTCCGGGTTTATCCATGTCACCCTTTAGCTTACAAAAAGTGCAGTGAATGTAGATTCCTCCTTGGCTATAATCACAGCAGAATGCAGAAAGTGGCCTTGATAAAATGATTAATGATCTGCGCCTGAGTCGTGTTCTTCATCCATATATCCAAGCTGCAGTGAACGTATTTCCACCCTTTGTATTATGTGCTTATCTTATCTGCTACAGTCATGGATGAAACCATTTAATTACTTTCTTCTCCATACCTAGGGCTCCACTAACCATTTCCTTCCTTTGCGTTAACAGAATCCCTTCAGTAGGCCATGACTTTGGGAGGAAAATAGTTAATACTGATATAATTTTTTTTTTTTGTTAAGATCATCTTGTGTATATATTCCACTCTGGAGGGAAAACGGACTTCTGGCTAAATGTAATTTGTACATGTAAGTGCTGAAAGTAAATACCATAGAACACCCCAGGCTATGCTAAGCCAGAATACTGATCAGAGAAGAACAGTATTTAGGCCTCTGGGCAGGATCAGGTTGGGGATGCAGGCTCTGGTCTCCATTAGATGCACCACAGTAATAACTTTACTAGGATACAAATAACACATATAGATATTTCACATAATAGTTCATAAATTATCATCTCTCTGTTTCTCTGTAAATAAGGGAATCTATACAAAAAAATAAGATAAATGTCTGCTAATTACTGCCTTCAAATTGTTCTGATTACAAGTAAATTAGTTATTATTACCACAATTTGTGAAATACGGTAATTAGTTGATAGCATGGTTGGACCTTTTTTTCAAAAGCTACATTAAAATATAATCATCTATGTATATTGTGATGTTAATTAATGGGCATCTGGCTCTTGGAATAGAACTGTATTACTATATAATTATTATTGATTTACATATTTACATATTATGTTTACATTCTTGATATGTAATGTATAGTGATGAGCGGCATAGGCAACTCTCATATTGGCGGCACGCCGCAAATTTTTTGGAAAACATTCGGAAAATATTCGCATTCTGCAATATTCAGGGGTTTTTTTTTATTGTAAATATCGGCGCATTTTTTTGCAAATTATATGTTTAACATGGCGCGAATTTGCATGCGAATTTTCAAAAGTGCAGATTTTCGCAATATTCAGAATATTCGCATCACCCCAATATTTTCGATTTAAAAACTGTTGATGGAGAGAGTGTCGCAGAGAGTGTTGCTTAGCTCTTGTTGCAGCCTTCCCATTCTTCAACTTGCATTGAGTGGCGTGTGTAATGGAAAAAGAAAAATACAGAATATCCGGAATTGCGAATATTCGGCAATATATTCACCATCTTCGTGAATTTCTGAATTGCCGATATTCGCGATTAATATTCAGAATCCGAATATTCGCGATCGTCACTAGTAATGTGTAAAGCAATTGCAGAAATGTATTTCCTCTCAGGCATTATTTTACTGCTACCCCAACAATGCCGACATCCCCTTTAGAAGAATGGTTTTATCTTTGTCCAAGCATATATTTCTTAAAGTTAGGTGCTGCTGAGCAGTAGATGGCATAATCATTTCAAGTGCTGGACTTTAAAGCTGAACATGTACTGTACTAGCACATAAATGTATTATTGTATTATGAGATCTATGAACTCCAGAGAAGGTCCTCTTGAGTCACCCTCACCTAGTTGGGCCACTAAAAGATGGAGAATAAGGTAATGGATCTCCCTTTTCTTGGTATCTTAACCAGTATGCTCCAAGGAAGGAGTTGGCTATTCCCAGATAAATATACCGTACCTGGCATGCTCATACAAGATCTGCTTTATGTATCTCGCTAGCATGTACACATCTCACACAGTTTAGCATTGAGACTGACTCTTGTGGGCTGCAACTAAAATACAAAATACAATTCAGCCATGGTCAACTGTTGTCTTCTGTGGAACAATAGTTTCTCCATATTCCAAAATACCAACCACCACTGTAATGGGTGAATTCTTCCTAATTTAAAGAGTATTATACTATTAGCTGTCAAAATAGTAACTAATATTTAAAAAAAATATACAGGAAAATATAATTCAACAATTTAACATAGGAATAAAGTGAGCAGTTCAAAACCTATATATGTATGTGTTATAATATTTACATATATATATGTTCTAATATTTCAAAGGTTGAAATAGTTTTTAAAAAGTTTTTTTTAAGTAATCAGTGCTGGGGGGGATAGCCATACACGAGGGGATTTGCACCCAATTTTTCGGCTGATCGACCGCCGTGTGCTCTACCGCCAATCGGCCAGCGGTCACCATTCAAAGTAATGGCTGGCACACAAACGATTATGTCATCTCGCTGAAGTCGATCCCTCATCTGTGTTTGGGGACCATAAGGCTATGTTTTCACTTAGGCGATTAAACTCCTGGCTCCTCCCATGTACTTCCTTGTCCTTGCCCTGCCTCATTGCCAGATTATTGTGTTCCTTGCCAGTATCTTGCTTTTCCTTGTCATTGCTACTTGTGCCTTCATAATCATAACTTGTGTACCGACCCTTGGCTATTAACTACCTGTCTACTCTTTGTCTTGCCCCATTTGATTCCACCAGCTTCTGACCTCAGCATGTTACTTACTACTCTACAGCTATTGCATATTTGCTAATACTGCAGGTTATCTGACTCTGCCTGGTGGTCAAAGGCGCCGGTGTCATATCTGTCATTATTGGGGCGGTCCAGGAAGGATCCGCGGATCAGCCGATACAGGGAATCACGGGGGGATTTCAGCGAACAGGTTAGTATGCCCTTTAAAATAAACTTAAGAAAGTATTTGAACGGAAATGTAAATAAATCTTAAGTGATCTTATTGAATAATTAGTTCAAATAATGAAATCACAACACAGTGAAGAAGATACCCCTTGTTGTCCCCTTTTGTTTGTTTCATGCTAAGGTGCTTGTTCTTAGGTTTTATTATGAATGCACATCTTATTATCAGTTTCAACAAAGCTATACCGTATTTTGCGGACTATAAGACACACCGGACCATTAAAACGCACTCAGTTTTTAAAGCAGGAAAACCAGGAAAAAAATGTTTTATAGATAAAAGTGTTCACATCAATTCGGTTAATGCAATATTAAATGAATACAATATCAGATTCAGCCAGTAGATGTCACTCGCAGCAGTACACACGCACACAGCACATGACTTCACTTCTTCACTGATCAGGAGGAGGGGGGCAGGAGGCTGCCCAGTCTTCTCTGCTCTCCCTCTCCTCTCTGGCTGCCTGTGTCCGTGGAAGCTGTGGAGTGATGACAGTTTCCTCGGACACAGAGAGAGAGGTAGGTTACAGTTCATCCATCCCTCATTTCATTGCTTATGCCAGCAGGGCTCTGGACTCTGGGCTCTGGTTGGCATAAGCAATTATACAGTTCAGATGGGAGATCCAGCCGTGGGCAGATCTCACATTTGACAACTCTCCAGCTAATATCCTTGCTGGGAGCGCTGGCGGGGAGCCAAAGCCGCCAGGGGTCATGCATTCGGACCATAAGACGCCCGATATTGGGGGTGAAAAAGTGTGTCTTATGGTCCGAAAAATACAGTATATTGTACATTTGGTATGATCTTCATTTGGCCAACATCATCACCTTTACATTCCTATCCCCTGTGTACTGCTTGTTTGTATTTAAAATAACTAATAAAAATATATTGTTAAAAAACAAAACAAAAGAAAACAATCAAACATAAAGAGCCTTACTCCAGGAATTGTAGAGCTCTAAAAGGATAGGTGAAGGAGAGACTTCAGTTTATATTTTATTTAGAGTTTAAGAGGTGGGTCAACCAGACGCAATATTTAGAAAAAGTTAATTCAAAGTATGTTGAACTGAAAGGCTAAACACATAATTCCACTCAGGCATAGAGTTACCCACCTCTGATTACAGCCTTGTATATAGATACATTTGAATCAGTATATTTTGTCATGTCTGGAATCAAATTGTGATCATGTGATTAGCCCTGGCCTCCATGGTCATGTGACTTCACTAAAGCAAGGACAATGCTTTAATGAATAATCCAATAGGTTTTTATAATATACACTCCCTATAATGCACATTTCAATGTCACCCAACCTTCAGCTAGCAGAGAACTCCAATTCTTAGATTTATAACCACGGTATAAGTAGCTTGCTGCAGAAATGTACTCAATATCACCTTCTCAGTCTGCTGCTTGCATGGAATGACTAAATAAATCACAAAGATCTACTAATCACTCAGAGTGATTGATTATAAAGGTAAAACAGGGAGGCAAAATCAGCTAAATGAATTACTAGAAAACCTCATATACTAATGGGATACCATGATAATCACACCCAGTTTTTGTTGTCCATTGCAATTAGCAAAACCACATTGTCTATGTTTTACTTATCTCCAGCTATGCCCTGCTTCCCTTTTTGAAGTTTTATTGTGATACCAATTATTGTATTAAAAAAAAGTGTACTCGGATATTAAAACTTTACTTCTTGATGCAAGTATACAGTGTGAATTCATATAACACAGGTAAACACGTTGCAGATGCATAGGGAATAAATCTAAGATTATTATGTAGTTCACCTTTGAAACCAAAGCTGAATCCCTACCCAACTTCCTCTATTTCAACCCCAACAGACCACAACTGGGCAGACACATCTTAACAATCAAGTGGTAAATTGGCAGCTCTCAACCATTTATGTAATCTTTAATGTAGTGGAAGGCACACAGACAATGGACTTTTCTGTGTGACAGGAATATTCTTGCACAGTGGCTCTTTAGGAAGGTAACAGATCCGTCCATTAGTTCCGGTAAAGAGAAATCATATTGCTTCAGCATACCAAGACATGTAAAACATTTCATGGCTGCAAATTTGGAGTAAAGTTTAAAAAAGTGCCTTCTCTGTTTCAAAATGACTGTGCCCTAGTACACAAAACAACTTCCATTAGTTGGGTAAGCATGGTGTAAAAGAATAACTTGACTGCCTGCACACAGCCCTGACCTCAATCTCAGCAAAAACTTTTAGGATAAACAAGAATGAAGATTGCAACCCAGACCTCCTCAACCAAAATCAGTGGCTACACACACGTTTGGTTGTGGTTGTAAAGCTGGGGCCTGTAGTTAATGGGTTAGGTAAGCTTGTACAAGTCAGTCCATCCAAGGTAATTGATTTATTTCCATTCACCACTTCTAACTAAGCTCCAACCATACCATGGCCAACAGGAATACTGCCATTGATGGGATTATAAGGATAAACAGCAGTTCTCGATGTCAATGACAGGAACAGACATAGAGGGACTGTTGTCTGTGGATCAAAGGTGTGCAAAAGGATAGGGGCAGCAGTAGTACCATAGTTGAGTACCATGTGTATAGCTCAGTCTCCATTACCATGCTACTACTGCCATGTAATATTCAAAAGAGGCTAACCCCTAATCGTATCATGGTTAAGGATTGGGTGTCCCCATTTGCAGGGCCTAAATTCATTAGCCCTGCTTCTTATACAATGTTGTAAATATCTATGTTTTGACTTGTTTTATTTGCACAAGAAGTAGTAGGGTGCATAATGACCTGAAATGTAACATGGATGCAAGTTTTGACTATTAATATTAGCACCGAGTTCATCCTATTTTACATTTCAGTAACTTTTCTTTATGCATGCTGGCATACACAATTACACAAAAACAAAGCAGCAAAGTGATTCTTTAGATGGACTGTTTGCTGGAAAGTCCCCAGAAGGCTCTACTGATAAGCTGACACTAGTGAAAATCTCATTACAAGTATGTAGTCATGTGGTGCAATTGAGCTTCTGTATGGTTGACTGAGTCAGCAGGTTGAGAGATTTATATACCCATAGCTCTGTGGATTCAGTTTACTATAATGCTGATATTCAATGTGAATGCTCTACACAGAGAGAAAAGCTAAGACATATAATTCTCCATGAATCAGCGACAAAGCTGTCACAGAGTAACCTGCCAGGACAGTTAATACTAGTGCTATTCTGGTAAGGCCTTTCAGGTCACACAATATTCTATTACTATTAACTGATAAAAGGATTTCTAGGACATAACAGCAGGTTGTAATGGGTATGTATTAAAACAATGACAGGGACATTAATGGTGACCCACAACATGTATTTGGCTTATTTCAAAAAAATTGATAAAAAACAATAAATGTATTCCTCAGATAACACATAAAACAGCACATTTATGCACTTTATTGTCATGGACTGATTTTTCAAAATATGACCTGGGATTTTTGTTTGGAGTTGAGCAGGTGAAATGGAGGAGGAAGTGTGATGGTCTGGGACTGTTTTCCTAGGTCCAGATCAATAAGAGTTACCCAGACCCAAACTGGTTACCACAGTATTTAGTAGGGCCAAGCAGTACCCTTTGGTATGGCCTTGTTGGCTCAAGGGTTCATTCTTTTTATGGCAATGACCCAAAATATGGATAGGCTAGTTGAGTCTCCAGACTTAAAGCCCATCAAGGTAGATTGGGCCAAACTGGACGAAAGTGTGAAAGCAAAGCAACCTATAAAATAGATGTATGTACAACAGAGCCAGGAAGAACTTTCTGATGAATATTGTACATCACTTATTGTTTTGGGAGTGTCCAACTGTTATATCTACCAAAAGTGGCTACTTTTAGGAGTCAATAAGTTTAGAATACATTTTTTTTGGAATCCATTATTTCTTTTTGAAATCAGTTGTTTATGTGTTCTATGCTTTAATTTCATAGTACAATGAGACACTATACTGCTTGAATTTCAATAACAGAATTGGAAAAAATGGGGTGCTCTTTAACTTTTGACCTGGTAGTGTAGGAGTAAATGCATTATCCAATGGAAAAAAAATGTAAAGGCATGACGCAAACAGTATTATAACAGTAATATGAATCTGAACAGTAGTAAAAGGAAATGTTTGCATACTTAGAACAAAGTACATTATAGTGCATAAACTAAATTTATAGTCCTGATTTGGACATTAAGCCAATCCCCCTAAACGGGACTACTTGTGACACATAGATTGTCTGCTTTAAGCTAGCCATACACTGCACGGATTCCCTGGCTGATCGATTCAGCACCGATGGATTCCGGCGATTCCGCCGGCATCCACAGGTGAGAACGATCAGCCAATTAGGGAATCCGATCGTGGCAGCCCACCTTGCACGGCCGGATCTGTGTCCGATGGATCGGCTCCCTGACCGCAACGCCCCCTGATCAGAGCAGAATCGGACCCGAAAAGACCAACAGGTTGGTTCTTCCTCGGATCCGATTCTGTGCCCCTGATCCATCGGATGCGGTCGGACGGGCAAGGTGGGCTGCAGGGGATTCCGGCACGATGGATCCGCGTGCACGCGCCCGGAATCCATCGCGCCGGAATCCGGCACGAATCCGTGCCGTGTATGGCAGCCTTTATACACAAGAAATCATTAGATATGAAGTTGTTCCTGTAAATATATCTAGAGCATATCACATCACAACTGTCCTTTTATTACTTTCCCCCATTAACATCCATAGCAGTATGTGGCTCGGGGTAGATTTTTATGACAAAAAACAGTAACCCTGAGCCCCAAATGTCTTGTCATCCTCAGTGATGTATCCTGAGCTAAGCGGCTCTGTGCAACGGTGGCATCATTGAGATCGTTAGCTGAAAGGGTAAGGTTCTACATTTTTGCCAATGTTTAATTAGCATAACAAAACAAACATGCTCAGAAAATCCAACTTTTGAAACCACTTAAGATACTATATTTCTTTTTTATATTCAAAGTTGGCCTTACATGACAGGATGTTATCAATAGATTTGACAGGTTTGATAAAAGAAAAAAACTATTAATTTACTGTAAACAAGGTGATTCTTGATCAATGTTTGATCACGATTGATTCTGCCCCCTAAGGTCTTATTCCCACATTAGCGATCAGCCACAGTAAGGACACAAACTCTTCCATTTAGTTCAATGAGCTTGACTCCACTTCAACTAAAGGGCGCGATATGACACAGACGCAGTGCGACCTGCGTTCAGAATCGCAGCTCCCCACGTTTTTGTTCGAGGGAGGCAGGCTGATAAGATTTTTCAGCCCTGATCGTGCCCATAGACATGAATGGTCACAATAAAAAATAGATTTTTGAATGTCCGATCACTTGCCTAATTATAAAAATTGCGTCCGCTAATGTGGGAACAAGCCGTGCCCTGATACCCTAGACCCTAACCCATTATAGTAAACCCAATTTGCTACTGCCATGGTCAGTGAAATGGGGTTGAATAAGAAAAGAAAGAGCTTGAGGTGATCAATTATTATCTTCAAAAATCTACACACTGTCTGATGTGTCTTGTATCTCACAGTGTATTCAAAGCAGGTTATAATCATTTTTCAACCCACTCATTGCCTGTCACAGCACTTCACACAACTCTTATGTAACAGCATTACTCAGGAGAGCTGAAAGTCGAGGTAGGCAGTAGTCAAGTCAAGTCACAGGATGAATGTGAAGTTAGTTCTGAGTCAGAATAGTAATACCCCAAACAATAGAGAAATAATGAGAAGCAAAAATTCAACATAAGCAAGCATTTTTTTTGCATCTCATTGTCTCTTATAATAGACACATGAACAGATATTGTTAAAATCATCTGATCTGAAAATTCTAAACAAGTGTCTTATCTAAGCCATGTGGTTGATAAATGCTGATCCCTTTATTACTGGACTTACATTGGATCCTACTAAAAAAGTGCTTATAATAATGTAACAATAATGTTCTTCTATTCACATAAGTGTCCATGAAAATTAAAAAATAGACTCCCCATGCTTATTGCCATGCATGCAGCCTGTGCCTCTGATTGGCAGTATTAGGGGGGGGGGGGGGGGATATGCAGAAAAAGATGACATGAAGGTATTACAGGGGGGCACTAGCCCTCATTCTTAACCTGTGTTTGAATAGGGGGGGGGGGGCTTGATAATGTTCCTAAATAGAAAAGGGGGCCCTGCAAGGAAAGTTTGGGAACCCCTGGGATAGGATATACCTACATTCTCTGTATATAGTATAGATTCATTAAAACAAGTAAATGTCTGTTTGTAGCACTAAAAAGTAGATTCAGGGGGAATGTAGCAACAATTAAAGCTGAAATGTGGCATCATGGACTATATACTGTCTGCAGACACTGCTGGCAATACATTGGTTGTTCAATCATCATATGAACATCTTATTAGCTGTACTGTGTACACTTGGGATGGGATGAAATCATAAGAAATAAGGGAAGAAAATAGCAAAACATCATGGCTTTTTTATGTATGTGCTCTTTTCACTGATTTCACATCCACACATCCGCAAGTCTCTTGCGTAAAAAAAACCTTTGTTCCTTGAAGAAACCTTTCCTGCTAATGACAGCTCTGCATTATGTTCCATAAACCCTTGGCTGTGCACTGTGATAGGAGAACGGATAGCTACGGGTAATGAACTGTAACATGCCTGAATGATTTCACACAGAGTAGTCACTTTGGTAATAAAACACAGCAGATAGTACTATTCACTGTATACTGGTTATCCAACTCTGGCTACACCCGGTATAGAGGCAAAACATTTTACCTAAAAGGACAGATCCTTAAGGAAAAAATGAAGAGGTTTGACCTTCATCGTCCCTTCCGCTGAGGATTCTGCCTGATCACTTCTTATTTGCAGGTAGAGATGGTCGAATTTTTTTGCAAAAATTCGACCATTTCGATGGTTTCGACATAGAACAGTGGTTCCCAAACTTTCCTTGCAGGGCCCCCCTTTTCTATTTAGGAACATAATCAAGCCCACCCTCCCCATTCAAACACAGGTTAAGAATGAGGGCCAGCACCCCCCTGTAATATCTTCATGTCCCCCCAGGGGGTCTGACATAGAGCCAGTTGGGGGAACTATAGAACACAACGAAGGAACAGGTATCTAATGTCCTGAGAAGTGTAACTTGGCAATGCAAGAGAAAAAAATAATACATTTACTCAGACACTTTTATATGCAGGAGGCTATTTGCTTATATATTCAGGGGTGCACATAACTTTTTTTAGAGAGCTCCTCAGATGAGTACCAGGAGATGGTGTTTGGCACTCACCCCAAATGTAGGGTGGTCTTCCTCACTGTTTCCCTCACTGTCCTCTGCGTCAGCCTCCTGCATGGTAGATTCTGCTGCAGATGGACCTCCCTGTTCCTGATTGATCCTCCAATTAACTGTCTCCATTCACAGGTCACCAGCTGGATATGGGCCAAATGTAACTCTCACAGTACAACACTGATGCCCCAGATCTCATACCTCAGTAGTGTGACCCTGACATTTCCAATTTCAAACCCCTAACTGCAACCTTTCATAGTTATTCATATTTCCCTGCGGCTATCCAAGTGACATACATTGTATACATTTAACATTTAGCTGTGGCCGCCCAGACACGGAGTACCTCCAAGTTGTTAGTACGCATATGAGCTGTGTAACAATAATGCTGGTACGCGTAGCTAGTTTTTGACCCCTTTTGAGTACCAGACTACCACCTATGTGCACCCCTGTATATATTTCTTCCTATAAACATAACAGGTTCTCTTTAAGTTTTTCAGCTAAATATACTTTACAGCCCCCATGTACCAGAAAAACCATTGCAGATAAAAGGACTGTGCTCTCCATTCCCAGTTTTGAAAAAAAACTGGATTGAATAGAATACACATATGCTCAGTGTTATTTTCATGCTGTCCACATTTCCTTCACATTTATTGATAAGCATCTCTTGAATACATTTTCCTTAACGTTAGTTTATTTAATAAAACATCTGCCCCAACATTTTTCATTTCACTCGGGGCTGAGCAATCTGGAAGTTTTAACTTTCGTATTAGCTGTTTTATTTTCTGAGAAGCAGTTGGTACATTTACATTAATTTTGTTTCCTGTAGGCTAAGTGCGGCAGTTTTTCAGCTTGCTGAAATAAAATGAACATAAAGTCATACAAGCAAAACTCATTGGACTGTCTGGAAATTGCATTAATTTTTACTTTGGATTTTCTTAAATCTGTTATATCTGCCAGGGGACAAATTTACACAAATTAGGTTTATACATTGGATTTACTATAGCCCAATACCTGAATAAGTTACATGTATCCTGCTAAATACTTTAAATGCCCCAAATGAATTTGGCAAATTCTATAATTAACAAGCTATGCTCAAGAATACTGGGAGAAGGTTGACATCCATGATAATTTGTGCCATTGGCATGCCCACCAGCATCAACACCAGAGATGTTGCTGTAAATCCTAGATTACTTTGATTCCTTCAAATCCCACTCAATCCCTTTGCTTAGGATACTGTTTTATTATGCCAGAAAATAAATGATAATAGAACGCAGAAATGTTGTTAGGGCAAGAGTTTTTTGCAAAAATCTCCATGCGATCATTATCCAGATATCCATCTGTCACCAGTAGTTTGATCAATGAGATGACGAAATTTCCATATGAACATGCAAACTCATAACTGAGCAAATCAAACTCAGGAGCTTCATAGTTTAATCTGTTTCAGTCTGCATACCATTTGCATCTTATTGTCAAAATGTCAGCATCTCATTGACAGATTTCAGAACATGGTTCCCCTGAACATGGTTGGGAAGGGTTCTAGGAATATTTATTTTAAAAAAAGGATTGCTCTAGCACATGTAGTTTTTGCATAAATAAATTATTATCTGTGTTATCCAACTAGAAATGAGTTCATGGCAAAAGATGGAACAGTTTGAAACAGATTACAAAAGAAAGAAAACACTTAATGTAACCTGCCTATATCCTTTGGTTCCAGATCAGTAATTGTATCGCATAATCATATCTCATGGATGTACTTAATCTTATGACTGTAAATTAAGATATCAATTGAAAGAAAAAATATATAGGTGCATTTTCTAAATGTAAAACCAATGCTAGCTAATATCTCTATATATCTCTATACTCTCTGAGGTAAGGCTCTACTACATGGGTAAGAAAACTATGGACCTTTAAGGTTTTTAGTTTGGCCTCTAATGCAGTCATCACAATGCTTTTCATGAGCTGTCAGAAAGTTGATGCTTAATGAGAAAAACAGAGTTGTGATAGTAAGGGTGCACCGATAGAAAGGGTGCATATTCTTCATATAAAGCATAAATACAAGACACAGGTAGCTGTCTGACTTTATCATGTATTCAATACTGGTTAACCTGTTTAGAATACCTTCATTAATTGTTCCAGTTTTTATTTCATATACAGTTTATTGTTATTGAATATCTGCAGGGAAACATTAATATAACTATAAAAGATTGTAGATAGGGGTGTGAAATTTGAAGGGTAAGTATTTTGAGTGGTGAACTACCTATCCCCTCCCCCCAAAAATGTTTTTTTTGATTCTAAGGGTGTCGGAAATCTGGGGGGGTCAAAGTCAAAGAAGCCATATCTGTAAAGGTAGCAAACTCAAACTTCCTATCATCCTTTTATGTATTTATTTGACCGTTAGACACCCCTTTGTGTGGATGCATGCTATACAACGTCTGATGGCCGAAAAATATGATTTGTATAACTTTGTATTAACTATGTGCAGATCTTACCAGTCACACACACATTTTCTCGTTTTCCCTCTGGTGCCCTAGCTCAGGGGTGCCCATACGAATGCAACCTACTGGTCGATCACAAAGGCACCTGGGATAGATTAGGGAGCTCGTCCCCTTTTTGGGGTTTTTTATTATTAATTTATTATATTGACAATGAACATTCAACTAAAGCCTGTCTTTACACTATAACTGGATAACTATATTAACTGAAGGGACCTTTTTGTTTTTTCTTCTCTGAAGCCGATCTTAACACTATATTTATATCAATATAATTATATAAATCGAATAATATAGAATTATAGTAATTATTTATGAAGAAACATTTTTATTTTTGTCTTTTTTGTCTGTATTAACTGAAGGGATGATGGTGGATCATTTTGACATAGTCATTTCCCAAGTGGCTTGCAAGCCAACAAAATGTGGGCTGCCCTGCATATCAGTAATGTTTGATAACTCTGTACATCTCTGCATTTTACATGATGACATCAGAGTGACTGGCAAAAGAGTTACACTCCTTTTTATTTACTACTCATAAATAAAGTGGAACCATAACAATGATTTAATTTCTTTGTAATTGATAGACTGAAAAGAGAAGGATCTGCTTACCATAGTGTGGGATTATGGCCCAAGCCATGGCTGATGCGTATATCCCACCAATCATCCAAAACATACACAACCAACTCAGATGCTCTCCTCGCTTCTCTCTTGCAAGAACTTCCGAAAAATAGGAAAATGCAGTTGGAAGAGCTCCTCCGATTCTAGAAAAATGTAATTAAAATCGGTAAATGATATGCCATATAATATATGTAAACATGACCTGAACCGTTACCAAATAAAGTGCATCTGAGCCTTAATATTGGACTGAACACAACTCCCCCATACAACAAATCCATAAATTAAAAAAGTTGTACATTCTTCATTATATGTCAACATTAACACATATATGATCACTTCTCTTTGTGTATATATAAATAAATATTTACATACCTCTATGCATAAAATGAGGATTTAGGGAGCATTCACACAGAGAGGGCCTTCCTGCCCCTATGTATGGGAGCCTGCAATGTGGCCCTCGTGGGGGGTTCTCTATCAGGCACACACCCAAAAAGTGAACTGGGGACTCCTAATGTGGTGTCTTCTGGGCTTAGAAGCTTCTCAGGAGTCTGGGAGCTGGAAAAATGACATTTTCAGGTGCCATGTGAATGCTCCCTTAAACCTTGCAATGCAACAATAGCCCTACAACAACCTTGTAGACTACTGGGTAAACCAGTCACCCCTCAAAAAAGGTCAAGAGCAGAATTAAGATCCAAGTCAAGTTTCTTGGTACACTTGTTCTCCTATTCTAGACCACATGCTTTGTTTACAATTACGTGAAAGGATTTATTGCTCCACAGTGCCTGTGGCAACCGAGGTAAGAAATACGGGTGGAGAAAGTTGTCAAAGTTGGAAGTTCATCTGGGGTGGTTGGGAAAGTGCGTTACAGACCCTGAGTTGCTTCCCCCTACTCTGTATTTCTCCTTGGGTGACCTATTTGTTTGCGTCTATTTGTCTGTGTTACTGCTGTGCACACCTGGCAATGATGTTTTGATTTCTGTGTGTGATTCCTTTGTTCTAAGTGTCGGATACTGTACTGGATTATATTATGCTGTACTGTTTAGGCAATTTGTTTAATAAAAGTTGATTTAAAAAAAAGCTGAAAGTTGAGGAGAACTTTACATCCACCAAACTCCAACTTGTGGGGGGAGAGGGTGCCTATGTGACCATTTCTGTACTAAATGGTAAGGGAAGCTGGACACTCCCATGCTGCATATGGGCAACTGATGAACCCCCCCCCCCCCCCCAAACAAATAGCCCCAAAAAATAAGAATTGGTTCTTTAGTCTTAAAATTACATTTTAAAGAAGCAAAAATAAATTTTATGCTGGGGTAATAATTTAAACCACCCCCAAACTCACCTAATTTATGTCCACCACTGGCAATCAGCCCATTATACAGATAATCTTAAAACTTTACCTAGTGAGATAATCCTGAATTTCCCTGATCACTCCTCCCCTCTTTTTAAGAAACTGTGCAGCTGTAACAACTTCTATGACTTACCATCAGGAAGTAACAAATAAGCCATGTCATCACGTCCCATTTACAATCCTACAGAGATATGTTTTCACCATGAAAACCATTATACAGCTCTAGTGGCCATACATGTTACTACAGTTCATTATCCCCCAGAGGACTAGAATCTACAGAGGATTAAATATGGTGACTGCAACAAATAAGAGCACAGCAGTTAAGTATATTTTTTTTCATTTAGGATTGTGGTGCGCTTCTCCACCATTGAGACGGCTCAGCGGTAAGTAAAAACTGATAATTTTTTTCTGCTTTTTTATTTTAGGTGCACTTCAAACCTTGATGCAATGTTACAGAGTGAACTCTTATGCGCAGTTAGGGCAATATACTGTAAGTCCATATTCAGTTGTGGATTTGTTGTATCTTTTACAATTAGCCTGGCTGACATATCGAAGCAGCAATCTGATTCACTGAAGGCTTTTCTAGTCACTTTGAGCTGGGAAAACAGTTTTTTATTAAGTGGTTATAGATCCGAATTGATCGGTGTAAGCAGCAGCCACAACCAATCAGTAGGGAAAAGGAAAAAGTGGAAGACTGGGTAATTTACTTTAATACCATCTTGTGTGCTTGGAATGGGGCTGCAGAGCCGATCGGCAGGGTGTGGCCTCTTTGCTTTTGCCCCCGCAGATGTTCCCGGCAGCGGTGTCCTCACACGTCCCTGGCTACACAGCGGCTGAGTCGCAGTCGGCTACGGCGGGGCTCATGGCGGGCGGACGAGTGGCGGCGGCGGTCGTGGCTCATTCTGGGACACCGATTGGACTTCCCCCGGCCGGAACAGGTGAGTGCGGTGGGCC
>CM070032.1:31328220-31343830 GCA_036250615.1 Ptychadena robeensis
CATATGTTCGCGAAAATGCGCGAACGCGAACATGCGATGTTCGCCGCGGATAGTTCTCCGACGAACAGTTTGCGACATCACTAGTCACCAGCTATGCCGATTAACACTGCTCACATCTGTGATGAGCCCCTATCTGTATCATATGGAGTGGCATCCTTCTGAGCATTACAGTAGCTTAGCATCTGTCTAGGTATGAGCTTCTAGGAATGAGCCATAGAATTCAACACAATTCCACAATTTTGGAAAAATACTCTATGTTGTGAAGTTTGGGGTGATTGATACTGCTCCCTAAAAAAATGTTCCCTTCAGTTCCTGGAAATCTAGCTTTACTTCTCTATAATCATGGTGGACTTTCTCCCTTTAGTAAGTTCAGTAAGTGAAGCTGCTATCATCATCAAAAGTTCAGTTGGGATTTAGGTTTGGTGTACTCATTTTTGTGAGGATTGCAGGGATGCCAAGGGGTGCTGGTTCATACAACTATAATAATTAATATTTATGTTATTATAATATGGGACTGTGTACGATTGTAGCACATTCTTTTGCCTAGGGATATAGTTTAAACCCATATGTGTCCAAACCTATCCCTGGTGAATATACCCTAGAAAAGGGAGGGAAGGCCACCAAGGGATTATGATGGTGCAAGTCAAATACAGAAACCTAGAGAATTAAAAGGCATATACATATTTTTGATACACATACATAATACATGGACAAAGTGCAAAGACATAATACTACATCCACTATCTCCCATACTTAATATACAAACCAATATACATACATCCTTCATTAAAAAGCAAACTCAGAACTTACACTCAGAATAATAAGTTCTGCATACTGTCTATTGCAGTGGCTCCCAAAATCGGGGGCGCAAAGGTATTCCAGGGGGGCACTGGCCCTCATTCTTAACCTGCTTTTGAATAGGGAGGGGGGCCCTATAATGTTTCTAAATAGAAAAGAGGGGCCCTGCATGGGAAGTTTGGGAACCATTGGTCTATTGGATCCTTCAAACAAGAAATGTAGTCTCAATCAATGTGTTTCGCCCCTATTTTGAGACTTCCTCAGGATTCTGACAGCATGTATGTCAGACCTAATTTAAATCAATGCATAAAAAGAATGAGCTATAGAAAAGTCTTGTTTAAAAAAAAATGTTTTACGTAGTAAATGAATTTGTCGAAAATTTTAGTTTATGATGTACTTTTTTTTCTGGTGGGGGGACCAGCAGTCCTGTAAAGTTTAATAGAGGACAACATATGGAATGTTTGACAACATTAGGTATACAGGCTTAATACTTGTCTGTGGCAGACGCTCAGAGGGCAATACATACTGTATATACTCCTTCTTACTTCACAAAAGTAGAAAAGCCTTTCAATACTGAAAGCTTCACAATTGAGGGTGGCTATACACGATTCCATTTTTCCATTTCATTGTCTTAACAATTAAATTTAAGTCGATCATTTCAAAATGTATTCCTTTTTATCTGAATTGATCGATCAAAAGTGTTTAAAATCAAATATTAAATCAACCAAGCTATGATTGAAAATTTAATGGGATTGTTCAGGTATCTGACTTTTCTGGGTATTTTGATTTTTTATCAGATGGTACTATGAAGCATGCGCACAGGACATAGGAAAGGAATCGATCACTTTTCAATCGATTACACCGTGTGGTGGTATGATCCAACAATGTTAGACTGACAGTTGATATTTGGGTTGATATAATTGCACAACCAAACATAGCTGGAGCAAACATTGATACGTGTATGACTAGCTTTAGTTTTCTGTCCTAATGAGGAATACTTATTTTATCTGGATCCATAGCTGTGTGGGCTGCTATGGCTATCATCAAAAGACTGGTGGTAGGTACTAATTTACACAGGAGGTTCTCAACTGCCCCCTAAAAGGAACAATAAGTGAAGCCACTTGTTTTTTGGCCTTTACCCGATAGACCTGTCCTGGGGGCATTATCTAAATGCCTCCCCCAAGCATCTGCTCCGTTGTGCAGACAGGAATGCCTTTTCCTGGTCATTTTCTGGACTACTGCAGACTGACAGCAGCACGGAAACTGACCATGTAAATGTTGCCTAAATTATATAAGTTAGCCCAGGTCATTCTGAAACACTTTCTACAAGAACTCTCTGACCTCCTGTATCTGGGAAGGAGACATGTATGCAGGTAGAGGTGACATCATTGCTTTTCTCCCTTATCTTACTAGAAACCTGCAACTTTTTCTAAAATGTATTGTCTAGGGTAGCCCCTTGGATTAAACATCCTAATTAATCAGACCAGTTATAAACTCTTGCCTGTGCCAGAGTGACTAGTAAACAATTTAAATAAAATAAAATTGCTCCTCTTGGCTATATCTGGCCAGCCAATGCCTCACAATATACATATTGAGTTGCAAAATATTTATTTTAAAATTTTTCCTCTAACTAAATACATATAAAAAAGAAATCAGCTTACCCAAATCCAGAAAGTAACCGGCAGACTAGAAATAAACCATATCCTTGGACAAAGGAGGATAAGAAGGCGAAAAATCCATTGACAGACATACATATTAGTAGAGACTGTTTTCTTCCAACTTTGTCTGCTAGACCTCCCCAAAAGAACGCTCCCAACATCATGCCTAGATAGACTATACTGCCTAAGAGAAAGAGACACAATTATAACAATTATTATTACAGAACGCATATAACAATAGTACACAATATTTATTGTTTTTCCAAATTGAATCATTAAACTGGTTTTCTGAGATAACAAATAAAAATGTGCTCCCTTCATATAGTAATGTACATAGATACACCAATTACACAATGGTGACCAATGCTCATCCTGACTACACAATCGCTCTCCACATTATTATGTTCACCTGTTCAACTAGTTTTTAACATGAAAAGCTAATCACCCTACCACATGGCAGCAGCAATTACATTTAAGTTTATGTTCAGACTGCGTCTAAAAATTTGGTGTCACTTGCATGCACACATATGCTTGGCTTCTTGCCCCGCGTGTTCACACAGAATTCATCGATCTGCTGGCTAAGTGGACAGCGGAGATTGACGTCATTAACGCAGGGTGTATCAGTGCATCCCTAAACTCCATCTGAACATACACATGTTAACTATAAAGCAATTGCTCCCTGTTCTTGTGTCTCCGATTAGCTGTCTCCATCCACAACAGCTGGCTTTGGGTCACATGCAACTCTCTCAGTACAACACAATTTTAACCCCCAGATCCCAATTTATATTTCAGTATCATATCTAAGTAGTGCAACTCAGATTTTACCCTACATATGCCTACTCTGATTTTCTTCCCCCAGATCTCCAACACCCTTATAAGTCCAATGTTTTTTTTAATTAGTCATTTACATTTCCAATTTGATACCCCTATCTGCAACCTTTTATAGGTATTAAAATTTCCCTGCAGTTATCCAAGTGACATGAATTGTATACATTTAACAATAAAAACTAAAACAATTGCCCAAAAAAAGCAGTTTGGAGCTGTAATCTCAACTCAATCTGCAATATCAGCTTCAGCCACTGGGTGTCACTAGAGAGCACTTGCCGTCAGAGCACAACACAAGCAAGCTTTGTCTCATTAGAGAGAAGTGGGAGGAGGGGGAATGCATGTCTCCCCTCTTATGCTGTAGTATGTGGATGCCCTTAGGAAGGAAAAGACGTAGAGCTAAGTTTTATACCATTTTGCATACCAGTGTACTGCTTATGTGCACCCCTGGGTATAGCCTTTACTGCAGGCCTCTTGCTTCATTGGCTGGAATATATAAGCCAAAGAAACACACAACGTATTTATAGATAGGTGTGTACTGAAGGTATAATGTGTGAAACCAAGGCATGGCCAAAGCAGGCCGGGTATTACGTGGTTATATTACATTTTAAGAGAAAAGTAAATAAATAATTATAGAATTGTCTTTCCACCATACAGAATTCTTGTTATACACATATTATTAGTGATCTATGCAGTTTTTCTTGCACAGTAAAGCAAGTGTCGAGTAGTCGCTGGGTCACGGTTTATTCATACGTGTGTCCCTTATCAGAACAAGCAGCTGCTCCCAGTACGGTCCTCTTATGGCAGTACAATCTATTATTTAGTGAGGACATTTCTATGTTGCTAAATGCACAGCCAGCAGATCATGAAAGAAAACATTTACCTTTGTCAATACAGGATCTGCTACTTCCTATTAGACCTCTTTGATAAGCATAAAAATAGTACAAAATACAGGTTGTGGTGCAGTTATTCTATTCTTATCAGTTGTCAAACACAGACACACAATGTTTGCACAGATAATACACCTGTGACACAAAAATAGGAGTAAAGAAATGGATGGTAGTGATGTCTTTCATTAAATTACTTGTACGTGTGTGTGTGTCTTTTTAGAATTTTAGAAACGTCTGAATATGGTCCGAATATGTAAATAAATTGTTAAGATCCAAACATCCTGGGAGCAATAGCACTGGATCCCAGAAGACTGGAATTTGTTCCATTCCCCACTGCCAAGAGGAAGATTTTGAGAATCTTGCTTTTTTGTATCGATTTGCAAATCATTGGACAACAGCACTCAGGAAATTGATCCTCCTCATCTGGCAATAAAAGATGTTGAAAGGAGCAAGGAGTTTGCATGTTCTCCCCGTGTCTGTGTGGGTTTCCTCCGGGTAGTCCAGTTTCTCCCACACTCCAAAGACATGTTGATAGGTTAATTGACTTTCCTCAAAAATATTCTCTTCTGTTAGTTACACATGACTTAGACCAGTGTTGGGCAACAAGTGCGGCCCTCAGCATTAATAGGGGGTCGCATATCATATCAATCCAGATAACCGCCCACCCCCACTCCTGCCCCTGGGTGCAGTGCTCATATGTAGACCTGGTTTCCCCGATCAACATTGACAATTTTTTTGTAGGACGGCCAAAGTTGATTAGAAAAGCTGGGTCAGCTTGTCACTACTACAAAGGTGAGTTGCTATGCCCTTTGCATTAACAGATAGGTTTTGGGGGCCACATGTGGAGGACCAAGGGGGGCTGCCGAACAACGCCCTACATGCCCTACATCCTACAAGGGCTACATGCTAGGTTGGGCACCTAGGACTTAGACTGTGACATATGACTGTGTTAGTCACATATACATGACTATAGTAGGGACATTAGATTGTGAGCTTCTCTGAGAGACAGTTAGTGATATGTAAAGCACTGCGTAATATGTCACCGCTATATAAATATAAAATAATAAAAAAAAAAGACAATCACCTCTGTGACCTATGTATACCCAACATGTCACAATTTCTGACTATTATTCACAATGTGATATACAATATTATGGGAGTCCCTGATAGTAATCTATAGAATTTCTTTTTTACACCATGGCTTTCATATTTATATTTCATTATTTTATGCACAAGTTGAATATTTGTGTCAGCTTTTAAGTCCTAGCGATTTTTTCACGGAACAAATAAGCTTTCTTCCAGAAAGACTTTGCCGAAGCACTTACTAGTAATTCAACAGAGTGCATTATGTAGAAAGAAAGACATGACAAGGTGTAGGCTGCACCGTGACAATAACAATCGCAAAGGGAATAGAGCTTCTTGGCAAGTACAGTAATTACACAGCCCACAACCGCTGTCAAATTCTTTTTCAGGAGTTCTCTGAAAGTAAGAAAGTTTTAGGGATTTTTGGCAGAGTAGAAACTTCTTGCTGGTTTAACTGAAGCAGAAATAATTTGTAAATACTAGACCAATAATCGTTTTTATTGAGACATTCTATTTATGATCAACAGATGTCAAATGTATACCAGATGGCCAGAGGTTTATGTACTGCATTATGCTAATCCCTTCATCGGTGGATCGGCTCAACTCCATGTGAACAGATGATCCACCGGGCAGGTAATGTGTATATGCAGTGCAGTGCTTGGCGGGGGTCCTGATGGATCACACAATGCAGTGGAGACATACCCTTAGTGACATGCTGGTGGAGGGGCAGTCAAGAAGGACATTCTGTGAACCATTAAGGGGATCAATGACCCAGTTGGTTTGGATAATGGTGGAGTATAGGTGTCACAGTTATTTGAATACCCACGAGCTGGTAAAGTTTTGAGGTTGGTGGGTTGTACCAATTTCGGGGAAGGTAATAAGGGTTTACGGGAAAATTGGGTGGCCTCTTTTAGGGACATCATTTTTTGTAATGTATGTTTTTTTCTCATTAAAGCCAATATTATATGTTATATTTCAATTTTGTTCCATCTAATTTAGCTTCACATGTCTTCATTTATTAATGTTAAGCGGGTGTAAAAGGGGTAATGGGGGGTTTCTCTCACCATAGACAAATGCCTGGTGGTCAGAAGTTGTCAAATTTTTCAACTAGCTGACTTGGTGAGCTGATTACAAAGCCTATGAAAATGAAATCATCACAAAAATTGCTGGAGATGTAGAGAAGTGTTGTGGGAACATTTGGAAAAAATTTCTCTAGCACATGTCGTTTTTGCATAAATTAAGTAAAAAATTTAAATTTTTGCACTTTTGACTTGACTTTGAATTTAAATTATGCAAAATCTATTTGTGTTAGAGCAATACTTTTTTTGTAGTGTACCCCCAACCCTTCTCTACATCTCCGGCAGATTTGGTTATGATACCATGCTCAGGGGTTTTGCAATTCACTCAAAATTGTTGATTCGAAAATAGGTTCGACCATCTCAAGTCAGAAGCAGTAAACAACTCTTCCTCATCCACCCCTGTGAATGTGGGCTTATAGAATTGATGGCAATCTGTATTCCTTTTGCTGTAACAGTTTTGTATCATATACCAGTTTATGTTAAGAACTGTATATGGATAGTTTATCTTCTCTGTTTATTTGGCAGCATTTTTATTCTTAATAACCTGTTCTGCACATGAAGGTCCTATCCAACCTACTGCTAACCTCTGTATGAATGGGCCAATGTATGCAGGACAAGAGTAATGTTTAACAATCAGATCTTGTAACAAATGTCAAGTGTAATTGGGAAACAAATTACGATTATGCCAATTTAATAAACTTTTTAGCCAAGCTTACATTTTTAAACCTTGAAAGGTAGAGGGAGAGCCTTGAACACATGGCCTTGTATAAAGGTAAAAATTATTATACAGAATAGCTTCTGCATTTATAGAATGAGTCCTGATGTCTATTGCATTTTACAAAGTTACAATTATGGTGTAATTATTGTTTCTATGCAACAACAAAAAAAATTTGACAATAAAATGAGTTTAAAGAAGAAAATCACACAGGTGAAGCCAAAGAATATGCTAGTCATGCGAGCGTCCTTACATGGACTATCTCAGAAAAAGACAACATGTGGAGCTTTGTGAGTTGGTATAACATATAAGGCCCCCATACACGGGTCCGTTTCCCATTGGATTCCGGGACGATTGATTCCGGGCGCGTGCACGTGAAACGATCGTTCCGGAATCGCGTGAAGCCCACCCTGTCCGTCCGATCACGTCCGATCGTTCGGGGGCCCAGAATCGGATCGGACAGAGAACCAACATGTTGGTCTTTCTGATCCGATTCTGCACACATCAGGGGGAGTTGCCATTTGTGGAGTAAGCGATCGGACACGGAATCGTCCAGGAATCCGTGGGACAAGGTGGTATGTAGCGATCGGGCACAATTGGCCGATCGATCGGACCTCTGAGATCGCCGGAATCGATCGGCCATGGAATCCGACTGTGTATGGCTAGCTTAACAAAATAGTGAAGAAGAGCAAGGGGTGACGATGCCTTGTTCAGGGGCTTTGCAATTCCCAAATAAACAAGTGAAAATGTTCACCATACACCAAATGGCAGAAAAGATTGCATAACTGTAGATTAATTAAGTTAAAATATATCTATTACAGATAGTACAAAATCTGCTTTGCTTCCCCCACTGGGATGGGATATAGTCACTCTTTTAAATGAACTTTTCTGAAATGATGTAACAGGAGCAGTGACAAGACTATGAGCACCCATTTGGTATTGCTTAGCAGTCACCATAGCTGTGATATGAAGCTCCCAAGATGCAGAAGGTTCCAGCTGGTGACTCGGCCCCTAATAATAATTAGAATGAATTCCATGGATAGAAAGACACAATCACCTCCTTTGGCAGCAAGCTGTAGTCCTTAGAATTGCAGGTGGCGCATTTTACATGTTAATTGAACTATTACTTTATTTTCCTTCTTGTCAAAAGGGACCAATATTCTCTTCTAATTGAAGCAGTTTCTAATTAAATGTTCTCATTCGGTTCATAATGCCTTAATGCACCACTTTTAACTGAAATGGGACCCACGTTGTCATCTGAGAAGGTTGTTTTTTAATGTTAAGAAAAATAAAAAGGTTTCTACTACTATTACATCACTACTAAGGAATGTTTTCTATTAAACTTTTGTAATGTGAAGTCATGTTTTTTTCAATGCCACTGTAGATACACAACTGTAATATGTTCTAGAGGGCCCTTGTACATAACAAATGTGCTGTCTGTAGGACTAAAAATATATATAGAAATAATATTTATCAAATGAGGCTGTTTGAACAGAAACTCACATGTGTTGGGGTGTGTAGCCCAAAGGAAGGAGTCCTTGTATATACAGTATAGGAGACAAAAGTCTCCCTGCAGGGCCCCCCTTTTCTATATGGGAACATTATCGAGCCCCTTCCCCCTTTAAACTACACAGGTTCAGATTAAGGACCATTTCACACAAGCTACGTTTGCGTTGCAGTACCGCAGCGCAGCACAGATTGAGTAACGAGAGGTACACAAGTTTCCATTATTGTACTTTTCATAGGGCATGCATTTTTGGGGATCACAGCTCAAGCATCTCGCATACAATTATATGGGAGACACAAGCACAGGGAAATGTGGAAATGCTGGGCTTTATTCCCAGTAGCAATATCGTTACTGCTGGCACATATGTTACCAGTAAAAAAAAAAGCAGTGTGGCTGGTGTGAAATGGCCCTCAGATATTTAAAATATATCTTTTTCACCAATCATGCAAAGACATGCATTATTTATACACACATCAATCATACAGAAACATTCATCATTTACACACTGCAATCATGCAGACATATGAATCATTCACATAGCGACAAACCCACACAGAGACACACAGAGACACAGGCATACACAGAGACACACATTACATGTACTCTACTTCCTGTCTGCAGCTAGTTCCCCCATGGTCGGTTTCCTGCTTACTCCTCCCTAAGGCTAGTCTTATTGGCTGGCAGACGTAGGGGAGGGTGGGGGGACTGTGTGCAATCCATCGAGGGAGAAAGGAACTGACATTAGGAAGAGTTCTGCAAATCTCACTCTCACCTCTCTCAAGCGCAATTCTCACACAGAGAGCTTCATTTGCCACCTTGTCTGGAGGGGCACAGTTCAGAGGGAAGCCAACATCCGAACCCTCCCAGGGAGGCCCACCCCCAAGTTTGGGAACCACTACCATACAGGAAGTTCTGGGCAGATATGGGACAGATATGGGACAGAAAGGTAGAGGAAGTGCCTTCTATATTCATCCATGTGTAACATTTTATGCAAATTACGGAGCCTGAGTACAAATCTTTCCAACTGGACAACTTTTGTAGACAGTGGTTACATTTTATTGGAAGCTCTATTCAAAATGCACCTGCGCAGTTCCCAGCGCCAGCTCCTTACAGCTAGATACAGAACAAAGTGATAGAATAAACAAAGCATACCCTGTTTCCTCCGAAAAGAAAGCATCCCTCGAAAATAAGGCACACAATAATTTTGCCTCAAGCTGAAATGTAAGGCATCCCCCCAAAAATAAGGCAGCCCAGAGATACAGTACTGTAATTCTGGACAGGGGGGATCAGAGGGTGCAATCAAAATGGCGCAGGAGGATTAGAAGGGGTTACGTAAATGTTAATCTCCCCCCCCCCCCCCGTAGCTGATATTCATTGAATATATTCGCAATTCGAATATTTAAGCTCAACACTAGACATAAGCGCATAAACTCTATATCACTAACCTCCCTAGTGTTAAGCCCGAAGCCAGTAAGGGTGCAGTTTGATTGTGAATCAAACTGCGCTCGTGCCAGGATCAGGCGCAACCGCCGGCTCGCCGTGTGCCTTTAGCATTTCTGCAGAGCTGCAGGCACACAGAGCCTTTCCGGCCACCTGTCTTCATCGTCATCGGTGATGCTGAAGAGGACGGGGGTAGGGCGGCGCCATAGACCTCCATGTACTGGGGAACCGGCTTTCCCCCAGCCCCCTCCATTAACATGGAGGTCTATGGTGCCACCCTCCTCCTGCTCCCTTCGACTTTTTGTGCCATAAAAAACGTGAAAAGCCCATAAAGCTAGGGAGGTTAATCTAGATCCAGGTCCCTTCCTTATACACAGAGGAGCTGAATATTTTCATTTCTCTTCCAGCATCTCCTGTCATGCTGCACAGGTTCAGCACCGCAGACAGCTCCCTGCCACTATAAAGAATTTCACGAAAGCCTCTTAAATAATAATATTATCTGCCAGTTCTGGAAGTGTTTATGGGCTCTGTTCTGCTATCAAGTACAAAGTTTGCTTCCTAATACCATTTGGTCAATAAGGACATTCTCCTGCTGCGACTGTCCTCACCGATATGACTTTCTCTGCGGAATGAAATGGTTTCCTGCTGAGATAATGATTAGGACAGGTTGATGAATCTATTTCACTGAAGAGAATTGGCTTCTATGTACAATTTCAATGAAATCTTACTGCAGCGAAGCCTGAGATAGCTGAGACAATATATTTCTCTTTATCTCCCCAACAACACTGTGTGCGAGTCTATCAAGGATAAATGAAATTCAAACCACGCAAATGTATCTACCTGGCAAACAAGAGGCATAAATATGAAAATATTGTTTTGCTTCACCTACATTCTCGCAGAGGCGGAACAACATTGGGCTGAATGATGACAATTTTTTATTTCCATAAATTACTGTCAGTAGGATTAGATGTTGTTTTCTTGTCATGGTGCCGGACCACTTGAAATCTGTCAGGAGGCTGATGTAAAGAAAATCAAAGTGACCGGTTTGATTTCTTCAATTTCAAGTTTTTAGCACTAAGAAGACTTTGAGACATGACAAGTGTGATGTTTGTATGTACAAAGCCAAATCTAGCATAGAGGACTTGATTTGCAATATTAGAAAATCACAATTTATTTTTTACTGGTTTTGGTCAAAAGCAGACTGGGTGATAATTAAATCTTGTAATGAAAGTATCCATTTAACCATTAATCCATTTAGTCAAAACAGTTTGCTTCTAATTTGCTTAGGCAAACTTAAAGCGGTTTTAAACTCAAATGTAAAAAACAGACATACATTACACAGACACAATACTCACCTGTCAGCAGTTCAGATGCTGGGAAACTGCTACACAAAAAAAAACCCACACTACACTCACTTCACTTACTTGCAGTTCTCATGCTAGCTGCTGGAATCTTGCAGACTTCCGCCCACACTGACCCCCCCTCTTCTCCCCCCTAAACTCCACCTTCTCCTCCTCCTGTCTCTTCTCTATCAGGGCTGCAGAGACTCGTAGGGGTGGGTGTGTGAAGAGGGGGATCAGCTGCTGACGTTTTCCTGCCTGGGAGAGATCTCCCAGACACCACTTCGGCTGCCTAGGGCGATGTAATGCAGTGGGAGGGGAGAACTCGTAACCAGCTCCTCTCCAGCTGTTAGAAGATTTTGTTTTTTTACACTTAAGGAAGCAATATTGGCTGAGCTGCAGCTGATAACGCTGAGTGATCTCCCAGGTGGTAGGTCTGCTTTAATTTGAAAATAAAATGTACTCTTCCTTCTGGTTAATGGTTCCATAGCTGTCATGAGTTCCGGTATACAGATCTGCCAATATCAAGCTATTTGATTAATGAAAAGTCCCAAGTATTCTACTTTTAGAAGATAAAGTATATTGCTCTAGCATCCATATTTACAGGAGTGTGAGTTCATACTATCCACCACCAACTTACTGTAATGTATTCCTCCATCACTTACAACAGTGGTTACCCCCTTTTCTAGATAAGAATATTGTAGAGACCCCCCCTTCAAGCTACACAGTTTCAGATTGAGGCACACTTCACACTAACCTTATTTGCGTTGCAGTATCATGTTTAGTTCAAGTGTGAAATGGCCCCTAAACTTTATTTGAAATACAACTTCCTTTGGATTTCACATCAATTGTGCAGAGATATGCATCATATATACACACACCAATCATCATTCACATAGAGACACACACCAATCATACAGAAACATTCATCATTTACAGAGACCCACACACATCACTCATGCAGAGACATAAATCATTCACATAGAGATAAACACAAAGTGAGATACACAAATTACATGCACTCTACTTACTGTCTACAGCTAGTTCCTTCATGGTTGGACTTTCTGATTGTCCCTCCCTCAGCCCCCTAACCAACCCCCCCCCCCCCCCCGAATACCTCTGTGCCCCCAGTTTGGGAACCACTGCCATTGCTGCATACTTTAGCCCTCTGGGTGTTGTGCCCGTGCCAGTGTAATCTGTTTGAATTACCCCCTCCTGCCCATGTGAATGATGTTGGTGCCAGAGGATGGGACCAAGGCATGAGACAGGCACCTAACATTCCAAGAATTGTCAAATGCAGAAAAATCTGATACTGAGCGTCATTTTTTTTCAACTAACTTACTTTGGGAGGTAGTTTCAAAGCCCCTGAACATCACCGAGATATAGAGAAGAGGTGTGGAAACATCAAATGTCATTTGCAGAAATAAAGGTAAAAATCTTCAACTTGAATTTGAACTTCATTTATGCAAAAATGACATGTGCTAGAGCAATAATGTATTTTCTTTCTGTTGATACCAGGGGCTTTGCAAAAGGCCAAGTCAGCTAGTGAAATCAATAGTTAAAAAGATGACTATTTCTAATAATTACAGTATGCTGAACTGTTTTAAGCAAAAAGATTTTTAAGTTTCCTCATTTAGTTTAGATGTATAATATCGGAAATATATTTATAAATGATTTTCTCCTTCTCTTACCCCTTGCACACAATTATTTTCTGAAGAGCTGAAAGGAGTCAGTGTGTTGGATCAGCATGTGTGCACATTCATAGTCTAGTCCCAGAAGGGGTTATGATAAGTCTCAGCTGAAACATGTACCTGTCTGTCTGTGGCTGGCTCATGGAACGCCAGCTAAGCTGACACATCTGACCTGCAGCGGAGGAGAGAAAGCTGATCTGACAAGGGACACCTGCTTGCCGGTGATGAAGTGCTGCTCTAATCTTCTCTCTAGTGCCTATTTCTGCTGAAGTGCATCAATGAAAAATTGGACAGATGTCTGTGGAATACGGATTGTCTTATGCAATGAATCAGACATTTAACAGCATGGATGTGCATTTTGCCACTACAAGGGAAAAAAAACTATTTGTAAAAGTAAAGTAAAATGTCTCTCTTTAGTCTAATGGATCAATATGTCAAAACTACCCTTCTACTATTTGACAGACTTGCAAGTATCACACGTAGGAAACATTAATAACCTGAAATAATTGGAAACATACAGCAAAAGTTTGTAAACATGTAAAGTGTATCGGCACAGCAGGACTATAAAAAGTCATATCTGTCAAGTCTCTGGATTTGGATAGAAAACAAATGTTTTTTAGGCTATGTTCCCACTTAGGCGATAAATCGCCTGGTGCTTACAATTTTCAATTGCCTGCGGAATCACTGTCAATCGCCTACACTATTTTGAATTGGCTTGTTCCCATTGATAAGATCGCATGCGTTTTCTTTTCCTGATCGCTTCCATAGACATGAATGAGTGATCGATTGAAAATCGCGAGCGAAGGTGATTAATCGCATAATGGAAACATAACCTTACCCCTATTTCCCACCCTCCTACTGGATTAGTATTTTGCCATACATTTCTGATGAACCGAGTTTAAAAGAAGATTGCAGTTGTCTTTGCGTTAGAACCACGTCTCCATACCCCTCTCTATCCTTTCACACATGTCTTATTGCCTCATATCTCCTTTTTACCATGGCAGTGAGGGGTTGTTAGGACAAGCCTGAAGGCCCTCTGTGTGGGGCCAGTGACAGCCTTCCTGTGCAGAGAGGTATCAGAAGCTGGCCTTACCATCTCACTTGTTGTGAGGATGTGTGGAATGGGTGTGTTGTGTCACCTACAGGTAGAGGAACACAGAAGTTCTGGTAAAAGATGGTGGCACACATGGTGTCTGCCTTAGTACAGTGGTTCCCAAACTTTCCATGCAGGGCCCCCTTTTCTATTTAGGAACATTATCAAGCCCCCCTCCCTATTCAATACAGGTTCAGAATGAGGGCCAGTGCCCCCACGGAATATCTTCGTGCTGCGCCCCAGTTTGGGAATCACTGACATAGGGAGTGTTCCGACATCACTTCTGGTACAATTTCCCTAATTTTCAAATGCATAACTTGTATGATGAAAGTGTCAGATTGTATGTGTGCTTTTGCAAAAGAAATAGTATAAATTGTTTAACATTAGCACTAATCCTTTCTAATGTCAAAATAGAAAAAATATGAATTCCTCAAATCCAAATATGTAAAAAAATAAGTAAATATATATGATTTATATACATATATATAAAAAAATAAAAAAGTGTATATATATATATATATCCAGGGGCTGTTTTTGATCATTCACAATAGCTTTGTTTCAGGTTAAAAGTTAGGTATTTCTCTATATAATTTCAGAAGGATTGTTACAGTGGAGATGCTTTGTTGCACAGAGACCCAATTCTATTTTCACTTTTTTTAACCTTTACAGAATATTGGCATAGAGGGTCTAATATCACCACTGCAGGGAAATTTTACTTTAACAAAGGTCCTTTTAAAGCCAGCAGTGTGCTGTGATCTGTGATATTGCTTTGTTGATGATTAAACCCATGGACCAGCAAGATGATCGTATAGATGTGTTCAGCAACAAATGTGAACAATATGACTTCTTTGGTATGGCATCACATGACTTTTGTTTATAACTAAAGGGTGAGCTTTATAATAAGGTTAGCAATAGGATAGAGTAGAAAAAGAAATCCTCAATTTTGCAACACAGTCCAATTTTTTATGCTGCTTAAGGCACTCAAATCCTCCAACACGACACAATGCTAGGTGTAGATCCCCAAGCTTGCTCCATCTTGAATACATCCAAGTAACTTACACAAACATCTATGTTTCGCATTACTGTTCATATATTCACAACAAAATCTTCTTTATTGACTCAAAGCATCACCAACAGACATCTCAAAACCTCTTGACATCAAGAGCACCAACTTTGTTTCACTCAGAAGGGCTTGGCCATAGAGGATCCTTCCCTGTAATATATGTTAAGGTCTTGGTGTCAATACGGTTTTGAAATGTCCATTGGTGATGCTTTGATTGAAAGATTTATATTTTTAACATACAGACAGAAATCCAGAATTAACAGGTGTTCCCGAAACTCTCAATTTAAAGCACCGTTAACCCCTATACTTCTAATGCCTATGACAATATTAGCGATCTAAACATCATTTCATTCAAGAACTGTATTTAGGTTTTTACAGGGAGTGCAGAATTATTAGGCAAATGAGTATTTTGACCACATCATCCTCTT
>CM070032.1:31366910-31399252 GCA_036250615.1 Ptychadena robeensis
ACTTTATCAATGGGATGTTGGCAATGTTACTTTACAACATGGTAGCCTGCTCTATATCTAGTCATGACTTAATTTCACAGGCATCGCTTCCCCTTTCCTCCCCACCAAAACTGACAGTGAGAGAAGCTCTTGTCCTGACCAGCAACCACAGGAAGAGACAGTATGCACGTTGGTCAGCGAGAATACAAGGAGAGAAGGATTTGTGTTTCTTTTTGTCTACCCGCTGAATAGCATTCTGCTGATCTAGGTCTCCCATACTGGTGGGATGGGAGTGCAGTGTGGTACAAAAATGCTTGCTGCAGGGCATGAGCATCAAAGTGATGCATAAGCATTTTAAGGCAAAAACCACAAAGCCGCACAATGTGAATGGTACACAGATTTCACTGTACCTATAGTGTGAAAGGGCCCTTATACTTTGTAAGAAAGCATAAATGGGGCAAATCGAGCAGAAAAGAAACCTGTCCAGAGAGAAATACAGAAGGCTGACCACCAATGTTACTTGCCTGACTGTCATGTTGATTTTGTGTCTTCAATACCCCCTTGGTCTCTAACACAGGACAAGTATAGAGAGAACATTTGCTTAGACTTTGCATGATCTCCCTGTGTTTGCATGATTGTTGTTTAGGTGCTTCTTTCATACCATTAATGAAAAAATATACTGGTTGCTTAATTGGCTTCAACAAAAGTACAGTGGTATATATAGCACTAGGAGGGACGAGCTGTAAAAGCTCAGTCAAATGAATATCATAATGTAGGGAAATCCAAGTCTCCTATGGTTTCAGAGAAAGAGAAGGAATTAGAGGCGGGGAGCTGCCTGTGACGTTAAGCTGTGTTTATTCTTCAAGACTCAAATAGCAACACATATTCTCTCATATACATGTGTTCTTACCATATTAAATAGCAATTACATTCACAACTTTCTGTCCAATTGAATATCTAAACCTTGTAGAGAAACAAGATTTTCATTGCCCAAAACCAACGTTCCTGGTCATCTCATTCACCCTAGTCATTTCTCTTGCTGCAAATGAGCAACAGTAGTACTCTCTGTGGTTTCCCATGGAAGAGGACTAGTGATGCTTCCCACTCATTCATAGAGCAGAACAGACTATTCATACAGACATTGTCATCAGAAATGATCACTGGCTAGTTTCGGGTGTCAAATGTCCAATGTCTGTAGGAAGTAAAAAGTTGCCCACATTTCCATTGGGAATAAGACCCGCAGTGAGGGCGCTGTGGATGGGAGGGTGTCTAAATGGAGTTGTGGAGAAGGACCGCATCACTGGAAGTGATGTTATAGATTGGACAGGACCGGCAGGGTAAAAAAAGTTGAGTGGAAGTGACGCGGCCATTTTGTTGAAGATCACCCCCACCTACCCTCCCTTTAAGGCTGCTGCTATGGTACAGATTTTACACTTGTATTGCATTATACTTTATGGTGATGTAGTATTTTTTCTTTGTATTATATGTTGTGTATTTATTTCTTGTCACAGCATATGAGGGTCCCTGCCAGTGCCTAGGAAGGCATTTCTATGGTATTTTGATGATGTGCTGGTGGAAAAGGCAGTCATTTGGAGGACAATGTTGAGCTTTTTACAGGGTCAAAAACCCAGGTGGTGTGATGGTTATATGGTGGTAGGAGGAGTCAAATTTGTCAGAGTACCCATCAAGCTGGTGCATACCTGTCAAGCTTGGCCATTTAAAAACCGGGGGATGTACAGGAAGTGACGTCAGTGATGTCCCTTCCGGTATATGGATCGTGGTTCTTCCACGTTCGGTGAGTGACGTCACTGACGTCACTCCCGGCGTCCACCGGCCTTTTAGCTGATCTTGCAGGGAGAGGGCGTTATTCTCCCTGCTTATGTCCCACCACGCTTGTGCTGATAATGTGCGGGGTGGGACATTAGCAGGGAGAGTAACGCCCTCTCCCTGCTAGATCAGCTCCCAGGGTTTTGGATTTCTTTAAATTGGGATTTGGCCGGGAAAGCCACATAAAAACGTGACTTTCCTGGCAAAAACAGGAGGCTTGACAGGTCTGAGCTGGTGTAGGTAAGGTTGGTTGCTGATACAGGGCTTTGGTGTAATATTATTATGTGGCGGCACTGTCAGAGATCAGGTTTTGTATCTACTTTGTGAGCCATGGCCAAAATATATTTATTCACTTCTTTCCCTCGAAAAATCTGTCTTTATTTAAGTTAAGGTTAAAGTTAATTGGTAGGTATGTAAATGCAGAGAAGTGATACAGGTCAACACTAGCTCAGTCAGTTAAACCTTTATTTTCTTGTACTTATCTCACATCAGGATAAACCAGATTAACACCAAGTCATAGGGGATGTGCGCAAGAGATCAGATATACCTGGAGCTGTTTGTTTGATTTTTATTTGTTGTTATCATTTAGTCTTTCTCTGTAACAACTCTCTGCAGACTTGCAGGACGTTGGCGTTGTAAATCCTGGCAAGCCAGGGCATGAGGAACTGGAAACTGAAAATAACTCTCACTGATGGCTTTACAAGGAACACAGATTAGCAACATGCACATAAAATGAAGATCTCTCCAGTAGTACTATGAGATTTAATCTACAAGCTATAGACTTCTTTCCCTTAGGCACATAGTCACATCCTATTCAATATTACTACTTTCCATTAGGTATTTTATAAGCACTTACTGGCTATCATTTCTAAAACAAACTATGTATTATTGGTGAATTAAGCCTTGCTTATGAATACTTTTTCTCTTTTATTTATTTTTTCAGATTTTACAAAAAGTCCTTCCTCCAACAAAATGTTGTGAATTATGATCTAGAAAGCCAGCTTAAATGGTACAGAATATAGCTTTTCCATTTCTGGTTTTCCATGATTGGGAAAGAGTCTGGTGATGTTCTGTATCCTGTGTACTCCTGGCTGCTAGTCCCCTTGTATCTGGTGTGGGGGTTCAGCTACAAATGGTGCTCCAAATGAGGCGACTCCACACAGACAGTCCTTTCCTTCAGGGCTCCTGCCCGTGTTTATTAGCAAATGAAAAACAAAACACACCCTCGCAGGGGGAAAATGGCAATCCCAACACTGACTGGCTGCTGCACAAACATAATCCTCTCCTTTCCAGAGCAGAGACATCCTGATTTTCTGGAAATCCTGGACTGGGAATCTGCCCCACCCTGCTCTTGCAGATTCCCAGTAAATCCAGCCCCAGAACGGAACTTACAAAATGCCAGCAGAGAAACATGAACAGTTCCCTGCAAATACAGAGATTGCTGGTCTCACTTTAGAATGGAAATCTGAGATACCGGGGTCCCACATATTTCCCATCCAGCACAATGCCCCGTGACACAGGTGATATCGGGATCACTGTGTTACACTGGACACTGGAGCCAGACATAGTTAGGGTGGCTGCAGTCTTGTGTGGATCAGGTAAGCCATCTGAGTGTAGCTGGGGGTTACCGTCCTTGATAATGAAAATCTTATTGTAATCCCTTTAAAATCTTTAATGTTATAAAAATGTTATACAGCCAGGGAGGTTAAACTATAATTAAGACATCTAATAATCATTTTAGATTATTCATACCAGT
Source organism: Ptychadena robeensis (assembly GCA_036250615.1). Taxonomy (NCBI): domain Eukaryota; kingdom Metazoa; phylum Chordata; class Amphibia; order Anura; family Ptychadenidae; genus Ptychadena; species Ptychadena robeensis. The sequence goes on from CM070032.1 coordinate 31,370,473, forward strand.
GGTTCCCAAACTTTCCATGCAGGGCTCCCCTTTTCTATTTTGGAACATTATTGAGCCCCCCCCCCCCTCCCTATATAACACAGGTTAGGAATTAGGGCCTGCGCCCCCCTGGAATACCTTTGCGCCCCCCCCCCCTCCCTAGGGGGGCCCACCCCGCAGTTTGGGAACCACTGATTTTTACCTACATTTTTTCTGTTTCAATATTTTAATTGGTCTTTTAAGAACAAATAAACAAATGTGGTAAATTATAAGATCGTAGTCATTTTGATTGCTTACATAGATAGGGTGCTTACCTATACACGGGTGAGTAAAATAACTAAAAATCTCTCAGAACAGAGAAGTAGAGCTTCTTCATAAAAGGAGAGCAGGAGAAAGAAAGATGGGTTAAAAAGAAACAAGAGGAAGAATGAGAAAGGAGGTAAGAGTGAAAAAGATGAACCTAGGGACCAATGAGCCAATACACTTCATATACCTGCCGTTTTTCTCTCAGCTATTGAGTTACGCTAAACTACAAAACCCTTAGAACAGAGAGGTAGAACTTCTTAAAAAAAAAAAGGAGAGCAGGGAAAGAGAGAGAGAGAGAAGTAAGAAGCGAGAGTAAAGCTAGCCATACACGTGTCGATTCCTGAGAGATCGATCAACGCTCTAATCGATTCTGGTGAAGCCACAGGCGTCGATCGATCGACCATACAAGTCTGTGCCTACCACCTTAGGCCACCGATTCCTGGACAATTCTGTTACCAGTTGATCGATACACAAATGTCAACACCCCTTGATGTGTGCCCAATCGATCAGAAAACACCAACAGGTTGGTTCCCTGGCCGATCCGATTTGGGGGCCATGTCGATCAGGCGGGGTCGATCGTCAAGGTGGGCTGCACTCGATGCCTCGTCGATCGATCGGCGTGCATGCGCCCGGTGATCGATCGGCCAGGAATCGTGTGGGAAATCAACCTGTGTATGGCCACCTTAAGAATGAGAAAGGAGGTAAGAGTGAAAAAGACAGACCTAGGGACCAATGAGCCAATAGACCTCATATACCTGTATTTTTTACATCAAACATCATTAAAGACAGAGCAATTTACTATCAATTTTAAGGATCCGTGTAAATAAAGTACACATTGAGAAGAGGTTTTAACACATTGAATATAATCAATACAAAATTAAAGGCTCTATTCAGGAGCCTATACCGCTAATGGATGTGTCTGTGCTTCAATCCCATATGCAACTGTTACTTAATGTGATCTCATCCCATATTGAACCACTTTGAAGTAGGCTGACCATTGACTGGAAGGGTTATTATGTGGGATTAGTCCCTGGGGCACCATGAAACTGATCACCGTAGAGTATTTCCATTGATATGGTGATTTGCCTTTCCTAGTAATTCAGCTCTATTCTGTGAGCCGTGATAACATATGTGGCTCTACTGTGACATGTTTGTCATCAATCTTTTTCTAATCCATTTCACAACCAGCTTTATTTTCTTTCATCCTTTCCATTTTTTTTATGTACTGATCTAAATTTTACTCTATTTTAATATGAAATTATATCTAAACTGTTTCAGCTTATACAGTGCATAAGTAGGTTAAGCAAATAAGGCCAAACCATCAGCAGTATTAATAATCCATGCAGTGCAGGAAGACCCATTAACCAATTAGATGTATTGGTTGCTACAGGCAAACATTATATAATTGTTTAAAACATCTAATAATTATTAAGCATTTCAGTCTGTTTATATATCTATCATTTATATCTGTCTTTTAGTATTAGTATTTTAAAGAGAACAGAAAGGTATCATTCTATAGAAAACTAGTTTCAGCAATGTTATCATAGACAAAGAAGATAATTCTTAACGCCCCCCCATACTCGCATAGATCCGCAAGCGATTTTGTGGGGGCTCGATCTCGGTGCACATTTGTGGCGGTTGCCCGGCAATCAATCATACACAAAACGAACTCGCCCACCTGGAGCGATCGACCAGGATCGCACCACAAGTCGGTCGCATGGCTTTCCAAGTTTTCCTGGTCAAAAAAAATAGAGCACACAAGTATCCTCTGAATGATTGGCCATAGCGTCATGATGTCATCACACTGCAATCGGCTATTTGGTAATCGCGCCTGGATCTATGCATGTACTATGGAGCATGCACACAGGGCTTTGGTCAATTGCGTGATGGTACAATCAATGTTAGACTCAATATTGCAATTGCACAAGTTGATCAAATCTAAGATCGCTGTATAAACAGTTAATGCGTGTATGGCTAGCTTTACTCTATGGCATTGGTCAATTGGCCAATCGAATCTAAGATCGCTCGATCAATAGCTGATGTGTGTATGGTTAGCTTTACTCGATGGCATTGGCCAATCCATTATCACATGATTTATCTTGGATAGATGTATAGGTGTGCATTTTAATTTAATTTCCCTCTCCTGTCTTTGAACAAAATATTTCATGACATGCAGTAGAATCAAGGGGAAGGTGAATAAAGTTAATAGGCTGGCAATTTCACTGTTACAACATGGTGATCGCTAAATGCATAATGTGGATAACATTCACAATTTTTAATGTGGAGAATGCTATAATGCTGAAAGGGAATAAATAAAATATATAAAGACACAATTAAGTTGTACAACATAACCTTAGTTCTTGTCTACACTACGTTTTTGTTGGGCAACAAGGACATTTAACGCTGGTGGACTGCATGCTGTTTAGGGTCAGTTAAGCCGGCCATAGGAATGGCGATTCCCACTGTGTGGTGACTTCACCATGCTGTAATAAGTTGCCAGCAAAACAGCCGGGAATTGCCGTGTCTATGGCCGGCTTTAAGCACCGCACTGTTGTCAATGTGCCTTAAAAAACGCAAACAAAATTTTACTGAATCACTTGGTATATATGGAGTCTTTCTGGTCAATAGAAAATCTAGGTTTAAGGGAATCATCATTTATCACTAGTGACAGGGTGTGGAATGCCAGATAATGAAAAATAGCACCACCGATAGCTTGCATTCGGAAGAACATGTAGGAAGGAACATGGTGAAAGCGTAGCTCACGTGAAAAAACACAATAAATGAGTCATTGAGGGTTGTAATGCTTTAAAAAAATAGCAACTCATATCAATGTGTTGTCAAAATGTGACCTAATGAATTGCACACCGTACTGGAATCAAGTTATCATGGAGCTGTAATGACTATTGCATCTCTTGGTGCATTACATGGATAAGATATGATATCGGCACACATAAAAGTTTGTCACTATGGTTCCTGTACTGGATGGTTAGATACATTTCTTCCCCCAACTAGGGCATTAACAAACTAGTCTATTAGTCAACTAGGTGATCTTGGCAGAAGACTTGATCATTCCTAAAAGGAGTCGGATAGTCGCCACCCTGTGCGTGCACTGACAGGTTGCATGCAGTCATCTACCTTTCCTTCCCCTGCAATAACACCAATGTTTTCATATCTTGATTTTATATATATATAAATATATATATATATATATATATATATATATATATATAATCAAGATATGAAAACATTGGTGATATATATATATTCTTTTTCTTACCCCAAACAGAACATTTGTTTAAATAAGGAAAAACAGTAGTAATACAAAAAACTGTGATATGTAATATGAGAAAAAGGGAAGGTACAAAAATACAGAATTTGCAAACCACATAAACTTATCAAGAAGTCAGGATGCAATTGTGACCCATTGAGACAAAACATTCCTTTGTAGGTATATATATAACTTTGTACCCTGCCTAGGCAAAAAACTCACCTCCCATCCAAAACTGTCAATCAGAGGCAGAGACAGCATGCACAGAGAGCTGATGTCTGTGTGATGAGGTCACGACTTAGTGACCAATGATTCGACTTTACAAAATCATTAGTCGTTAATGCCCTTCCCCCAACCAGATACCTCCTCAGTTGCAAAAGGCACTAAGGGCATGTGTCCACAGCTGATTCCCTGCGCTGGGCGTAGGTCCAGAGGCGTGCCTGTGGCTTGCGGCCAGTTTGGCCATGGCTGAGCGTGCACTCCTGCTGCATAAGTGGTGCGCACTCTATGGATGCAGCAGAGGTAAGACATGGAAAATCAGCACCCAAACAGCTTTGGGCGCTTTTTTCACGTCATGGAGACATCTCCATTGATCTTCACGGAGGGGTCTGCAGTGGCACGAGTGGTGCTGCTTTAAATACAAGGCCATGTGCAGCTTCAAATCAGCACCGTGGCCGCGCCACTCAGGATACACAGAGTGTATACTGTCCCATTCATTAGAATGGGAAGTGTCCTCTCTGTGTCCAGCAGTTGGCACAAGCCCAAACAGCCTAGCCTTTGCGTGGAAATGCATGCATGCAGACTGTAACTAAAATAGATACATGCATCTTCTTTTCTGTTTAGTTGTCTCAATAAATTATAGCTTAATTCAAGTGACCAAAAGTTACCTAACGAGTGGAAAGGAGTCAACTTTTAGGTGCAATCCATCAAAATTGGAATGACCGTTGATATTCAAATTTCACAAGTCAATCAAATTGAAAATTGATTGAACTAAAGTGGGTGTGTGTATAGCTAGTTTAAGTCAATGTTGGAATGAAATGCAATTTGCATACAAATTTTTTTTCCCTTCATTGATCACCTCTGATACTGAATTTGTTTTATCTATATATGCTGTAATCCATTTCCAAGCACCTCTTCACATACTGTGACATACATTTTATCCTCTCATTCTGGAGTTCAAGCAGCACAGTTAAGAATAGCTGAGTATAAATAAATCACTGTGGCTGCGGTTATTGTACATAGTTGCCAGTGGAATGCAGCATTAATAATTTAAGGGTTTAAATTATACATCTTTATATGGTACATTAGATCTCGGAGGCTTTGATTGTACATTATATTATGCACTCACTCTATAATAAAATAAACCAGAAACTTTACGATCAGCTGCATTTTAAAAAAAATCATGGTGCTGTGGCTTTCTGCGCTGTTTCTTTGTCCTTTGCCTTTGATATCTGCTGTAAAATGAAATATTTATATTCCTTTTACTCTAATGTTTAACAAGAGATCTACTTCTGCCCACTCCAGTATTTCTCATAACAGAATAATATTATATTAATTCATATACCCCTTAGTAAATCAATTATTTAATCTTTTTGTACTCTTTTTCATTCCTTGTATTGACCTTATCCAACTTATCCTTTCCCATATTGATACATATCCAGATAAACTGGCCAGTCCCATGGTTTGTTTACTTCCAGACCAGGAACTCTCTGGAACTTCAACCAAAGTAATAGTTTGCCTCCTGCTCTAGTTAGTAGATAAAATAGACCAGTCCCAATAGACATCTTTGGGGGTGTAACATCAGGCAGTGGTGCTGTAATACTGGATATAAACAATCAGTGGGATGTCAGCCAACAGATCTCATTGATATGGTGTTTTTAGTGGGAGGATGATATGGTTGCATTTTATTTTAAAATGCACATATAAAGTTTATTTTAAGGCCCAGACACATTTATTCTATTTTGATCACCGGATATCTGATGTGTGTATGGTGCTGAGTGTGGTGATTGATTGAGCCACCATGATGCATTTATCAACAACCTTCCTGCCCAACTCTCGTAGATTACTTACCCTCCAACTCCCTCCTAAAGAAGTGAACAAGCGCAGAATTTCAAACCATGCCCAATGTGTTTCTGGGTGGGTTTGCCAACACAAATGTATAGGATGGCATGGCAATACCGCCATAAACAGCACCCAAACAGCGGACGGGCACTATGGGCACACAGGTGTGTCCCATAACGACCCCGTGGTTGCTGTGGCAGTATAGTGTAGACCCAACAGACATGGACAGGAATAATAACCTTACACATAGCCCCTCCCTACTGTATCTCCAACTAAACTAGGAGAGATGTATAGAGCATGCCATTACCGGCCTTCCTTAAAAATACTACTTGCAAGGCAGTGTCTGATTTAAAGTAATTGTGTATTTTAAAATAAAAAGTTAGAATGCCAATCCTTAATTAGCTTCACTTATTTGGTGCATATAAGGTTCTCTTTCATCCAAGTAATCTTAGAGCTAGTAGTAGTAAGTCTCACATAAGAGGACATTTTAATTGTGTTCAAAACATTCTTATTAAAGTCTCATTAAATGGACAGACCACCCCATCACAATTTGCACCTGGCAATATAGGATTGGTGAATAAATAGCTGGTGAATGTCCTCCAGCTGGTTGGCCTGTAGGAAATTTAAACTGAACATGTACACCTGAACTGTGCTATGTTAAGCACATCCACATAGTGTCTGGGAATACTTCTTTGGCCCAACAGTCAGCCAGAACAGCATACCACCACAAGTGTGGCAAGCCATGTCCGTACTGTGTTAAACACATCCCTATAGACTTAGGTATGCCGTTTGGCCGAAAACTAGTTCGGGCAGAACATTCCTTCCCCAGAAAAGGAAGATATGCTTTCACCATGATGCCTGCTGACTTGACACGGTCAGCGATCCCTGGGGTCACCAATGCGGGCTGAGTAAGTACCTTTCACAACCAATTCAGTTGGAATTATAGTACCGAGAGAGAAATATTGAGAATAGAGTGGTATCTAAACCCATGGAAATATATTTTGATTTTACAAAAAAAAATTTCTGCTGGTTTCTTAATATTTTCAAAGCCTACTCTACATGGTCATCATTAGCTGCCATCCAGATCGGGAACTGCAAAGAAGACAGCAGGCCCCTTCGAGGGGCTAACCTTTGATTGTAGGGCAAATATACATTGTCCTGGGGGAGCCTTATACCTGGTTAAAGGCCAGTATCTCTGGCTGTGTAGGGAATCCAATCGCTTAATGAAATTCAGATAATCTGCTTTCAGTTTCTGATGGAGGAGGAGTGTTCTCCTCAGCAATATCTCCCATGACAATACATCCTGTAATATCAAAGAACATTTTATAGGAATGTGAAGAACAGGAATCTATATGGTTTCCGATAGCTCTGGACAGCATTCACACATTTAATATACTGTGGTATATTACATTTCTAGACAAGGATCTCAGATAATTCCTCTCTGGTCAGACAAGGTTAATGAACAGCTCTGCAGATATGAAGTTATTAACTCCTTAAATTTCATTCACACAAAGAAGATTGAATTAGGCAGCGGGTGGTTCTGCAGCCATTAGGAAACTACATTCACGTTATTCTAGATAATCTGCTTTCAGTGAAAAAATATATATTTCTAGGATTGAGATCCACAGACATTTTTAGAATGCCGCAGCAGTGGTCAGGTGTAGTTGCCAAAGAATCAAAGCAAATAACGCTATTTTTACCAAACCCTGCCCTATATTTGGCCCTCTATGATTAGATTGGTGTTAGTGCTTTCCCATGAGTCTCACACTTGCTGATGCAGAAAGGGGAGTCCCAATATCAATGCTGTAGACCCCATAGGCATTGGTGGCATATGGAGATAAAATAAGTCAATAGGAGATTTAACATACTAGCCCAAGGGTGGCCAAACATGTAGGCCAGAATGGGTTATTTTAAAATTTACAGATGGGCTGGACAAAGAACCTGTAAAGGCCACCCAGTCCCCTTTTAAAATATGTTTATATATATATATATATATATATATATATATATATATATATATATAAAGAGGCTTTGGATGGTCAACTCAAACATTGCAGATGACAAATTAAAAGACTAAACGGGCCAGATTTGGCCCACAGGCCGTAGTTTGCCCACACCTGTACTAGCCTCTTCCAAAAAAACACATCTATATAACATATCCACAATGAGCAGGCTGAAGCTACAAACTGTTTAACTGTCGGAAGAAAACAGGGAACCATTATCCATAATAAAAACATCTAGTAATGTAAATGTACTCATGCAGTGTGCTGGAATCAACATTTTGTCTAGAATTCTTCCTGAGAAATACAGTTTGGAAGATGCCTCTTGTGTCTACAGCCTCATAACTATTAATGCAATGTGAAGAATAACACTGTTTGTGGTCATCCTGTTGGTGACTGCTCAATACAACCTAATAGACTTCTATGGGACCCAGGCCATGTTAACCATGGAAGCAGAGGGCTGTTTAGGTTAGGGAAATAGAAACATGATAAGAATATTATATATTTTCCCTATACAAACCACCAATTCACTTCATTATTTAGTCACTTGAAAGAATATTTTTGAGACCACATTTTGAGCCACTTGAAAACCCTGATAAAGGGAGTTTTCTGCACTGCACTTCCCAAATTCATGCTCATTGTAAGCAAATGCTGTTGACTATTGAAAAAAAAATTTTATTGACACACTTTTTAGTTTAATATTGCATAGCAAAGCACCACAAGTAGTAAATAGATAAATGGGATGGGATGCCGGTAGACCGCACTGTATAATAGTTCAGCTTTTGGGTCCACCCTTCACTTTGTTTAAGACTTAACTTTAAAGCCCCCCATAGACAAGCAGACTCCTCTATACAACTTTCATGAGACCTACCAACAACTATGTAGTATAGTGACCTCCCTGATAGAATACATAGTGATTGGAAGGTGTAGAAAGGTCCTCCTATTACATGGTTTTGGTAGAAGAAAAGTTGGTTGTACAGAAGTTGCATGGAGGAGTCTGCCTGTCTATGGGGGGCTTAAGACTTGTTTCCATTGTATCTGCAAAAAATGAAGACAGCTCCCATTCAAGTCACTTTCGCCTAAACAAACTGGTGTGCTCCTACGCAGCTTTGTTTTCAACATGTGTTGTCCTTGGGATAATGCAGGGGGTTGCAGGAAGCGCATCCATTGGATATCAATGGAATGTGTCAGTTGGAAGCAAGATAGCTGCATCTTTGCTATTCAAAAAAATATGGCACGTTACTGTCAGGCTGTTTGGACAGCATGGACACGTCACGCAGATGGATACATGCTGCCCAGTGGAAACACCACGCTGTGTTGAGTCAGCTACAGAACTCAGGGGAATTCTGTGTCGCCACTAACACAGGGATTCCTGCAGATTGTAGCCAATAAACTTGGAGGGGTAGGGACTCCCCATCCACAGTAACTGACTACAACACCAGAAAAAATTCTGGCAGGATGGATTGCAGTGCAATCCGACCTGCAGGCTAGTTGGGTCGGAATTTCAAGATGGGCATCCCTGTATGGGACTGGCGGGAATCGATGCACCTTTGGCTACCCTTGTGATCGAAGACTCAATCGCATGTCCTGATCGCATAAAGCTGGCCTTAGACGTCTCGATCTATGGCTGGCTTGTAGCAGACTCGCAGTCGGCTAGAGAACTGACAGGAATTCTGTGTGCTCCACCAACACACGTGATTCCTGTCAGATTGTAGCCAATTAACTTGGAGGGGGAGGAGACTTCCCCTCCGAATTAACTGCCTGCAGCAGAATCAGCCAGAAATAGAACCAGCAGGAGTGATCGATCCGACCTCCTGGCTCTTTTGGTCGGATCCTCAAGATGGGCACCTCTGTAATTGTGGGCGAACGACCTTTATGTGTTCGGCGGGAGCAAGCATGGTGGTCGGTCGCCCGCAACTATGGCCGGGAATCGGCCCGTCAATGGGGGGCTTTAAGGTGGGTTTACACGTCAAGATTTTTGTTTCGTTCAACTTCAGATTCAATTTTTTTATCGGATTTCGTTCGTCCATTTATCGAAGGTAATTAGATTTTTATTTTTTTTTGTACAACCGATGCAAATAATCGTTGGAAACACGAATGAAAAATCTTTCAGATTTTTTTTTTACGAAGTGATAGGAAAAAAATATTGAGTGAAATAAGGACGTTCGTTTTTTACACGAAAAATAAACGACAGATGAAAGTTTACCAACATGTCCGATCATCTTGTGGACGATTTTTTGTCAGATATCTGAAAAAAAAATCCATTGGAGCAAATGGCCGTTTCAGATTTTTGTACAACGAACCAAAAAATCGTTCATCGTCCATCTGTCGGCCGAAAAAATCTTGACGTGTAAACCCACCTTAAGATTTAAGTCTGAGATCATTTAGAAATCATTGACAGATGTACGTGGACTGCAGTTTACTCTCCTTTGATTTGCACAGACTTAAATACATACCGTATGTAAACCAACCTGAAACAAAAAAGGCCCACTGGCATTCCCAAGCCACACAGATCCTCATAGACCCCAGTTTTATCATCATCGTATATTCTGAAGCTCTGTAACCACAGCGATTGGTTTCTTCTGAGATAACATATTATATAGAGAGCTTTTACAAGCTTTTATTTAACCAGCTTTCTTCATATTATCACACGGAATCTAGTTCTCATGAATGCTGGTTCAGGCCCAAGGGCTTTTCTCTTTGTTTGTAGGCTGCTATGATGCTGGGGAAGGAAGGAAGACAGAAGCTGCACTGGGAAATGGGACTTAAATAAATTAATAAATAAATTACCTTCTCCATGAGAGATTTCTCTGCCGAGCACCTATTTAGTTTTGTCTGAATTGTACTCTATTTTATCTTTACTGCCCTGACAGTTCATAAAAAAATCTGTAGTGCACTTATCACACCCGAGCAGGATAAGATGCACACCCTGACTCTTTATCTAGTTAGCAAATGTACTTAAACCTGACAATTTTTAACACATGTATTGTATTTTTAGGCATGATTACACAGGGAAAGCAGTGATTATAAATTTTTTGTCTTTTTGTGCTTGATACTGAACATCTGGGAAAAGGGGAATGGTTATTGTATACGGATGAAATGTTTAGGAAGCACACACAATAGAACTATTTGGAAACATGTCACTGCCTCCAATGCACATGTAAATGCATCCCATAAACAGAGGTGAGGATGCTGATAAGCTGAGGATGGTGCAAATCGGGTATCACATTGTTTCCACTGTATTTAAATACATGCACTGTATTTCATGCATGATAAAAACCGAACCATATGACACACCCATGGTTTTGGGGAAGAGATTAGAAAAAAAAAACTCACAGAGTCTAAGTCAAGCCCCCCATTCATGCCTAGATTTTTCGGCGGTCGTTTGGCCACTTAAAGAGACAAAATCGGCCACCAAATCAATCTAACCCATTATGGACATGTAATTCTTAGATCGGTCTTAAGCTAGCCATACACGTGTCGATTCCTGAGCGATCAATCGACGATTCCGGTGAGATCACAGGCGTCGATCGATCGACCATACAAGTCTGTGCCTACCACATTAGGCCACCGATTGCTGGACGATTCTGTTACCAGTCAATCGATTCACAACAACACCAACATGTCAACACCCCTTGATGTGTGCCCAATCGATCAGAAAACACCAACAGGTTGGTTTCCTGGCCGATCTGATTTGGGGGCCATGTCGATTGGTTGGGGTCGATCAGTCAAGGTGGGATGCACCCGATTTTTTGCCGATCGATCAGCGTGCACGTGCCTGGTCATCGATCGGCCAGGAATCGAGTGTGAAATCGACCTGTGCATGGCCACCTTTATACACTTGTCCCTGTCTAAAGTATGGGTATGTCTCCTCAGCTCCAAGGGATCTGAGATCCGTCGGCTGAGGACACAGCCTGTCTGCCTGCTGTGAGGGCGGAAGGGAGGTGCTAGCAGCTCCTCCTTCTCCCTTTGTGCTAGACTTGCAGCAGTGGTTCTAGTACTTCTACCATCACATTACAAATTGAGAAGTGGTTCCAGAACTCCCACCATTACATTACATATTCAGAAGTGCTCCAAGAACTTCCACCATCACATATTGAATAGTAGTTGCAGAAATTCCATCATCACATCACATATTGAAAAGTGGTTGCACTGCCGTCATCATGTCATGTGCTATGACATGTCATGTCTCAAATCAGGCCCGGGGGCCAAATCCGTCCCACGTTCAAGTTTTCATAAAATCAATGATATGCAGAGGAGCTCTACACTGGGGTGACACCATGACTCTACTATAGGAGGGTGACACCAAACTTCCCAACCAGTGCCTGTATTTTTTGTGAACATTTCCTAAATGCTTGCTTCAAGTGCAGCAAAAACAACTCCCATCTCCCTCAAGAATAGAGATGGTCGAAAAATTCGCAGTGCGAATTTTTAAGTAGAAATTTCGACTTTTTCGCAGAAAATTCGCATAGTCGAATTTTGATGGGGTCATTTCGACTTTTCGCCCAAAAAATCGAAGATCAGCCTGATATTTCGACTGAAATTTCAACTTAAAAAATTACTTTGCTTTTGATTTGCCGTGCCGCTATTTCGCGTGCGAGTATCGCCATTTTATTAAAAAATTTCGCATGCGGGAGTGATTGGCGTAAATTTGCATCGGCGTAAATTCGCATGGTGCTAGCTAACTTTGTCAGCTTATTGCAAAGCCTCTGAAAATGGTATTCTCACAAAAATTGCTGGAGTTGTAGAGAAGGGTTGGGGAAACATTTGAAAACAGTAAGTTTTGCTCTAACATGTAAAGTTTGTGTATAAATTGGGTTTAAATCTCAGCTCTGATTGTAAAGCTCTGCTACTATGTACACTGATTCTTCTATTATAGCTCATACAGCAAATCAAAATTTTCCACCTTACGTGAATTTTTGACCTTATGCGAATTTTAGGCTTTATGCGAAGTTTTGAGTGTTTTATGCGAATTTTTGGCATTATGCGAATTTTCGACTTCGACTAGAAAAAAGTCGAAATTTCGCAGTCGAATCGAAATTCGATTGGGAAACTCGAAATTTAAGTAGAATCTAATTTCATTCATTTCGACCATCTCTACTCAAGAACCAGAGCTGCAATGTCAGTGGGAAAGTTCTAGCAGGGGCTTTGGCTTGAAACCCCACACCGTGAATGGTACAGTGGGGTTTACACCGTGCTACACCTGTCTATGGCTGCTTCATCATGCAGATCATCCCTACTATAAGGATTTAGCATTCAGGTGGGCAGTGATGGGGAATCTCCTCACTGATTCTCCAAATGCCATAGATAAATGAATGGTCAGGACCTCTAGGTTTAGGTGAAATGTGGCTGCACAGCTGGGAGAACTGCAAGTCTCAGCATACCAAAGGGTAGTCTTTATCAGTGTTATGGCAGTGAATGGCCAATGCTTTACAATATTAATGTCAATTATGTGTGAAGAAAGAGATCTGCCCCATGGCATAGTTTATTTGTATTTTATGTTAATGGTTTAAAGAATGTCAGGCTGAATTGTTGGCTCCGACACATTTTGCTTCATATAACCTGGGCCTCGTTGCAAAAAGGTTGGACACCCCTGTGTTAAGATGTTTAATAATCAGTAAAAACAAAAACTTTGCCTTAAGAAAAATGGCATCAAAATGTATATATTATCAGATTGGAGGCAATATTTCTGCAGATGGTTGCTTTATAAATGTGTAGGTAAACAGACACTGGGATTAATGCAGCTGGGGGAATTGGCTTTAGGCATACAGGGTTAATTTTAGTTATAGCCACAATGACCAGAAGCTCAGAGGGTAATAAATCTATTTTACCAAGACAGTTTCATTCTAACAATACAACATGAAAATGGGATCTGATTTGGAAGACTCCTTATTTCTGACATCAGCATTTCTTTAGTGGAAATGTCACAAAGGCTACAGGGTCAGTGTCAGCTGTAACCTTTGCACTCCTTAATAATGTAATGATGGATATATGTTATCATACTCACACAGATTTTCTATACAGAATATTCTTCCTATACCTTCCTATAGAGGCCCCTTCCCATCCCAGGACCCATTGCTGCACTACATTACCACACTAAGTGTCAGCATGTAGGTGGATTTGTTCCTTATGGGGGAACGAACCATCTAAGAATCAGGTAGCTGAATGGGACCTGGCAGGCAACGATCAACATATAAAATTAGGCAAAAGCAGCCATGCCTACATGTAGTGTTGATTGCGAATATTCCAATCACGATGCACTCTCAAAGCCATCTATCTGGCCCATATAATATGCGCACATCCCTTTTTTTCATTCCCACTCGAAAACAGGGATATTGGACATGGCCATAAACCACGGTCAATGTCCATTGCTTGGCAGACTGTGTCTCCGGCTCCTACAATATCTGACAACCATGTTCCCTGCTTGAGTGTACTCATTCTTACTTATATATACCTCCCAGGTCTAGTGATGGCCGAACTGCCCGCAAGGCGGACAGTTCGGCCGCGAACAAGCATGTTCGCCCTCCTTCTCGCCGGCGGACAGTACGGGTGTTCGACCCGCCATGTCCGCCGACGAGAAGGAGCCCTCTATTCTTCCTGCGGTGGGATCATTAGCAGCGAGATCCCGCCGCAGTAAGAAACTTTCACTGAAGACCGGGTAGAGAACCCGGTCTATCAGTGAAAATCCGGCTCGTAAACCCGGATGTGACGTCAGTGACGTCACATCCGGGTAGCACAACCAGGAACTATGCGTTCCAGGTGCCGGATGTGACGTCACTGACGTCACATCAGGGTGTACGAGCTGGATTTTCACTGATAGACCGGGTTCTCTACCCGGTCTTCAGTGAAAGATTTGGGGAATTTGAATATGTCCGCGAAAGGGCGGACGGCGGACTTTTTTAAAAGTCTGCTCCGCCCATTCGCGGACGGACACGGCACTTGTTCGGCCATCACTACCCAGGTCTGACACCCTAATTTCCTGCTACAGCAGTGTAATGTGCCTTACTACTACTACTTATTTAGTATCTCCTTTACCTGTAGACAACACCAGTGCCCAGTCTAGATACTAGTGCCGAGGGGATGGTGCTTCATTGAATTCCCCTTGGAAGCCTACTAGAACCAGATGTATTCCACCTACTGATTTCAACTGTTATTTAAAGGAAGTTTGTTATTTAGCAAAAAAAAAAATTGTTTACTGTATTGCTTCCCACCTAAAAATGTCTGTCATCCACAGATACCCACCTATGACATATAAACACGTCAAGAGCTTTATATATCATTTTGTGATCAGTACCGCTGTATATTCAATCACGGTTGACTTGGTTCAAAAACATTTTGGTTATATTTAAATGTATCTTACAATAGGCCGTGGTCCTTTATGATGATATAATAAAACTCCACTGATGACTTTTATCTTAAGAAGTGATGAATGCCTCTTAAGTCCCCTAGCTGCCATGATGACCCTATACTTGGGCATGGCAGACCATTTCTGTGTTTTTTGTATTTAGGTTAGTCGAGTTGGGATGTGGCATCTATGAACTGATGATTACACTTCTGAAAAATGAAATGGTCAAATCTGATACGTTTCAGCAGGATTTCAATAATTCAATAAAGATGTTATACTGTTTAGGGAGTTGCTTTGGTACAACCCCTCTTCCACTAAGCCCTACCTTATTTCTCTGCTTTATAATAGCATAACAGTATTAATAAATGGAAGAGTCAAGAATCTTTCTTCTTAGTCTTCTGACTAAGTTATCATATTATATCAGCCAACAGTTATCATAGACAATAAACCAAACTGCAGCAGTGGCAGCCAACCCTTCTCTGATAGTCAGTTCTCAGTGGGTGACCTTGTACAATGCAGTCATATAGAAGGAGCTCAGCAGGTGCACTAGTGTTTGCTCACCAGTGTGTATCCATCAGTGGTAGATTCTAGGCCCCACAGCATTTTGGGAACATTCCATGGTTGCATAATGAGTGAACATTTTAAAATATCTTTGAAATAATGTATTATTAATTCTAGCCGGAACAGGCGATTCAGGAACTGGTTCTTTTCCTTGCTCCTGAGGAAGGCTCCATCCTTCACAATACTCACCAAACCCCTATTTCACAGACGTCCCTCTCCATATATGGTTAGGTTAGGATTTATGAACTTTATCTCACACTTCTTCTGTAGAGATGGTCGAATTTTTTGACTTGCTAACTTTCTGAGCTCATTGCAAAGCCCCTAAAAATGGTATCATCACCACAATTGCTGGAGATGTAGAGAAGGGTTGGAGGAACATTTAAAAAAAACAAGCTTTGCTCTAGCACATAGAGTTTTTGAATAAATGAAGTTCAAAGTTAAAGTCGAAATTCCGATTTTCGAAATTTTGACTTGACTTTGAACTTAATTTGTGAAAAAACTATTTGTGTTAGAGACATACTTTCTTTTTTGTAGTATATCCCCAACCCTTCTCTACATCTCCAGCATGTTTGGTGATGATACCATGTTCAGGGGCTTTGTAATTAAGTCGAAACCATCGAAATGGTCGAATTTTGGAAAAAAAATTCGACCATCTCTATTCTTCTGTTCTTCTTATTTAGAATTTCTATGAAGTAGTTGTAAACTACCTTGAATTAAATTAAGTTGGTCTCCTACTTATTGAAGTAATGTTTGGGTCACAATTAGGTAAATACATTAAATGGTGAAACATGTATTCTGGTATGGCTCTTAATTATTGTATTGTAGTAGATTTTCTCTAAGCTAACTGAATGAACTTCTAAAGTTCTAACAGATATTCACTACTGCTCTACACATGGGAGTCTACATCAATACACTGACTGTTCTGAATAAGAATTAAGACCTAACAAGGACAATAGTTGTCCATGTATTCATTACCATCCTTATGCTAGGAATATATATATATATATATATATATATATATATATATATATATATATATGTTACTTCTATAGATAACACATGTGCCATCCTGGAAGTTGCATAGTTTTCTGTAAAAAGTCATGAATTGTAAAGCTATGACTGATATGTTAATCACATTGGCTTGTTTATTTACTAAGGAATTATAATTTGTTGCTGACACAGTGATCACATGGTTTTGTTGGTAATCAAAATCACATGATTTCTATGACATCTCTAAAGGTTAGAGCCAAGGTTAGGGTTAGCTGTAGGGTGGCTGCTATGGGTTTACTATTACAGTTGAAGTTATTACTAAAGTTGGGGTAAGTGATTTTTTTAACTGAACGCAAGCAGTTGAAAAACCTTTCCACTCTTAAACAACCGCCTTTCTTGCCTTTCATATTGACTTTGACACCTAAATTGCAAATGAATGATTTATTTTCATTATAATTACAGATTTTAGTCCTTCGAGAGGTACACATTGCACCTCTACTGGCTTGTTCTGCTATGAACACAGAGTTGACGTATTGGATGTGAGAGGGGCAACACAGCTTTTTATTTCTGTGATTCTGTTGGAAAGATTTTTCTTTTTCTTTGTGACGTTTGTAAAACAAAGTTGCCCTCGGGTATAGCATCTCTAATGGACTATCGCTTATGGTGATAAAGCAGAAGTAAAAGGAAAGCTTGGGTCACTATTCTCATTGGCCCACTACTCTCAGTTGTCCACTTAAACATTCAATAAAAAACCCCTCTATCCACTATGAAAGACATTGCATAATACATAGTCACATGGGAACCTTGATTATTGCATTTGTTTCTTTATGACCAAAAATGGTTGCGGAATTTCAACTGATTTTTTTAAGTTAATTGCAAAGCCCTTGAACATGGTATAATTATCAAAATTGTTATTAATGTATGGAAAGGTTGTGAAACATTATATAAAAAGCATTGCTCGAGAAAATGTTGTTTTTGCATGACTTAAGCTCAAAGTTATGTTGATATGCTCACTTGATTTTGAACGAAATTTATGCAAAAATTAAACTAGAGCATACTTCTTAAAATAATGTTCCACATTGTTCCCTTTAATTTCCAACAATTTAGGTAATGTTATTATGTCCAGGGGCTCATGAGCCTTTTGATTCCCATGGGAATTCTCTCCCTCCACCCCCACCCACACACACACGGCGTAATCAATGACGTCAGCAGTGTGTTGAAAAAAGCTGGCGTCACCTCCATAACATAGAGGTCAATGGCGCCGCTGACCCCCCTCGCCTCTTCGGCGATGAGTGGAAAGGGCAGCCCCGGAAGAGATCGGCGGGTCTGGCCAATAATCTGGCTTGCTGGGGATCAGTGAGTATCCCCGGACGTAGCTTGGGGTGAGTTTGCAAACATCTCTATTTCTGACTCAGGTAGTAGCAGTAATTAATAACTGCTGGAAGAAAAGTGGAAGTATTGAAAATAATAACCAACCTGGTATGGTACAACCTCTCCACATATGACGAATGTCAGGAATTTGTACCAAATAACTACAATGTGAACTTTACATATTAGCAATTGAATAAACCATTGCAAAGCCCTGGGGAACCAACACATCTTCTGCTGCTTATATTCGTGTCTTTTTTTCTTTATAGTACAAATAGTACAAGCTAGAATTATCTTTATCTATCAGATGGAGAAGACTTTGGTTCTGTTAATAATAATGAGATATTGTAAAGCACTGTTGATATTTTACAAATAGGCACAAGTAGCTATTGAGTTTAACTTGATTCTGCATACAATGACCTCAAGATTCATTATATAAATCACACATTTTCATCCAATTCAATACATTTGAATCTTGGTTGAAAGTTGTGCACATATAAATTAAATTACCCTCAGTGTTATCCATTCTAATTGGTTATATAGTATAATAATGCTATACATATAGTACCAAAATAAATATTTTAACCCCTTTTAAATGCTAATTAAGCTGTTGCAGTGTAAATTAAGCTGGCCACACATGGAGAAGTCTTTCTCATGTGACAGATGATGCCCTATTACAGCCTATGATGAATTGATCAGATGCTCCAAGTTACCCAGCTTTTTCAGCAGCAGTGAACTGACTCTTAAGCAGGGGAAACACAACTCGATATTGGAGCCGTTCGAGGTTCCCTGTCAGATATCAGAGGAGCTGGAGAGACTGCACTGCAAAGACCTGCAGTCTCCATGCAAAGCAATGGACATCGACCATGGTTTATGGTCATGTCCCATATCCCTGTTTTCGAGCGGGATTGATTGGTCATTCACATATGATATATGGCCAGATAGATGGCTGTGAGCGTGCACATGTGTACACAGCTTTAAGGCCCCCATACTTGGTTAGATTTTCCCATTTGATTGACTTAAACTGATCGATTTTGAAGTCGATTGACCAGAAATGGATGCCTGTCCAGATCGTTTGATTAACCAAGATCGATCGAAATTGAAAAATCAATCGAGAAATGATCGGACATGCCAGAAAATTGTTATCAATCAGGTATACATCGAGTGTATATTGAATAATATTTTTTTGTGCCCGACCAATTTTGGTTCGATTTAAATAATTAGCATACTTATACATCCAGTGGCATACATTTTGGTGTTATTACAATCGACTTCCTTCGAATATGCTTTTGATAGATTGAACCAACATCGATAAAATATCCGTTTCTGCATGTGGGGGGTCACAGTTCAATTGCTCAAACCAACTTTGATCATAAATTGGGGGCCTTTAGACAGGTATGGGGGCCTTTAGATAGCAACAACCTACCTCTTCAATTGATATAGACACCAGTGTCCCTTACCTGAAATCTGCTGCTACAATCATATACATGGGATGGTTATCATACAACCACAACCAAACACATCTACTGTGTCATCATTCTGGATAGTTTCTTTATGGTTTAAAATAATAGCTCAAGTTTGTAGATATATGCATTACATATATGCATACCAAGTTATGGGAAACCCACAACAAGCAATGCACCATAAACAGCTCTATATACACATCAGCCTAATGGATTGCTGCATTAGTACCACACCGGAATCCATTTATTAGAATGCAATCCCTTGGGGTGGAACCATGGAGCACAAGGTTGGCCCTTTGAAATAAATACCACACCAGTTCCCCTGAGAACACTCAGAAATTACTGTCATTGACTTGTAGCGGCAATATTTGTAAATGGGATTAGTATGCACCACAGTCATTGAAATAACACATGTACATATCCCTACGGAAATTCCAGATGAGAGCCCAGCACAGGAAAATAAAAGCATCCATGTTCCTTATGTCAGAGCACAATATAAGATATTGTTCCTAAATTACATCACAATGAAAATGATGTTAAAAAAAAATAAAGCCAGCAAATGATAAAAAAAAAATCCCTGTGCAGATATTGATTCAGGTTTAGAAGAATACCCAAAACTTTTAGAACTAAAACAAATTAATGGCCTTTTTACTTTGCCACATTAGTCTTTAAATAATTAACACACACATATATATGTGGGACACATGTGTGCATAGAGCAGTACACATAAACATTGAGGTATCAATTTCAATATATTTCAATATATGTGTAGATGGGTCAATAAACCGTTTACCATCGTCAACTACCAAAATTAACTCACAACTCATGTCCTTCTACATTATGACAATTGCATATACAGCATGTATTTCCCTTTGGGCTGCACTTTATCCTGTACCTCATATATTCAAGGTACAGGATAAATGAGGTACAGGAGGTACAGTATAAAGTGTTTTATATATATATATATATATATACATATATATATGAGATTTAACATGGACTCAATGTGGATCATAAATATAAACATTTTATTGGATTTGAGAAGGGATCTGAGGGAAGTGAATAAGGTTCCTACAAATGACGTAATGCGCACCACTACCACGTGGCAGGGCTTGCAACTATGAATGTATCTGCATTGTCATGTCTTCAGAATGATAGTAAAATCCACTTTTAATTTTCCTTCCCAGGAGAAAAATGCGTTTTCACATTGGCAGAGATTCCCAATGTACACGACTTTCATACATTGCTATGTATTGTTATTGCTTATTTCCACTATTAATACTGATACATGTATTATAATGATATAAGCTTGTTTATTTCTCTTATATAAATTTACTATAAAATAAATCAACGCACATGATATTAAATATTGAGATGAAACCTCTTTAGCGCCAGTCACTTCTTGGGAATTCCATGTAGTGCACTGTTCCACCCACAACAGGTGTATATATAATAATACTAAAACTGTAAAATGAACAATGAATGTTTGCATCAGGCTTCCCACTGTGAAAGATTTTTTTCTCTTTAATGTACGGTGAATGCTGTTATTTTCTCAGTAGTAAAATGCATGTGTGATATACTGCAGAGCTCAGTCAACTAGTCATTTAGTAGGAGCGCATTACACAGCAGTGAGTGAATAGTCTAATTGGTAATAATAACATGTAATGGAACCAGTGCACTCCCAGTCTGGGAGAAATGACAATATGGGGTACACAATGCAGCTAAAACAGGCAGCAGGGATTTTTTTCATAATTGTTCTTCATTAAAAAAAATAAAACGTTATATTACTTTATATTATTACAATATTTACCTTTGTTTAAATCTATGGCGAAAGAAATAAAAGAAAGAAATAAAACATTTTCTAATGTCTATTTAACCAGCTACATTTTCTTTGATATAATATATAAATTTGATATAACTCCATCAACTGATTATTGATAACTATGGATGGATGCAATACTGCCAAACCTCCACTTAATCCAACGATCCACACAGGTCGATAACAGATACCATTTGGGGGATGCAAATAAAGGGGGCTGATAAAAAAAATCTTATCATCTGTTGGGTGTTAGTCTGGACTATAATTTGAATTCCAAATTAGGGGGTCCCAACCTCTTTTCATGGTGTTGGGGGGGGGGGGGGGGGGGGGGGGGGGGGTTAGGGCGCTGACACGACAAAAACCCAAAAGGTTGTAATTTCTAAATTAGTCCCAACCATTCCCAGCTTCTTCAAGATGGCAGCCATGGCTTTGCTGGTCGCTGGAAGTTCAATGGACCAAAGACTAAGAACGAAGCATGGGTTTGCAGATGACGGTGACAAAATGATGAATGTAACTTTTTCTGCATTTAGAAGAACTGTCCATCAGTTACGGAAGGTAACACTTACTGTCAAGTTTGGTAAGTATCACAGTATCACATTGCACAATGTAGGAAGCACACCATAGTGTTCTCGTGCCTGGTTATCCTCAACTCTCTGCACTGCAGTTGACTGCAGATTATCCTGTTCTTGTCTACTGAGAAGGGGGGAGTAAAAAATAAATTTATTGTTTGGATCCAGCCAGTCTGCCTAGTATTACCTTTGCGGGAAGAGCGACTACTATCAATCACAGCTCACCCTTTGACGCACACTGATTCTGGTAATGAGATTTTGTTTGCCCTGACACTCTGCATTTGGCTCACTGTGCAGTTGTTTGACAAATGACAGCTCTTGGGGATGACTCAGACTCCGCAGAACCAGCAGGTCCCGGTTTAACCCCTTCTATGCCGGAGGGACCTTGAGCAGGAGGCACTGCAGGCAACAGAGGCAGTGAAGAGTGGAGACATGCTAGTTCTGCAGCAAGCCCCCAGCACTTTCAGCTAACTACTGCAATAAGTTGACATCTCCAACACTGCGAACAGTAACGCAACAAAGTGTAGTAACCCATGGAAACCATGCTGGGGTTACACATCCTATAACTTATTGTTCTTTCCTGCATTGCTTATATACATAAGAGTATTACTTTGCAGAACCTACACTAAAACAAACTGAATTCCATCACAACAATAACTGCATCTCAACTCTAATTTAATGTACTCGTAATATGTTGGCGCTTTATAAATAAAATTACAAAGCAAGTGCCGCAAATACAAATGAAATGTAATGTAAATACATGCAATTACATAAAATAATACAGCAACAAACAATAACTGCGGCTACTTTACTGCAAAGAATCAGTTGTAAATGATACACAAAAAAAGTTAGCAAGTTGTCCCTGGAATGACAGCACTCATCACCTAGGGGAATCCCAAGCCCTGGAAGTGACAACAGCAAAGCTATAAAGTATTCCAGCCTGATCAGCACTACTTACCTCTGGACGGTTGGTACTCCACTCAGCAGCAGCAGCTCTGGAGCTGTCCGTATGTCAGTGCTGAAAGGACCACCGAATAGGGAGGACTATGGGAGGACTAGCACATTGGGTGGATCTTACGCTGCAGTTCTATTCTGCTGCAGTGCTGAATAAGAGCAAAGAAGGCACAAAGTCTCAGCCACACACACACATCGCTTTTTTGGAGGTGAAGGCTGCACAGATGAAATGAACAGGGAGGGAAGATTGGTGGGCAATCAATAATTGGAGGGCTGGGAGTGGAGTGGGCAATCCCAGCTCATGCTAGGAGCAGCTGTGGGGGTGGAGAGAATGCAGCCAGTAAGGGGGGATGACAATGTAGCAGCTAGCATGCTCCCAGCGTGTCAGATCCTGCCATGCTGGGGAAGGGAGGACCCCACTCTGCTTTCAGTACACATTGGGGGGGGGGAGACCTGTATGTAATAGAGGAGCATAGCCAGTGATTACACTTAGCTCCTCCTAGGATAGTGTTCTCATGTTTAAGGCTTTGTAGAAGTTTTACTAGAAAACTCTTCTCTATTATTATTATTAATATTATTAACTTTTATTTATATAGCGCCAGCATATTATGCAGCGCTGAACATTAAT
Source organism: Ptychadena robeensis (assembly GCA_036250615.1). Lineage (NCBI taxonomy): Eukaryota > Metazoa > Chordata > Amphibia > Anura > Ptychadenidae > Ptychadena > Ptychadena robeensis. Next base: position 31,393,784 of record CM070032.1, read on the forward strand.
TTAGAGTTAAGATGCAACACAAACTAACACACACACAAGGGTGTTTCTAGCATTTAGCGAGTCCTATGCAAAATTGTTGCCTTGGCCCCTCTGTCGAAAGTTTAGCGGGGGGTGTTATCGGAAAAAAGTGTTGAGCTGGGGTGATACTAGTAGAATGCGCACATAACTATGCATGCAATAATTTTGCTTGAGATTATGCAAGTGTGGGGTGCGCCGGGACCCTGCACAGGAGGAAGTAAAGGTGGGTTTACACGTCAAGATTTTTGTTTCGTTCAACTTCAGATTCGGTTTTTTTTTTTGATTTTTTTATCGGATTTCGTTCGTCCATTTATCGAAGGTAATTATATATATTTTTTTTTTTGTACAACCGACGCAAATATCGAATGAAAATATTCGTTGGAAACACGAATGAAAAATCTTTCAGATTTTTTTTTTTAGGAAGTGATAGCAAAAAAATATCGAGTGAAATAAGGACGTTTGTTTTTTACACGAAAAATAAACGACAGATGAAAGTTTACCAACATGTCCGATCATCTTGTGGACGATTTTTTGTCAGATATCTGAAAAAAAAAATCCATCGGAGCAAATTAGATTTGGATTTTTGTACAACGAACCAAAAAATCGTTCATCGTCCATCTGTCGGCCGAAAAAATCTTGACGTGTAAACCCACCTTAAGGACCTTGCCTGATCGGGCTTACAATTTGCATTCTGAAAGAAGGACCCTCCCTGGTACACATATAATTGACACGTTGCAATGCAGATCATTTACTATATTCACACATTAATCAAAAATAATTTATCTTTTTTTTTTTTTAAATGTTAAATATTTAATAAATTATTTATATTGAATAAGTTTTAATAATAAATCCAAAAAATGACATAAACTTTATTGAGCCCAGAAAACTCCTTTTAGGGCTTATTTTCGCAGTGTCTTTTTCCCCCTTCGATGTGCGTGCAGGGGAGGACACAGACAGGATACCGCTGTTTGCAGGCAGATTTTTGCTTTTCAGGCGCTGCTTTCCTGCATCCCGCTGTTGTGTTTATTGCACTGACAATGCGTTACCCTGTGCCAATGGACACTGTCCTATTCACTTGAATGGGATGTGTTGTGTCTGTGTCTTTATGTGTCCACTGTGGGGGAAAAATGTACAGTGGACAAGCAGTCCTAACAAGCCCTAAGGACCCTTTCTCACTACCCACACTGCAGTTTTGGTCCGTTACAGTACCGCCATGCAGTGCTTGACGCAAGGTACATAAGTTTTCATAGGAAAACTTGAGCTGCAGCCAGTTTTGCAGGCGCAGTGTAATTATCTTCCATACAATGGACGTTCGCAAGCACAGCGCACTGAAAACTGCAGGGTCTCCACTGTAAGTGGCCGCAGTAGCATTAGTCCACTCAGCAGTAGTGGCCGCAGTGTGAAATAAGCCCTTAGGGAAGACATTCATGTTTTTTTTGTGTTTGCCGCATCAGCACGCAGGACCATTAAAAAGTAATGGGCTTATGATGCGCCTGTACACACAGGTGAGTAATAGCCTGTGCACACCGCATCGTGCAAAATAAGTGCGGTTTACCCCGTTTTTATTTGTGGGCACTGTCCATGTTTGATGCAGGACATGTCTATTTCAGATCAATTCGGTTGATGTGCACACAGACGTGTATTGGCGTTGTGCTTGCCCCCCCCCCCCTGCATTTTTGTGGAGTCCTTGCCTGAAAAAGAAACTGGGACAGGAGTGGCTTGCCAATGACATGTGATGTGTACATTGAACAGCAATGGACATGTAAGGTGAAAATGGCCAATTTTTTTTCAATTCAAATGAATGTGTAACATTTCCATTATGTCCAATGGACAAATACCCATTGAATTTGCACCGTTTTAATGTATCTGACAGTGGCAGGAAGCCAGATATTGATAACTGCCCCTATGTTATCCAGGCTATCCGGCTTACCTAGCCCGACACCTGTACACACAAAACCATGGTGTTCACAATAGATTGCCTTGGACTAGAGATGGTCGAATTTTTTTTCAAAAATTCAACCATTTTAACGAGTTAATTGCAAAGCCCCTGAACATGATATCAATACCAAACTTGCTGGAGAAGGGTTGGGGGTATACTCCAAAAAAGAAAGTCACAAACACAAATAGTTTTTCCACAATTGAAGTTCAAAGTCAAGTCAAAATTTCGAAAACCATAATTTCGACTTTATTTTTTAACATAATTTATGCAAAAAAGACATGTGCTAGAGCAAAACTTTTTTTTTCAAAATTTTCTCACAACCCTTCTCTACATCTCCAGAAATTGGTGATGATACCATGTTCAGGGGCTTTGCAATCAGCTGACAAAGTTAGCAAGTCAAAAAATTCGACCATCTCTACCTTGGACTTGTATGGGGCTCCCAGGTGTGACCCAGGTTCACAAACACATAGTTCCTGATAACAGTTTCTTTGAATATTGTTGTGACCAATCTGGTTGAGCTGACCAGGAGGTGCTTGTCACCATAATTATTTTAGATAAAGAATAGAGGCTGATGGGTTTTGGTGGGGGGTTATTGTTTTTTTCAGTGTGTGCGAAAAGCCATAACATAGATTTCCAATAGCACTTTCTATCTATTTGATGCAGCAAACAGAAATCAGATGACCAATATGTCTTAATTGACCAAATTTGATCAAAATAAAGTAATAAACTGGCTGTTATGGTAAAATTTGTGCCAAAACACCACTTAAATTGTTTTTTTTGTTAATAGTTTGTGTTGGTCACATGGGGCTGTTAACGATATTGTAAGATAAATGAGCTTCCCCAGAAACATGTCTATATTTGTTGGGGGGGGGGATCTTTCATGTCATTCGGTGGCCAGCTTTGTACCAGGGAGCAGTGTAAAGAATTTGCCGTTTAGATGGGTGATGCAGTAATCAAATAAGTTTTCTATAATTTGCTGTCACTCATCTTACAACTGGGACACCCGCTTGGCTGAGTGCCAGGAGGCGGAGTCGCAGAAGCTGTCAGAGGCTGCCCGGTTGTGTGTGTCAGCCGTGGGTGACCTCTAGAGATGGTCAAATTTGTTCACCAGCTGACTTTGTGAGTTGATTGGAAAGCCCCTGAGCATGGTATCATCACCAAAATAGCTAGAAATGTAGAAAAGGGCTTGGGGAACAATTGAAAAATATTTTTAACTTAATTTATGCAAAAACTATTTGTGTTACAGCAGTACTTTCATTTTTTGTAGTATACCCTGGACCCTTCTCTACATCTCCAGCAAGTTTTGTGATGATGCCATGCTCAGGGGCTTTGCAATCAACTCACAAATTTGACCTGATCAAAAAAAAATCACAGTCTCTAGTGACCCTTGACACACACACCATATGGAGGGTTTGTCTCCACTGTGTGTGTGTGTGTGTGTAGACGCAGTCAGCCTCTGAAATTATGTACAGCTGAGTACAGTGCATCTTAATGGCCACAAAATGTGGTATATGCAGGGCTATTGGAAGTTGAGACAAGGGGCACTAATGTGTACACAGGGATAAGTAAGGTGCCCTACTAATCCTTTCCTCCAACTAGTGATCCATCTACAGGACACCATGCCATAATATCAGAACAACCAGTTGCCAATTTATGATTTTGACTATAGAGAACTTAATTTTGAAGCTAATATAGAGGTGAAATTCAGCTACCCAATTGCATTTTTATGGAGAGGTTAGTTACTAGGTCATTGGTAAGGATGGAATACTGTTTATTATTATGACCAAGTTAACTGTGGCAATGGGCCCATCAACACAATGGAGAGTAAACAAACACAGATGGGCAATGATAATTAATACATTACATTTTACATTTTATTCATAAAGGGCCCATATATTGGACAGAGCTGTAGATTAAGTAATGGTTGGAAGGCAATAAATGCTAATATACAAGTACAAACTGCGGCACAGGAGAAGAGGACCTGGCTCTATCCAGCTTACAGTCTAAGAGGTTGAGGGGCAGTGTAAACAAAAGGTAAAGGGCATAAGGCTGGCAGGGTGGTGAGATTAGGAATGAGAAAATGGGTAGGCCAGAATGAATAGATGAGTTTACACGGCTTGTTTGAAAGTGTTAAGGGTGGGAGCAAGTCTAGTAGGACAAGGGAGAGAAAGTTCCATAACGTAGGTGTAGCCCTAGAGAAGTCTTGAAGTTGTGCATGTAATGATGACCACATTATTTACTGTTGGGGAGGCTTAGAGAGAAAGTTTTGTTTTACTCAGGTTCAGTTTAAGGTATCAGTCAGGTGTCAGTCAGTTATCCATAAATAGATGTCTGTAAGGCAACCTACTGCAGAGGGAGTCAAAGTGGGGCGGGTGAGTAAATTTGGGTGTCAGCAGCTTATAATAAGTATTGCAAGTCAAAGGATTAGATGAGTTTACCAAGGAAGGAGGTATAAATAGAGAAGAGGACCAGGCTGAATGTTGATTCATGAGGGATGCCAACAGGGAGAGAAGTGGAGAAAGTTGCTGTGGGTGGAGGTTAGAAATGAGCTGTCAGTCAGACATTTAATTGCAATTAAACATAAAATCTATCGAGCAGTGATGAAACGTGTTTACCACTGGCACCTTTCATCCCCCCCCAGCCTGAGGGCTCAAGAGGATCCTTACCACATATGTAGTGTGGTATTAATAAGTGCCATCTTCCTCTCTGTCGGCCTCACTGTCCTCTGCGTCAGCTTCCTGAATGGTCGATTCTGCTGCAGATGGACCTCCCTGTTCCTGATTGAGCCTCCGATTAGCTGTCTTGATCCACAGGTCACCAGCTGGCTTTGGGTCAAATATAACTTTCACAGTACAACACGTTTGAGCCCCCAGATCTCATACCTCAGTAGTGCTTTTCTTTTGTCAGATTTTACTCTTAGGGCTTGTTTCCATTTACGTCAGGACCCCCTCCGCTAAGCGTATTGCTTAGCGAGGATCCCGACATAGCACACAGACATTGCCTGCCGGCAGACGCTCTATTTACACATCCATCGATGCAGAGGCCGAACCTACTCGACTACGTTCAGCCTTACATCGGCAGAATGGCTTGGCGCAGTGAACACCGAGCATCCGCCGAGCAGGTAAGCTCTATGTGCTACGTCGGGACCTCCCGCCAAGCAATACGCTTAGCCGAGGGGTCCCAAAGTATAATGGAAACATAGCCTTAGGCTCTAACTCCATGTCCGCTATTGGATATGCTGGGTTCCGTCAAGCCTCTGTTGCGCTGCGGATGGCTGTGTCAACATCAATGCCCGGCTTTAGCATTCCAAAAAAAAAGATTGGACTTCTTAGGGTGTTGGACATCCTGGGTTTGAAAGTCAGAGTAGGCATATGTCCCTAGCTCCACGTTCAACGCAGGGATTTTAGCAGACGTGCAGCTAGGGCCTTACATATGCCTACTCTGACTTTCATCCCCAAGATGTCCAACACCCTTAGAAGTCCAATCTTTTTTTTTGGATTAGTAATTTCCAA
>CM070032.1:31399763-31410790 GCA_036250615.1 Ptychadena robeensis
CTGGATAATTCCCAGTTGCACTTAGAAACGGCACTTTGAAAAAGGCACGCTACTACAGTCACACGCGACTTGGGGAGTTAGTTAAGTATGTTTGCCCTTGGATGCTAAGATGATGATCTCCTACTATATATATATATATATATATATATATATATATATATAGAAGAAGGGTTGATAAGAAAGTAAAAAATGGAGAATAGGCAATGAATGCTTGTAAGGTCAGTGCAGAGAAGTGGTTTTGAAAGTCGCTGCCATTATCAGACATTCTGCATCTGTGTGTTTCTTTTCTCCATATAATAGAAAAGTAGAAATGTTCAACAACCTTATCTTTAATGTGAAAGTATATGTGACCCCCCCCAATAAAAGAATAATTAAAACCTACACCATTACAGATCATATCCTATTCATAGATTGAGTCTTCAACCCTTGATAAAGAACCTCTTTAATATAATTAATGTCCCCAAAAAGGGATTCCAGTGGAGAGCTGATTCATAATTCTCTGAACAGAAGAAGAGTTTATCTTGTGTTCACAGGTGTGTGATCTCCTGTAGGGGTATATCTGTACTTTCTTACTTTCCATCCAGCTGTACAGAACAGTTACTTCCAGTAACCCAGTAACTCCTTCACATTACAGCGACTCATCTGCTATGCTTTAATTAAACGAGAGAGCACTGTATCTTGATCTAGATAATTCTCATTACTGTCATTTGCTATTGTGCTTACGTTAATAATATCATAAAATGTTATCATGTGTTCTGGTCATTCCTTATTGGACCAGTCCATCTGTGCATGGCTTTAAATACACATAAATATATGCACTCTCTTTCCATTACAGCAATAAATAAAATAATGCAGCATGACATCTCCATGTTAAGTGTTGGTAAATGATAACTGGTTTGTATTTTTAGCATATTTTTTTTACAAAGGGATTACCACTAAACCCCGGTAGGTACAACATCCACATCTGTTAGGTTTACATTTTGTCCCATCAACCTCGACGCGCGTTTCAACAAGCAAGCACCGGAGGATCTCAGTGGGGACGCGCTCTATCTAACTACTTTACCTTACCAACTCAAAACCTAACCTGTACACCCAATAAGGATAATTTATCTACCATACAGTGCCCCCCATTCCTCTTGTGCAGTTCCATGACGGACTGGTCTATCCATCGACTTACAACACCCGAAACCAAACCTCCTGATGAAAACACGCTTGTTGAAACGTGCGTCGAGGTTGATGGGACAAAATGTAAACATAACAGATGTTTTGGAGATTGGATATTATTTATTATCATTCTAGTCCGGAGGAGCTATTGACACTTGGTTTTATCTTTTTGAAGAATAAAGGACTATGTTCTATTTTTACCTATGGACTTCACAGTTTGACTTCATTAATCTCTTATTGATTTACTTTTTGATACACTGTTTTGCTACTTTGACCATGCTTTGATCAGGCCAATTTTCATTATTTTATCTTAAATCCCTACATGGGGTAATATACTCAAAGTAGGATGGCCTCGAGAAAGTTCCCTTGTCCTTACCCTGGTAAGGAAAAATTCTGATGTTTGGGGAGACTGGGACCTCTGGTCTCTCCGTCCATCAACCCCTTTTTGCTATATTTTTAGCATATACTGAATGAATGGTTCTACTAGAGAGCTGCATAGACCTCTGTGTGCTACCTGTCAAGGGGTTTGTTTATTCATGTACAGACAATACAGTTCTGCTGGCTAGCTCCAGCACCCAATAATGTACCCAGCCAGCTCAGGAAGTGTAAGGTTGCTCCAAGTCTGATCCCACCATACAAGCGTCTGATCTGATGTCATACATTTAAAATATAGGAAATATGAGTGGGTAGGAGAGGGCTATTCTTAAAATCAGCTTATAATAAAAGTTCTAATTAAACGTGTATGTAACCATTTAGCAAAATCTGTACATATCATATATGTTTCTTTCTGGTTTGCTAAATGTATAATTGAAAGTGTTCTGTACAACTGCAAACAAGAGCCATTCATGGTAAAAATTTTCAGTTTGACTTGAAAACAATCAATCCTTTCGTTTAAAGATCAAGCAGTGATCGAGCAGTGATCGGACATGTTGGTAAATTTCAGTCCATCATTTAAGTATCCAATGTTTTTTGGGGTATTTGGATGGATTTGTGTCCCATGTGTGGGGGTTCAGCTGCAAATGGTGCTGCCAAAACATCTATCCACCAAACATCTTTTTAGGGCTTCCATCCCATATTTATTTGCACCACACAGCCAAAAGGCACACACCCTCGCAGGGGTTAATAGCAATTCAAAAGTCAATCGAAAATACCAACTGTCTTTCAAAACATTCAACAGAAATATTTGTCTTTGGCTTGGCTTCCCAGCAGCAACAGGCCAGGGCCTCACACTCCCTGTGAGCCCCCGTTTCCACTGCTCCAGCAGCCACAGGCCTGGGCCCCACACTCCTTGTTAGCTCCCTGTCTCCACTCGGTCAGAGGCCCTGACACTCTGGTCTCAGCACCTTATGTGGAGACACACTCAGCGACAGCAAGCAGGTGTTTACCCTTTGGGGGTCCTGGGCAGAATGGGACTCCTTCCAGGACACAACCTAGCAGTCCATTTACACGGTCTGTCACACATGGTAGTATGGAGTATGTGCACAGGGCTTTATAAAGGAATTTATAAAGGAATTGATCGATTTTCAAGTTGATGTGTATATGGTTAGCTTAACTGTTCCATACTGTCTCAGCAGTGATATCCCCAGAAACCCAGTAGTGTCCAATTTATTTTGCTCTGTTATCCTGAACATACCTGTCAACTTTCTGTCACTGATGTCACTTCCAATATGTGTAATGAGGAGGTTCTGGACTTCCATGTCCCAAATACAGGAAGTGATGTCATGGATGTCACTTCTGGTATCGGGAGGTTTAACTCTCCTCCCTCCTATTTAGTAGCTCCCTAACTTAGGAGGGAGGAAGCGTTACTCTCCGTAACTTCCCACCCAGCATCATCTGCACAAGCGGGGTGGGAACTTAGGAGGGAGAGTAACTCCCTCCTAAATTAAATCATTTTTAAAATCCCGGGGAAAATCTGTGATTTATTGAAATCTGGATTTAGCCGGGAAAGTTGTATGAAAAATTTGACTACTCCGACAAAACAGCATAGTTGAATCTTGAGCCCTGCATCATTTACCTCTGTGAACATCTCCACATTGGTATGCAAATGACATGAGAGCAGTTGGCAGGTGATTGACACCAGCCCGCCAATCACCCGAAACAATATGTGCAAATGCTGTACACAGGCGCAGTTTACAAGTGGCAGCCAACCTGTAACTAACCATGTTGAATGTAGGCCAAAGACGGCCATACATGGCTCGAGCGATTGACCCCGCTCTAAGGAAATGTTGATCGAACAGGGATCCAACTTTACTTTGGATGGGGGCCGGGGGGGTATATGCTTGAACTAGAGTTTCGACACTTTAATTCTATTCTGAATATAATAAAACAATTTTATGTACCTTCTTTTTATATGTGTTATAGTTTCCATAATACAGTTTATCACATTTTGTAGCGTTTTTCTTAATTTGGGATAAAGATATACACCTTTAATGACAAGTATTCCTTAGCCTTAGAACACTAGGCAGCAATGTGACCAACATTGTTAGGAAGTGGCTGCGGTCGCACTTACGGATGCAGGGATTTCATTTAGCAGAACATTGTAATTTGTGTGCTAGCATTTTACAAATTAGATTGAGGACTACACAAGTAGTCAAGGTAATGAAGGGTGAAATTAATTTTTCATGTCTTGTAAGAATGGCAGTGGCTGGAGAATCATTCTCTGCTTTTCTGTGATACTGTACAGCTGACCCAGCAGTCTCTAATGCAAGAATACAGATAACCTATACTGTGTCTTCTAGCACGACTGAAGCGGAATAACAGGAAAATGTTACCATACTATTCACTGAGGGTGATTCTATAATTGCAAAGGATATGTATACGAAATCTGTGTACCTAATTATCTATAGAAAACATTAAATGGCTGGCAGTTCCCGGAAAGTGGTTTCTTTGGAAAACTCATCAAATTCCCTTTGGGGTTGTCCTTCCATTGGGGTCCCCTCTCCATGTGTGGTGGGAGTGCCCCAGGATGCATAAGCTGTTGATTCAGTTATAACCTAATACGCTCAATTGTGTACAAATAATCCCTGGTAGGCCCTGCTTAATGGGCCCCTACCTCAATTGAATTAATATGCAGCAAAGCTGGCTTGCTTTGTGTTTCTGGCAAACCGTTTGGTGATTGCAAGGTCCTGGAGGCGACCAGCCCTGTCGTTCTCTGAAGTGAAGCAGTGATGAACAACTGACCTCAATTCTATCTGATTCCCACAAGCATTTCCTGAAAATATGGGGGATTGACTACCTGAAATCTGGTAGCATTCCCTTGTACTTTGTCTGGTTCTAGTGGTCTCCGAGTCCTCTCCACCCAGTCACTCTCTTTTCTCTCCCTGCCCCTGCCTCTCTTTTTTTCTTAGTTCTTTCTTTTCTTTACTCTTCTTCTCTTTCAGTTTTAGTTGGTTGGTTATTGAAGATATTTGTACTAATCTCCTTGCATACCTGAACATTTTTTTCTTTTGTTATAAAATGATTATTGTTCAAAAAACGTAATAATTTTTTTGTAAAAGTAAACAAAATATTAAATAAACATCCATCTGGAAAAAATAAACATCTTGATGTTCATGCTTTTGAAAGATTTTCCTACATTTGAACTGACAATGCCAATGTTTGGGATTACATTACCACCCCATGCATATATTTATGCATGTGGTACCATGTGTCAAACCATAACATACAGTATTAGAAGAAAGAAAGGGGAGAACTCAACCCCTAAGGGGTGGCCAATCCCCAGATGGACTTTAAAGGTGAGTATAGTAAATTGAGTTCTGGTCAAGAGATTGACATTTTAGTCATTTATTGCACATCAAAGAAACATAGTCATTATACACAACACTAGTTATCCATAACACTCAAATTAGCTACTAGTTGCTACCCGCTAGAGGGCAATTAGAGCATTAGGTTCACCATACATACAGTTAAAACAGTTTTTGGTTAAAATACATCACATATCCTGGTGACCCAGGGTCTGCACAGTCCAATTATTCTGCTCCAAAATTTCCGACGCGTTTCATCCCTAAATGGGACTTCCTCAGGGAGTTTATTGGAGATGTTTTATCTAAAGGATCATCAAAATAATACATTAGTATAATTGTAATGGGTCAATCATCTGTAATCCGTATGGGCTGACCAAAGCTCAATTACTCTAGGGTGGCTCCATTAGCTTATTCATTTTTTCATATACATAGCATCACTGTTTATTTACTGATCAGTATTATCAGTAAATAAAAAAAAGTATTATTTTGATGATCCTTTAGATAAAACATCTCCAATAAACTCCCTGAGGAAGTCCCATTTAGGGATGAAACGCGTCGGAAATTTTGGAGCAGAATAATTGGACTGTGCAGACCCTGGGTCACCAGGATATGTGATGTATTTTAACCAAAAACTGTTTTAACTGTATGTATGGTGAACCTAATGCTCTAATTGCCCTCTAGCGGGTAGCAACTAGTAGCTAATTTGAGTGTTATGGATAACCAGTGTTGTGTATAATGACTATGTTTCTTTGATGTGCAATAAACGACTAAAATGTCAATCTCTTGACCAGAACTCAATTTACTATACTCACCTTTAAAGTCCATCTGGGGATTGGCCACCCCTTAGGGGTTGAGTTCTCCCCTTTCTTTCTTCTAATTTTGAATCGGATGTGGTGAGCCGCTTACCAGTGTCCCCCCTAACCCTCCCTTTGAATCACAACATACAGTAACTCACTAGTATTTGTTTTGGTGAAAAAAATATATGGGCTACCATATATAAATGCATGTCACAAATGAAATAACAATACACATCAGCCATTGTGAATGGTTTGGGGGATTACCATATTTATAATGTGAGAATAAGATTAAATTATTGCTATCTTTCAATAGGATCAATAGGATCTTTTCAATAGGATCATTGTTTTAAAAGGTCCCCATTTTAACAGGCATATAATGGTGGTCACCACTATATAGCCTTAGCCACTTGGTAGTTGTAAACACCATAGTCCACAATAGGCAATTGCCATTAATCAGTAATTCTCTTGATCTTGAGTCTCTTGATCTATCAACTGAATGTTGTTAGTTGCTTTGTTGTGGCCAACCATTTGTAATATAATATACGGTAGGGTCTTGCCTTTCTTCACAATACCCTAAAACTTTCTTCAGTTCCTCTACTAGATTGTCAAATCCCCCATGTCAGAGATGAGCAACTATAAAAATCAACATCGGTTCTGCCTCTATTTAATAAAATGTTAAATTGTCTGCCCTGTTAGAGTTCTTATTGATGCTGTGGCCTGCAACAGTGCAATGACATAACCAAGGTGGTCTTCAATACAGCCTGATGGCAGAAGGTCTGGACCCAATAAGGGAAGGTCACATTACATGCATGACAGCAGCAGATCATTCCACAACTCCAGACTACACAGAAAAACAACTTTTCCGTTTATAAAATAGTTTTTACTTGATTTAAGTTTAAAAGCAGAAAGATAGGACTTTGGTTTAATAATATGTTATCACAGTGGTTAGTATCAAGCATGACATTTCCATTTTATACAGGAAAGTGTAAAAAAAGAAATATTTTTTTTACAAAAATCATAGTAATAATTTCTGAAACCCACATAAAGCAGACAGGTATGGACAATATCCTGGTTACCATGACAACTTGCAATTTCAAACATCAATTTGCATAGATTACCGTAATTCATCTGTATTAGAGAGTATCCAGATAAAGCAAAAGATTAACCACCAACTATCAATGTTGCATTTTGGTATAAGTGTGATCCAATTAGTCTTGCTGCCCTAGGTCCTGATCCATTAGTGTGAGTCACTGCCTCTGTGTAAATGCAGCCCAGATGACAAGGCGCCAATCTATGCTGTACTCTTCATCTATAGACAATCCCCCGCTCAACCTCAGGAGTTATGTTATGATGTGCAAGCAATGCCGTCCATCTGGGAACAGGGATTGCCCAATGACCAAAAGCCCACACACAAACAAGAACAGGCAGTTTTTAGGACCAAAGTCGTGTCCAAAGCAAGATCAGGGCTGGCAGCAGACAGAGGATTGTCAGGTACAAAAACAGGGGCCAGAGTCCAAATGAGGTATCCAGAAAGGGACAGGCAGAAGACAGAGTGGACAGAAACAAGGCAAAGGCCATATATCGAATAAAAAGTTAACAGATCACACCCAGCAGTAACTATACACTATCACAGGCAGTGAAGCCATTCAGCATCCAGGCTTAAATAAGGCAGGAAGTGGTACAGGGTATCTAATGGTGATGTGGTTCTCCTGGGAAGGCACTCTGAATCTCCCTATACCTGCAGGAGATGGACAGAAAAACCTGGCATGGATTAGCATTCAGACGCTGCAGTGACAACAGGTGACAACAAGGGTTATGTCTGTGCAATCCGCCTGGTTGGATGGACAACATGGCAGGGATGGAAGGAAGTGAAGGAGCAGGTGTGTACCTGCAAACCCAAGCCACACCGGGGTTCCATAGACCAAACAATGAGTGTCTTTTGCTAAATATGTTAAATGTATCTAAAGCAAAAAAAATCAATGTTTGCTTGACACCATGTTAATAAATGCACTACTTTTTACATATATTGCCATTAAAGTCCCTTACTACTAGGGTCCTGTGTCTAGGTACACAGAGATCCAGGGTGCAGAGAGATTATCCCCATCTCCATTTTTTGCTTTTCATTTTCCTGGGATGTTGGCATGTTATAACCTTAACACGGTCGCCCATTTTCTATCAGTTAAATGTATCTATATTATATGCACTATGCTCATCTTCTACAATTTTCTTCCAATAAAGATTTTTATTTATATATTTTATTCAAGAACAAACAGTACAGAATAGATTGCAGTGGTATATGTCAGTCATACATACATAGTTCAGTTGCAGTAATGAAGTAAACAATGCCGTAATGAAATAGTACAATACATTTATGTTGATCACGAGCCTCGGTCATTGGAATATCGCTTTGGTAGGTATGGGTTGACCATCCAGGTAAGTGCTAGGTTGATGTGGTAGGACTTGCTGTCATAGTATCCTCTACTTATTATGCCTAACCAAATATATGGCTATTTTAGACACCCCTATTCCAGGGTAGGGTTTGTGATTAGATATGAAGCAGCATAGCAACAGTGCAAAAGGCTAGGAGGATTATACAATTAAGGCAATCAGAATATATATTTCAGAAGACAGAAACTGTATCCTTTTTTCTCAAGAAGTGTGTGGGGATGCTGGCAAGGATAGGCATGTGGAGATGTTGGCAAGGATAGGCAATGTAGGCATATTAGTAAAATTTTGCATAATTCTTACCCATTTTAAATGTCTGCCCCCTACCCTACCCTACCTACCCCCACCTACACAAAGTGACATTTTAATCTTCCCCCATCACCACCATTGTTGCCACCAATGGACAGCAGATAGACTATTCATTTGCACCTGAACATCAAAACCATTAGTTCTTTAGATCTGTTCTTTAGATCATTTCACAGACTACAGGTGATCAGTGATTTCACAGCAAAACTATTGATTTTACACTCACCATTTCATTTGCTAACACATTGTGTTATACACAAAGGTATTGCTACCCCTGCCATTTTCTGGCAAGCAATGACAACTTCTTCTATAATGAATGGACTTTGTTCTTCTAGAAAAAGTCCATTCACCGGTATATTGAGCTGCTATCAAATGAGTACATTAGTTGATCTATTGGATACACATTGGATGACAGCAAAGCATGATGGATGCAGTTTGTGTACAAACACAAAGTTTATTCATTAGTAATACATTAATAAAATGAAAAATAACTTTTTCATTTTTGCTTTTAAGTCAATATTGCATCTATCTATCATAAATGTGCAAGCTTATAATGTATAATGATCCATACTCTATTAATTTAGTCTTGAGACCAATTTTCATTGCTGAATTTTTAACATTGTTGACTGACCTTTGTGTTAAAATTGGTCAATCAGGTTTATATCTTCGTGTTACAAGGTACCCCAAAAATTGCAATTTCATCAAAAACAGGAAACAATAAAATACAACATTTTACCTACACCTATTGTTATAAGCAGGGGTGCACATAGGTGGTACTCTGGTACTCAAAAGGGACCAAAAACTAGCTATGCGTACCTGCGTTATTGTTACACAGCTCATATGTGTACTAACAACTTGGAGGCACTCTGTGTCTGGGCGGCCGCAGCTAAATGTTAAATGTATACATTTTATGTCACTTGGATAACTGCAGGGAAATATGAATAACTATGAAAGGTTGAAGTTAGGGGTGTGAGATTGGGAATGTAAATTAATCATTGAAAAAAAAGATTGTGTGTGACAGCTGGGAAATACTATGAAAGGTTAACATTTGGACTGCTGGCAGTCTCAGGGGTTTGTTACTAAGCCAACATTTTTGGGTTGTACTACTGAGGTATAAGATCTGGGGGTTCAAAACAGGTTGTACTGTGAGAGTTACATTTGACCCAAAGCCAACTGGTGACCTGTGGATGGAGACAGCTAATCAATCAATCAGGAACAGGGAGGTCCATCTGCAGCAGAATCTACCATGCAGGAAGCTGATGAAAAGGACAGTGAGAGAGACAGTGAGGAAGACGCCACATATTAAAGCCACGCTACATATGGGATGAGTACCAAACACCATCTCCTGGTACTCATCTGAGGATCTCACTAAAAAGTTATGTGCAGCCCTGGTTATAAGAACCCATTAGACGATTCTACAACCCATTTGGAAGATATGCTGCCAGGTTTGGGTTGGAATGTAAAAATCAGTTTGGAAATACATTTTGACTGTAGAATACTTGTTAGCTGTTAACTCATTAGGCAGTTTAGGGCATACAGTGATTATGTATCTTCATTCTAGCTTTTGTAGTCTTGTAATATTTTCTCATTGACATGATATCCAACTCCTCTTTGAATAACATGATACATTTTAATTCAAGCTGGAGCCACAATCTTCAGAACTGATTTAATCATTATTACTAAACAAGTTTTGTCTTTAATCATAAACATGGTGATTAGCATAATCCATTTCAGCCATTTATCTTTCTTTTTCTGGCTTCAGTCTTAATGTTCTGCAAAGTACATTGTGTCCTTGTATCAGCATATCTTAACCTGGATATTATGGAGTGTGAGTTTTTTAGAGAGACAGTCATGACTTTTTCTGGATTTTAGGTGTCCACTTTAATAAATGAAATCTTACAAAGCACAATACAAGTGTTATGAAGGGGAGATACGGAGTAGTGAAGTCAGGAAACCACCCCAAAGTGAACTTTTCAATGCTTTACTACAGGAAAATGTAATACAGGAAGACTTTTCAATGGGGCAGTAATTCAGAAGAACTTAATGCCAAATGCAGCTCCAAAACAGTAAGGCAATTTTCCCCTTGAGGACAGTCACAATAATGGAGAACACAACCGGTGCAGTCCGTAGTAATCTCAGGCCACTGGGCCACACTATTAGTGTTGTGTATTAGATTAATATGTTTGATATTGCCTGTTATGTTGGTGGTCACCTGTAGGGGCCACTGTTTTATGTTCTATACAACTGTCTATTGTTCCTGATACAAATACACTTGTTCCTGCTTTTCCTCCATGCCATGTGGCTGTGAAGTTTGTGTGTCCTTTCTACTACTCTAAAGAAACAATGGATGTAACATTTAGGGGTCTTTCCAACACTGGAAGCCAGGCTGCAGTCTAAAGGTGGGTTTACACGTCAAGATTTTTGTTTCGTTCAACTTCAGATTAGATTTTTTGTTAGATTTTTTTATCGGATTTCGTTCGTCCATTTTTCAAAGGTAATTATATATTTTTTTGATTTTTGTACAACCGACGCAAATATCGAATAAATATCGAATAAAAAAAAATCGGTGGAA
>CM070032.1:31436825-31450520 GCA_036250615.1 Ptychadena robeensis
CATACACACACCGAGCGGCGGCCGATTTTGCTGCTGACTGATGGGCGTGTGTGTATGCCGATCGGCGGAGCCCACATGGGGTGACAGATCGCTGTCGCCCCACAGCTCGGCTGGCCAGAGAACGGACATGTTCGATAATCTCTGGCCGATGCTGTTAGTGTCAGTGGAGACCGGCGTCTTGCTGTCAGCTCTGGAGAGCAGCGTGATGACGTCATCACTCTGCACTCTAGAGCTCATCTGAGCTGGTCTGTCGGCCCCCACTCGGTACGTGTGTGGGGGCCTTAAGGCTAGGGTCACAGTGGGCGCTGTAATGTTACGCACTGCATGCATTTATTCTTATAGCAGAGAAGTCATTATGTTCGTTATGACTGTTTAATTCCCATTTAAATTTAGTAGGAGTCGGAGTCAGTCTATTTTTTGCTGACTCCGACTCCAGGGACCCAAAAATGTCTCCGACTCCTCGACTCCGACTCCGACTCCGACTCCACAGCCCTGCTTCCGCCTAGAAACTAATTCCAGTTTACTGGACAAGAACTAGCACATCACATAATCTGATAAAGAAGATTGTTAAAGGACATCTAAATGTGCAGTATAAAAACATCAATATACTGTGTTTTTGCTCCCAAAGATGCCCTACGTCTTATTTTCGGGGATGTCTTATGTCTTATGAAGAAGAATACAGCACTGGGGTATTAGGGTGGGGGATCACTTAAAATGACACAGGAGGGATCAGAGGGGGGAATCAAAATGGCGTAGGAGACTCAGAGGGGGGATTACCATTTTATACCATTACCATATAAAACCTAATAATGGTATAAAATACATTGTATGGGTGCTGCTTGGACACAGTTAACATTTGATCTTCATTCTAAAGCCCCCCATACACCACATACAATTACCATGCAATTTCTGTACAATCAACTTTTCTTCTACCAAAACCATGTAATATGAGGACCTTTCTACACCTTCCAATCACTATGTATTGTATCAGGGAGGTCACTATACTACATAGTTCTTGGTAGATCTAATGGAAATTGTATGGAGAAAAATAAAGGTGTATGGGGGGCTTAACACCATATATCTGCATTACACATTACAGATCTTATTAGCTAGCCATACACATGTCGATTCCTGAGCGATCGATATACACTCCGATCGATTCCGGTGAAGCCACAGGCGTCAATCGATCAACCATACCTGTCGATGCCTACCACCTTAGGCCACCACCTTAGGCCTACCACCTTAGGCCACCGATTCCTGGACGATTCTGTTACCAGTCGATCGATTCACAAATGTCACCGCCCCTTGATGTGTGCCAAATCGATCAGAAAACACCAACAGGTTGGTTCTCTGGCCGATCCGATTTGGGGGCCATGCCGATCGGGCGGGTTGGGCTGCACTCGATTCCTCGTCGATCGATCGGCGTGCACGCGCCCGGTGATCGATCGACCAGGAATCGTGTGGGAAATTGACCTGTGTGTAGCACTAACACCCGTGGGTGCTGCTGTATGTGTATACCTTCGGGTCTTCTTCCCCGGCAGCTTCAGGCGACTCACCTCCCCTGGACCCCAAGCCCAACACACCGTAGAGAGAGGGAGAGGGGTTAAATTGAACAATAAAGGTTTATTGGGTATCCCAGGCGCCAGGGGTCAACCTGGTATGATCCTTCAGAAAGAAATGAGTAGGTGGGAACACAATGGACACACTTCAACAAAATGGCATTGTAGTTGATATCAATCTAGGTATCTATGCAATACAATACCCAGCTGTTCTGACTCAGATTTACCCACTGCTTGACTATTAACTTATAATAAGTAAGAGGATAACATTAACCCATGCGCATTATAGAAATTTCCCCATAGCTGGCCAGCTATACTCTGCGCTGCGATAAATGGCGCTAATCCAATTGCGACAATCCGGCCTCAACCGATCAAAGTCCCAGGTCCTCACGGCAGAGCAGCGAGCCACACTCACAGGGTCTCCTCCACCCGGGTCCCAACTCCTCCGTCTGTCCGGTTGGCACAGTCACTCTCCACCAGCGCTCACCACGCTCCTAACTCGTCTCTCCTCCACGCGCTGTCTGCCAGAACTCCCCTTAACTTCCTTTTCCTGTCCTCTCTGAGCTCAAGGCCTAGCCTTGTCTCTTCTCCAACAGTTCCTCTGCTGCCACCCAGTGTCCAAAATATAGAGCACATCCCCACATATAACTCACAGCTACCCACATTACTAGCAGGGGCTACATCTGTATGGCCACCTATTGAGACATTCTGGTCTAAAGCCCCCCATATACCACATACAATTTCTGTACAACCAACTTTTCTTCTACCAAAACCATGTAATATGAGGACCTTTCTACACCTTCCAATCACTATGTATTCTATCAGGGAGGTCACTATACTACATAGTTGTTGGTAGATCTCATGGAAATTGTATGGAGGAATCTAAAGGGGTATGGGGGGCTTTATAGGTATAGGACTTAAGCCGGCCATAGACGTGCCGATTCCTGGCACGCATGTTGGTCGGTCGCCCACAACTACAACCATCGCGCGGCGATCCGTCCTGCTGGTTCTTTTTGTGGCCGATCCTGTTGTAGTCAGTTACTGTGGATGGGGAGTCTCCCCCTCCTCTTAGTTAATTGGCTACAATCTGACGGGAATCCCTGTGTTAGTGGAGCACATAGGATCCTGTCAGTTCTGTAGCCGACGCATCACAGTGTAGTGACGTCACCACGCTGCAATGAGTCTGCTACAAGCCGGCCATGGATCGAGTAATGGCTTTACTCATTTACTTACTTTATTCACTATACATTACCTGCAGGATGGATACTATAAATATTTAGAGCATGATTAGGTATTATATAAGCATATGTAAGAACACCTACTGTTGTGTACATATGATCTAAAACTAGACACAGATCACTCTGCCCCTGAAAAAAAGGAAATCTGAAGACTTTGCACTTATTTTCAAATATGAAACCTTTAAAACATGGGCCATAGATGTTCTATGTTAACTTTAATTATGGTCATTTATTCAACAAGAAAATCATAGAGCTTGTATTGTCCTTTTAGTAGTGCAAAAATGTGCCGGTGTAATTAGAAATAAAATAGCCCCTAATCATGCACAGTTTGATCCCAATAATATAAAAGCAATTTTGGTGCAATCAAGCAACATCTCATTGTCGCTTTGTCAGCCTCCACTTGCACAAATTACCACTTTTCAAAAAGTCAAGCACTTATTATTGCTTCTGTTATTCAAATTGAAAACACTGCACCCTATTGTGCTCCTGAAGTGCCATGTTCATTCAAAACAGCCTGTGCACAATACAAAAACATTTGTTTCCGCAGAATAAGGACCATGATGTGTAATAACTTCATAGCGTACGATCAGACCTCGCTGCTTTTATAAATTATATATCAATGATGATGATGACTTCATTGGTTATACGTGACCACAAAGCTTTCACCATTTCAACACTTCAAGGTAGAGATGCAACTGTCTGCATTAAAGTGTACCTGAACGCTGCAAGACTTTTTAACGATATCTAAGCCCCCCATAGACGGGTCGATTCCCGGCCATAGTTGTAGCAGACCAACCTGCGTGCTCACTCCCGCCGAGCACATAACAGGTTGGTCTGTAGATCGGGACATCTATGGCCGGCTTAAATCAGAAGAAATGTTTTTATTTTTAAAGGCATCCAATGATCAAAGATATTGTATATTATTGACCATGTCGTGTTTATTTCTTTTGTTGGCACTGGTAGAAGATAAAAAAAACTAATTTGACACATTCCACACAAATCAACTCACATATTCTCTATGATGTTTTTCTAAGGAAAACACATTGAAAGCATGTGGCCGGTTGTCTGTATTACCTACATTTCGTTTATATTTTCCAGTTCACATCTCAGAATTGTATGAAATTATTGTATTTCACACATGTAGTGCTCCTGTTTGTAATATAACTTACCTGTATTAATTTTGCCAGGTACTGGCAATAAGAAAATTCCCACTTGAAGAGTTGAAGGGTTTGAAAACCAAAATTATAGAAATGCATGGACAGTCCCAAGGCTACAAGTTTATCTCCAGGTATCTTAACCTTATATCTGTGCGCAATTTTGTGAAGAAGTTTACAGCCTTTGTAATTGCAACAGTTTTCACAAACATGTGGTTTGTTCTCTAAAATAAATGCAAGGATGCCAATATTTTTGGCCACAATTTTATATATGTAACAGGAGGCAAATGAAAACAACTGGATGTATTGAGAATGGTAGGTATGCATGTCCCAGATACGACCAGCAGGGGGAGATGGAATTGCTGGTGCTGGATACATGCCAATGCTCTGCCCTATCCCTAGATGGCAAGTTCTCCTAGAAAAAGAAGAGAGGAGTATAAGATAAATTTGATCTGCTAATTTGGTTGATCTTCCCTGATTTGCAGGTCAGGACCATTTGTTTATGTCTCATTTCTGCCATCAGAACAGGGTGTTCCCACCCTGCTTTTGCAGATAAAGTGCAGGGGTGGAAGTTAAGCTGCCCATACATGAGTTGATACTTGTTCGATCACCATCGATCGTGGCGTAATGGTGCAACAGATCGTCTAACAATCATTTGTCGCACTGATTCGCACCACTTTGGATGATTGATTCCCGACCAATACGTTGCATGGGGATCACAGTTCCCATTGTAAAAAATGCAAAGAGAGATTTACCAACTTGTTGGATCGACATTTCTTCAAGCAGGAACAATCAGACAAGGGTCTTCCACAAAATGCCGAATGATGATTCGGGAATCGAATGGAAAAGTGACCCATGTATAGGTACTTTTAGTCTACAAATGTCCCCCCTATTGTCATCTACATTACATAGGGGTGAAGAGTTTTATAGTTTACAGATAGCTTGGGAAGCTGATAAATTGTAGTGTTGAGCTTGAATATATTCGATTTTCGAATATTTAGTTAGAATATTGCCATTTCGGCATTTCGCGAATATTCGCGAATATATAATCGGATATCCGACGCGATTGCGATTTTTCGCGATTTATTGCAATTATCTCGATCCTATTCATTTCAATGGATCGCTATTATTTAATCACGATGCAATTTTTTAAATGGAAATGACGGATATTCTACCAGTCGAATATTGCGCATATGTGATCGCGATTGCGATTTTTAGATCGCAATTCTTGTCCACAAGTGTGGATATTCGAGATTACGAATATGGAATCGAATATTCCATATTGGCGGATTTTTGCAAAATTACACAAACTCGAATATTGACTAGTCGCTCATCACTAATAAGGTTTGCGAAAGATTAACCCTCATTATCCCAGAGAATGTGCCATCATCCCAACAAATATAGAAAATGGAGGAAGACTAATCTTCAAAAGGTCCTACTATTAGCATTGTGTAATGCCACCGGTAGGTGAAAGGGATTTTTAAGGCATCATAGTGGTAAACACAAGTACAAAGAATAATAATAGTAAAAACAAAATGTCCGTATTTGTTCAAGTCCTTTAACGTAAGTTGGCGTTCACACACGTGAATCTTGTAAGTACAATGTTGCAGAAAATCGCCCGAGTGACGACTTCCATATTCCCTGCAATTTAATTAGGAAACAAGGCATGGCAGAACTATAAAAAGGGTTAACAAGGGTACAGATGTGGAGATATGGGTCAAATTGGATGGCCGTTTCGAGCGTCATGCACGCTCACGCCCACCTATCTGAATATCATCTGCCCCTATAGCAGTTTTTCGAGCAGGCAAATCAATCCTGCTTGAAACGCCTTATTCGACATGACGGTTAATACGGCGATTTCTGATCTTGCCTGGGTCTCCAGGCAAAGCTCGGCTGAGAGAGGAGGAGCCGGGGGAGAGGCAGTTCTGCTCTCTCCCGGCTTCTCATATATGTGAACAGCAGCGTGATGAAGAATATCGGCCGTCTGTACCCTGCTAAAAGTTCAGGTCAGTTGCTAGGGAATAGCGGAGAATTTTCTTTTCACCCTCTGCTTGCTATTTTGGAGAGGTTTGTGGGAGTTTCAACAGTTTAGACCCATTTTTTTTGAATTGAGCACTGTATGTTTTATTTGTCTTTGGACCTGTAAATTGCATGTACATTTTGGCTCCCATGGTATACATGAAGTTTCAGCATGTCCCCAGTCCCTGCAAATTCCATATCAGGTTTTCCCGAAGTCCTTTTTCACAGTAAGCTCCCTGCTATCTTCATCAGAAAAGTGAATGTATCTACTTTATGTCTTAGGCATAATACGACTAAAAAGTGTATTTCTTAAAGGCACAAAGAGAAAATCCGCACTCCTCCAACCTTTCAAGAAAGAAGAATGAGCAGATAGCCTGACGCCTCCCAATGCCCACAACTATAGTCATGTACTTCTTTCAATAGTAAGGTCGGTTGCAGGGTCCCCAGCAGGTCCTATCTCAAGCCCTGTGTATGCAGTAGTTGATTGTTTGTTGCCGCACTCACAACCAAAACGTCTGGTTCCAAAATGTGCTTAGATTTATTGAGCTTTAAAACCACGATATAAAACCGAAAATCATACATCATGTCCACCCCCAAGTTCAAGCCTGATCCCCCTTGACGCCTTTCTTCCTCTACATATAGAGCTTATTCATAGGAGATAGTACTTGAAAAACACAGACAATTTATAGACCCGGCCAATTCCTGGCCACACACTGCACCGCCCCTTCCAAACAAAACAGCGGGAATTGATTATACCAATACACACATTGTCTGAAAGTCGTATATAGCCCCCCATACACCTTACAATCCTTCTGTTCATAAATTTCTGGTACAATCACAACTTTTGTTCTACCAAAACATGTATATAATAGCTTTCTAACCGTCCATACTTGTAATTCTATCAGAAGGACACTATACCTACCAGTGGTGTGTAGATCTAATGGGAATTGTATGGATGATCTTAAGGTGTATGGGGGGGGCTTTAGGTTTTATCCCTTTAGCGAGAGCAGACACAGGAGTGGGTCTGAATAACATAAGAAAAACATATACAGAAAGTGTGCAAAGTATGTTTTCAAAAATAAAGGTAGCCTACACACAGGTCAATTTCCCCACACGATTCCTGGCCGATCCGATCACCCGGCGCATGTGCACCCGATCCGATCGACGAGAATCCGAGGTCCCCCACCCGCCCAAACCCCCCGCCGATCGCATGGCCCCCAAAACTCGGATCGGGCCAGAAACCAACCTGTTGGGTCTTTCTGACGATCACACCATCAAGTGGAGTTGCCATTTTGTGAAGCGATCGATCGGTGGCACGGTTTGTCATGAATCGGTGGCCTAGGTGGTAGGCACAGACTTGATTGGGTGATCATCGCCCTGTGGCTTCACCGGAATCCGATCCGGATGGTCGATCGCTCAGAATCGACACGTGTAATGGTCTAGCTTTAGGGAAAAATACAACAAAGTGCAAAGAATAAAGCAAACATTTTGCTTTTTTTATTTCTTTTGAAGTATAAGAGACTTGTGTTTATGTATCAATTTCTTTTATTCTTTGGCATTCCTGCCATGGCTCTCCTGAGCAGAATTTTTCTAACGTTCCAAGTAACACTGACAACCCACATTTAATAATTGTTTTTAAATTCCTTTATTAAACCACTAAACACCCTCATTAACTAGATTATCTCTTTCGCCTGCAGTCCTGCCGTAATAACAAGGAACCACTGTGATAAGCTTCTCCTTCTTTTTTCCTCCACAAAGCTTCCATTCCGCATTGCTTGTTGTTCATGGTAAACTCGGCACCTTTTCTTTCTTTATTTGGAGATTTAAAGCACAAAACAATTAAAGTAAGCTTTGTCTTATTTTGTTCTTATTGTGGTAATCTGCCTGTCAGTTTACATATAAACAGCTTTTCTATTGTTCATTAAAATACAAATAGTTTTGTGCCTCAAAGAATCTTCTGCTACCTATGAAAAGGCAATACATTTCTGTTCTTCTTATATCCTTATTAGACAAAGCCTAATTACCAGGATGGGTTGTCATGATGCAATGGGTTTAAGGGCTTTAACCAATAAGGGGCACATACTGTACTGGGTTGATTAACCCGCTTGACTTCTCATGCTCAAGCGCAGTGTTAGCGAGCATTTCGTCCCTATTGACAGGTAAATCGATGGCTCACCACTTTTAGCAATGAAATTCCCCGTCGATGACTTTGATGTGACACTGAATCCCCATCCAAAGAAATGGCTGAAGATGATGTTCCCTTTTTGCTCTAACCTCATACACAAAGTTCAAATCCAAGAAAGTAACAGTGTAGTGTAATAGAGTATATAAAATGTGGTTTTTGGCACTGTCACTGTATATATATTTGGTGTATATATATCTTTAGTTCGTGTGAATATGCTAAAATGTGCTGGAAGGTTGGGACAGCCCCTTGTATATATTGAACTTCTGCCTGGAGACAGGGGGAGGTTCAGTTCACCCCAAACAGTATAAATATTAAAGTGATAGGAGGGGACTGTGGTGTCCTATCTGTAACTATCTGCTGCATAGAGTACCCCAGGGCTCCTGGAGGGACTCTCAGGCTTTTCTGTGGGACAGTCCCTACTTACTGCAGGCCTAGGGGCTACAGGAGCCAGTGGACACCTAAGTGTAATTCCTAAAGAGCTAGTGGGGTTAGGAAGGAGAATTCATCCTTTCACATTGGCCCTGGGCATATAGACTGTCTCCAGACCCATAAAACCTGCACCTCTTCTCTCTGGGATAGAGCCTAACTTTCCAGTTTGGTTATAGAACCTGTTTGTAACTCAGACCCTTTGGATTGTCCCCATCCCTGGGAGATACTGAAAGCTGTATATATCTCTCCCTAGTAAAAGTTGTCTACCTAGACCAGCCTTGTGTGCACATTCCGTTTCTCAATTTTTGTGTGTGTGTATCCGTCGTCTTAAGCCAGGCACGTGCTAACTGAAGAGTCGTGGTTCCGGGTGCAATCTGCAAGGATGATGGTGAAGCCAGGGTAAAGTTTTGGTTAAGCATGCACCTGTCAAGCAAACATTCATGGCTCCTGGTGACCCTCCGGTCAGCGCTACAGTACAGATGGATAAGGCAGAAGTGGTCAGGGACACTCTGAAGTCATGGCAGGCGGCGATTCAAGAAGGTCAGAACTAAGTCCGGGTCACTGTGGCCGACTTGGAGCAGCCAAGGTAAATAAACCAAGGAGCACACTAAGCACAATGCTATAATATGCAATATTTGTGTGCATTTGTGTAACTGTGTGCATTGCAGACCCTCATTAAATTGACAGTTTACCAATCAACATTATGCCACCTGGTGCTATAGGACCAATTGACTGAATGCCCTGCACTGATTGGGCCTCAGAAATGAGAATGACATGTCTCCAACCCAGCAGCGAGACCCCCTATACTGTGGCTGTGTCACGTCCACAGGGGAACTGGGATCCGTTGGGCCTGAACAGTAGTTTGGGCCGAGTTTAAACACACTGCCAAGGGAAGAGACAATGCCTCTGGCCATGCGGCCTGCCGTGCAGGCTCCCTGGGTCGGCCTAGGACTACGATAGCTTTTCAGGTAGTAACCTTTATTGCCGAATTGATAAAGTAAAACTTGGAGTGTTGTCTGTGTTATGGTCTAAATGGCAAACCTATATATTGCTCTTGCAATAACAGAACACTAAGCACACACTGTGGCTGGCCTCTTGATGTTTAGTCCTATTCTCATTTACCTAACTGACTCATGTGACCCTGTGCCTCCAATGATCCTCATGGATCCTGCATTGCAACAAAGTCAGGGTTTCCCTGGACATCTGTCACCAACAGGTGTCCACATTGACTTCTTTCCAAGATGAAGTTTTTACTATCACTTTTTGTCCCATTAACAATCGTCCAAAGGACCAAATAAGGGTCACTGACAACAAACACATTTACAAAGTTTTTGCCTTATAGACTGCAAGGTGCAGATGTTATTTTTACGGTAACATGGCGTCTAAAGTGTAAATGGGACCTTACTGCTGTCATGTATAATTTCAATGTGTGATGGATGATAATCGCTGGGATGACCACAGGTGTGCTCCTAAACAATTTACTGGAATTTTTTAACGTTTTGCCTGTTGTTGGACACTGTATAGTGTAACTCGTGTATACTGAATGTTTC
The DNA here is from genome assembly GCA_036250615.1 of Ptychadena robeensis. Classification (NCBI taxonomy): domain Eukaryota; kingdom Metazoa; phylum Chordata; class Amphibia; order Anura; family Ptychadenidae; genus Ptychadena; species Ptychadena robeensis. The sequence goes on from CM070032.1 coordinate 31,446,960, forward strand.
CTGGGAGTTGTTATTAAATGGTTCCTGATGTCGTGTGAATTAATGGGTTTCACACATTTTGCATGTATGATATTTCCATTTACATTAGTTGGACTGAAAATCCCTCAGTGGGGACTTTTTTGTTGGCAAACCCCGCCCTTAAGTATTGAAATAGTTTAATCACATAATGAAAGACATTGACACAAGAAGCCAAAGGACAAAAGAGTGCGGTTGCTCCTTGTTTCTTTCCCTCATCCCGGTTGTTTGCTTCTGACTTAAAAGTTGATGTTACCCCGGGTGGGTTATTGTTCCTGAGGACCCCGTGAATTTTCAGGGGCGAAACATGTTGACACGACCACCTAACGGTTTTGAAACAACAATTTTTAGCCCTAGACCGTACGAAATCTTCGTACCCACATGGGGGATTCCTAGTTTTGGATGTTCCATTGCTGTGCCCAATTGGATAAACCATGTCAATGTCTTTCATTAATGTGATTAAATTATTGGACTACTTAAGGGCGTGGTGGCCAACAAAAAGTCCCCACCGAGGTTACTTTCAGTCCACTTCATTGTCATTTAGGCGACCCAACCCACAAGATGTAGCTGTCCTCACCTTCTCTGATTTGCCATTATACATTTAAATAAGTTTTCGTTATTTTTAAAAAATGTAGCCTTTTTACATAAATGTGATTCAACTTTCTAAATTCAGGGTGTCTACTAGACCCGTGTTTGGGCATTCTCGATAGGATTCACAGCCTACAACAACAAAAGAGAATATTCAATGAAAAATAAGGTACCAGTGTAGTACAGAAGTTTTAGACATTCAGTGAGGTTTAAGAACCAGATTGATAATAGCACTATAGAGTACAGTGAACCCTTTAGATACAAGCGTCTGAACGACTTAAGTTAAGTTACAACGAAAATTTGTTTAACTTGCAACCAAAGATTTGATTACAAGCCGAATTTTGGCCAAGACCATAACATATGTTTTTGCTTGCGTGGTTCATTCATTTGACCTATGTCACCAATAAGTAAAAAGGATCATCAAAATGGGCATCTAACAATCTACAGATCACAAGGCGGTGCCGAGGATGAAAATTCTTCAACATAAGAAAAAGGAGTTGAAGGAAGAGAATTGCTTGCCACGGGGTGTGGTCACATATTTTAATCTTAACAAGATAGTTGAATTTTTCGACTTCTACGTTGTGAGCTTATTGCAAAGCCCTGAAAATGGTACATTAGCAACATGCGCTAGCACATGTCAATTTTTGCATAAATTAAGTTCAAGTTAAAGTCAAAATTAAATGATTTTCGAATTTTGACGTGACGTGAACTTAATTTTGGAAAAACTATTTTTTGTGTTAGAGACATTCTTTCTTTTTTTTGTAGTATAAAAATAAAAAAACCCCAAACCCTTCCCTACATGGTAATGATACCATTCTCAGGGGCTTTTAAATTAAGTCGAAAACCCGTCAAATGGTCGAATTGTAAAAAAAAAAATCGACCATCTCTAATCTTAATCTAACCAACAAGTTTGCATTTTGTAAAGATTTGGAAATTGATGACCACTGACATTTACAAGCTTGCTCATGTGTCAACCAGCAGAAACATGATGATACCTAGAAATGTCAACAATATATTTTAAATGTGTAATCAGCTAATGGAAGGTTTTATTGAAGTGAATACCTTAGGTATGCTGCCCAGCACAAGATGTCATTACGCCGGGTCCAGAGAACAAAAGTGGTGACGGCATTCGGTGCTCTTTCTTCCTCTAAGTTATCAACTTTGTATGACTTGTGCAATGTAAAGTCATGGTATCTTACTTTACTGGAGCTTTCTAGTAGAGAGGATATTTTTACCACAATATTAGAAATCAGCCGTCGGTTTTGTGATACTACATTGATTATCATCTTATCATTACAGCAATGGTCCTGGCTGTTTCTAATTTCCTTATACATATTAAAGTGTAATATACCTTATCATTTTAGACTCTTTCTTTAAACTTAACTAGATATTCCCATTATTAGGGCTTGTTTCCTCCCTTTAAGCGAAGCCCCGCGGTCGTGCACGGCGCGGATACATCCGCGCCAGTCATTCAATTGCACTGGTCCCCCCGGCCGCGAATCGCTCGGACCGCGCCTAAAAAACTCGTCGACGAATGGTGATGGCCCGCCGCTAAAACCGCATGAGATGCTGTTCTGGGCGGCGGCGGTTTTCTTAGCGGCGGCAATCGCACCGCCGGCTTCCACCAAGTAGAAACAAGCCTTATAAGGTGTAATAGTAAAACAATCACATTTTGATCTGGATCAGATCAAAACACATTTTGGGCTTGTTTCCACTAGCACGGCCAGCGGATGCCTGCGGTTGTCCGCAAAGCCGCGCCCACCGCGAGGCCCGCGGTTGCGCAAACGCAGTTTCACGCAGTTGGCATGCGGTTTTTTGGCAAAGCGTGTTGTGCGGTTCTTGCAAGGAGCGTTTTTTTTTCTAATCTCCTTCTGATTGCATTTGGGGAATTTCACTCATGCTGTATTCTTCTCCCTCATGGAAAATATCAAGATGGATGCCTCTGCTCTTCTTCAGATGAATGAAGTCTTGATGATGTGTGGATTGGTTGGCCCTGTGATAGGATGTGGCCCAAAATGGGGAGATGGAGGAGAGGCCAAAGAGTCGGGCACACCACCCCCGGTTCATGGGTCCCACAAATACAGGAGCAGCGCCCACTCGAGGGGACTTTGGGGCACTCTACACAGAAGCTGCGCAACCATCCCAGTGAGTATGGGGTGCGTTGCATTTCAAATTGACTGGCCATTGTGAACGCATTTATTGTATGTTTTTAGATTGGAAGGGGCAGAGCTGAACAGCGTGAACACAGGTTAAAGATGTATGAAGCATTAAGTAATGCCATTAGCATTGGTTCTTTTTCTGAGTGATTTGGTTTTGTATTTTGATTCTGTACTTCAGATTTTGTTGAAATTTTTTGTTTTGGACAGCCATTCTTTCTTACACCAGAGATACCTCGCGCACTTTCGACAATCCTATTGTTGGGCAAGGTGGGCCGGGCACTCCAATTGCCGGCCCACAAGATCTCCAACCCTCCCTGCCCCAGAGTTAGGCTCCTGCTGACCCTTAAGGTAAACATAGTTTGCTTATACATGTTGATTTCCTGCAGTCAACATTAAGTTAATTGTTTTGTCTCGATGTTCATGCACCGTAATCAGCCTTCCATTTAATGTCAACTTTTCTTTATGTTAGCATTTCTGGCAACTGGAGAGAGCTTGTCCTCTCTCCAATTTCAATAATCTTGGGGAAAACCCCGCAGCAGGATCGTCCACACGACCTGCCGACATCTTTGGTCCACCTGCGCCGGAGTACCTGCCGCCACCCACCAAGGACTTGATGGAGGATCTGTGAGGGATTCACAGCAAATGCCACTTCCACACTGCGTTGGAGCCCTGATTGGAAACATATCCGCATCCAGATGCCACCTGAACCGTTCCAGATACTTAACTACAAAAGTACTTTTTGATTAGTTCTTATGAATCTGTTGACAGCAATTACAATTTGTTGGCTGTGGATGTGGTG
>CM070032.1:31462768-31472783 GCA_036250615.1 Ptychadena robeensis
TCGATCGGACAAGGTGGGCTGCACGCGATTCCGGCACAATCGTTTGGCGTGCACGCGCCCAGAATCGATCGTCCCGGAATCCGATGGGATGGGAGATGATCTGTAGCTTTAGGCACAGGACCATAAGACGGACCATAAGACATGCTCAAATCAATTGGGTTAATGCAATGGATTAAATTAATGCAATTAATCAAATTTAGCCAGTAGATGTCACTAGCAGCAGTACTATCACAGCACATCACATCATCCTCCTCACTGATAGGGAGGAGGGGGCCGCGGGGGGAACGGCTGAGGAGATCTCCTCTCCCTCTCTGGCTGTGCCTGTGTCCGTGGAAGCTGCAGAGTGATTTCAGCTTCCATAGACATGAAGAGAGAGAGATAGATGGCAGTTCATCTTTTTTAACCTCCCTAGCGTTAACCCAGAATGTAGCAAATGCAGGCCATGGCATCCCTCTGTGTTGGCAATCTTGCCGATCCTTTAAAGTTCCACCTCCTCTGTGTCATCCATGACCCAAAACAGGTGGGGGGACCCCCTCCACTGACCTGCATGTTAATGCACGCATTGGCACTCTTAAATTCTCACATGTGAAGGGGAGAGGGTGAGTCATTTAAATAAATGACGATGTAATTTGTTTTGATTACCCATACCAATCTTTTTTTCAAAATGGCAAACGGGCTCAACTCCCAGAGGGTTAACCAGTGTCTGGTGTTTGTTTGCATTTGTTTATACAAGGAGGTTGGAAATCTACAAGGTTCATATGAAAGACTTTTATTGTTTATTTTCGCAATACATGTCCATACCACAAATATTCGAAATCGTGAATATCTGCCAACATATTCGAGACATTTGCAAAAAAAAAATCAACATTCGAATATTCAAGCTCAACACTATTAATAACCTGCGTACTGTTTCAATAATAATTTTAGCACAGTGAAAAGAACGAGCATAGTATGTCTACTTCATATAGCTAGTGATCTTCCCAATCTTAAACTCACCACTTTTACTTTATGTCTTTTGCTGACAACCACCCTACTATTGGAAACATGATAACAACTCTTTTCTTATAATGAGAAAATCCTTGTATTCTTATAATGAGAAAATGTCCCTTGTCGCCCCTCCACTCCGTTCACTAAATGCCTTGAATGTCAGCTTCTCACACACAAAGACAATTGGGACATACAAATCAGTTAGGTTCACATCTCCTTTACAAGCCTACTGAGCTACGTTTTCATCCTTGGAAACAATATGTTTGGCGACCTCCAGTGGCTAGACTTGTTACTGCAGCTCATTAGCCATTGAAATGATAATCTAGTCTTGTTATAGGTTCAGTGCATAAGACTTTCTAGTTTTTACACATGTGTAGGTGAGTTTACAATATTAGAAACTTATTTACAGGAGACCGAATTTACTGCAGGCATCATTCCACTTGCTGACATGGCTATCATGTTCATAAGTACTTTTTGGACTTTTACCTGGAATTCATCTAAAATACGTTTTCACTTTCTAACCTTCATATATTTTAGAGTAATCAGAAAAACTAGCACACAGTACTTGAGATGAGCATTGGCAGTCCACATATATCTTTCAGAACAAGTTCCTTTAAAATAGCTGAAAATTTTTTTTTTTATTGTGATTTATTTGGGACCTCTTGGGCTTCTGTGGTCTTTACAAGAGAAGACATTCTTTTCATAAAATAGATAACCATCTTTCAATAAAGAGAAATGTGTTTACAGAAAACATTAAATCAATAGTTCCAGCATAACAGTCACTGAATGAAAAATAAAATATTGCAGAAACAGTTGCCAAGCCATGCTGTCAAGTAGAGTAGAGTGAATAATTAAAAATCTGCTCCAGCAGCAGTTTACTCTGTATATTGTAAGATTTAGAAGAAAAAGTAACATGATCCTCTTGAAGGTTTAACTCTGTGTGTATCTGAGCTCTCCATATCAAGAGTTCTATGGGCGGCATCAAGGTGGGGATGGGGGGGGGGTCTGGATTCTCTGAAGCTTCATGCTTCTCTTTCTGAAACATTTTTAGTCATGACCATGTGCTGTCAGGAAGTTCAGAAGACAAATGTGCATTACCATTTAGGTCTTCAGTTATTGGCAGCCTATGAGGCTGCAGTTACACAAGACCAAACACACCAGGTTGCTTGGAAAATTATATTGCAAATAGATGATGTGATCTTGGCTCTCTTTTCTCTCTTTTCTCTCTCTTTTGGTTTTTTCTAAGTGTATCATTCCTATTCTGCCTGGAGACTCTTAACCCCCTCCTACTGGGCAGAGGTTATAAATTTCCTGTTTTGGAGCCTTCCACCTACATCTTGTTGCTGTAAACACAAATTGTTCCTGTCTTCGGGGGGTCCTGTGGTAGGAGGCCCAGCAGATATGCTTCTGGTGTTAACAATAATTCTTTTTAAGTTAGCTTTCGTATAATATGCTGGGTCTTCCTCCACAGGGTCTCAATTTCTTGGCAAGACCAAAATATATGAAACAATGATCCTATATTTGTTTGCATCTCAAACATTACTCTGATATTACAGTACAGTCTGATATATTACAGTATTACAATATACAGATATATTACAACCTCTGGAGTATAATATTATTGAACGTATGACGTAATCATACATATAATACATATTTAACAGGGAAAAACAACTCACATATGTACCAAACAAACCTTAAATGAAATCAAAGATATTCCCCACTATTCACTGACGTGTTTGGCCCCTTAGGGCTTCAGACACTGGGCAAAAAGGATATAATATTGCATATTTTATTAGGATATCATAATCCAACATTTACTAGACTAGGGTTCCATGGCTCCTCAGAGGGTCTCGTAATACTATAAAACTTACCTCACATAAAAATAACTCATACACACAAAGGGCTGAATATTATTGCTGCGCTTCTGAAAATGAGAGTAGATGTCAAAGACACCAGCCCACATTCCTTAATCCCTCACTCCAATCCCAGATCCCAAAAGGGCAACCACCAGATCAGGTCTCTTGTCTTCTCATTAACCCACCAGATCAAACTGCAACGTACTACATAAGGACATCAAAAAATAGTCATATAGTCGTATGGCCACCCTTTTGCTGTTACCGACCATAAGCCTTCGGACATAGAAGAGAAACACCAGTCAAAGTTTCTGTTACAGAAAACCTGCCTCATGCAAATAGTTTTAATTTGTTAAGTATTATGTTCAGTGGATGCCCCTTACCTTTAGAAACTGAAAAGTATGACCAACTCAACAGACAGCACAAGATACATAGTGCAAAGAACAAGAATACTGTATATATTTTCATTTGTTGATGAGTAATGATTCCCCAGTGTATAAACCCAAAATTTCCTGCATGCTTAAATTTTGATCCACTGATATGACATGGGTTACATGCACCACAGCAGACCTTCCTGGTATGAATGAGACCTGAATCCACTGATTTAAAAGGGATTGGTGGTCAGTAAATAATCCTGACCCCCACCTTCCATCTGGTGCTCATTTAACTTCTCCACCCCCTTTAAATACTGGTCGGTTGTGGCCTTCAACTTTTCCCAAAAAGCATTAGTGATCTGTATTTGCTACCTGTCCCTAAAAATAAGTGTTTTGTCAGTGGTTCCCAAAGTTCCTTAGCGGTGTTAAGTCAGAGGCCTGCAATTTTTCCAGCGGGTGAACTGTGGTTATATTTTTGGACAGGAGATAATTTTTCCTGTATTTCAATAGGTGTAAAGATAAGTGTTGGAATATGCCATAGCCCTGGATATAATAGGCTCTGGGATGTTGTTGAAATCCAAAAACAATATTGTGGAATTGGGGTTATTTGAGGGGATAAGTAAATGTACCACCAGCAAAAGGCATTGTGCTGATACTAAAACATAAGAAATGCAAAGAGAAAAGACTTTATTTGTTTAATGCAAACAAGAAATCGGTACCTTTCTCTTGCATTATTATGTTTTTTTAGAATTGCCAAGGTAGTTTATTAGAAGGTGTACATAAATTTCCTTAAATTTTGGAGGAATCTGATAGCAGTTTCCAAATCAGGGGCTCCAGTTGTGCATATTTTCATTTAGGTTACTGTCGTGGTGCGCGCTCATGGCAGTCAATGGACCGAAAAATCTGGTGGAAATCCAAAGGTTAAAGGACCGAAATCGGCAATAGAACGGGGGACTTGTTAATTTTGTTAAGTTAGTGAGAATCTCTACTATTAGTTTTATCGCTACTCTGCATCTACGGACACCAACTAGTAATCAAACTTCACTCAACTATAACTTTACTTCTTTAAGTAGATGTAAACCAAAAATAAATCAAAACATAAACAAATAAATATATAGACATAACTCAATAATACCTTTACTGGGTAAGTATCTTTAAATTACATTTGACCTCCGATCTGCCCTATTATCGCACTTCTGGTGCCGATGAGAAAAGGTAGGTGTGGAGGTGGTAGGTCTGCTTTAAGTAATTTTTTGTCCTAGTTTAATATTTACCATTTGCATAGTGATAGTTCGCAGTAGTGATGGCCAAACTTCCCCCAGGCCCTTCCGCGAACAGGTGGATCGGACTTTTAACATAGCCCGCTGTCCCCCTGCTTGCGGGCAGATTCAAATTCCTTGCCTATTGGCAGAAAATTTTAATCGGGAAAACCGGAAAATACATCAGTGACATCACATCTGGTACCTGGAACGCATAGTCACAATCGTGCAGATTCCAATTCCCTGCCTATTGGCAGAAAATTTGAATCGGGAAAACCGTGTTTTCTGAGCCGGCTTTTCACTGCAAGACCAGGTTATCTACTTGGTCTTCAGAAATAATCTTCCTCCGGCGGGATCTTACTGCCCATAATCCTGCCAGAGAAAAAATAGTGAGCTCCTTCTCGCCAGGGAACGAGGCGCGTCGAACACCCGTACTGCTCGCCTGCTAGAAGGAGTGAGAATATCCATGTTCTTGCGGACAGTTCGGCCATCACTAGTTAGCAGTACAATGAAGTACTGAACTGTTTCACTGCTTTGTGTTTATATTCTAATTCCACACAGAGGGGTACAATGAAAAACTCTGATCCTTGAAGAATGCAACCAGACATTGGTGGTGGTCAATCTGAAGGAAACCACCAGAAACAGATAGGATGAGTATGTTAAGCAAAAGCTGCTGTCTTGATTTTATCCAGTCCTTTCCTTTGTCCAGTGGCTTTGCAATAAACTCACAAGCTAGTCAGCTAGTCAAAATTAAAAAAGAAAATTCGACCATCTCTATACTACATGAAGAAATGCTGCAGTAATACAATTTTATATCTTGGTGCCTATACATTGGCATAGTAGGCCAGTACTAAACTTGTATGAAGTGATTAAATCTGGAAATTCTGATACATTCTGTTTACTGTGGTTCCCTTCAATTTTTTCCTCCTCCATAGATAATGATTACTGTATATCTTCTAAAACCTGCTGCACTGTCACAGCTATGTTCATAGGCATGGCCATATGTTATTAAACGGACTTAAAAGGATCGCGGAATCACAGTGATAGTTCATGGCAACGTCACATGTAAAACCCCATTCTAAATTGTATTCCCTCTGGGTTGTTACTATTTGCTGTTTCTTCCATGCTGATAAGGATTATATCTCTGTACGCAGGTGGCATCATCACAGTTGTGGTCTTGCATGAGATTTGGGTATAATTGTATATTTTAGTTACTGAAAAATTATACCTTGAACATATTAATGCAGATTTCTTTGCTGCAAAACTAGGCATTCTTGTCATTGTAATTTTTTGGCATTTGGCAGTATAAAGGGACATACATTTATATTTTTTTTTTTCTTTGTAAACATTTTTATTGAATTTTCACAATTTTCCAAAATAAATGTTACATACGGTACAGAAAAAGAGATTAGAAAGCAGTGTTCGTACACTGGGCCCAAGGCCCGATACAGTTCTGTAACATATAAAAAATGTGTGCAAAACAGAAGATTTCTAGCTGTCATTGATATTTAACACACTCAACTTCCAAACAACACAGATAACAAGTAAAAGAAAGAAAAAAAAAATTCCAAAACAGATGGTCACACATAAATCACATTTCCAAAAAAGAAAAGACACTTAAGGGGTAAGTAGAGTACATAATTCCGGCTAGCGCCCTCCTAAACCACGGTCCTCCTGTAACACCCATAAGCAGCAGACTGAGCTGCGGAAGGCCAGTAGAGACAGAGACAGACAACCCACCAGCTATGTAAGTTTCAGGGGTCCCAGGGAATTACGCAGGTCACTCAATGCGTACCACGTGGAGTACTGATGTTTAAGCATTAACTCCCGTATTTCCTGGGATGACAGTTGCAATGTACTTGCGCCAACGTCTAAAAAATTTTGTCACCGCTTTATCAGATTGGCTATCGGCCGCCAGCCTTTCCATCCCAAATAGATCACCGATAGTGCGTTTCAGTAACGACAACCCAGGGGGGTCTGTAGCTAACCACTGTGCCATAATACAACGCCTCGCTACATTTATATTTTTTAAGCTGAAGACAACTTTACATATAAAGTCAGTATAGTGGTGAACTCAATTGCCGATAGTATTGCAGATAGTGAAAAAAACCATACCAGTGTACAGTGCCCCAATAAAATACACCTCTACAAAAAAAAAACACAGATACACATTACTTACCTTTTATGTAGTCTTTATCCAAGCATAACAATCCCCAAAAATAAAAAAAAACATATATTGTATATTTTGGACCATAAATAACATGTTTTTCCCATTGAACGCAATGGGAACATGTCTGTGCGTCCTATGGTCTGAATGTGTAAAACATCCTAGAAGCAATAGCTATGCATCCCAGGAGGCTGGATTTTTTTTCCATTGCCTCCAGCCAAGTCAAAAGGCTTGCAGTACCTATTCTCTGAATCCACTGAGCAACTTATAGAGAGACACATTTTACAATCTGGCACTAACTGCAGAATGTTAATGTAAATACCTCATGCATCAACTACCATAATATCATCAACTCACTCAGGAGGGAGTAGAACAAAGCTTTGTCTCTTGGCACTTGCCTTTTGGCTTGGCTGGAGGTATTTAGAGTAAATACTGCATGGTCTAGTCCTGCCTAATATGTTTGAATCTTCTATACAATCACTTTATACGTGGATTGCGGTGTCTTTGATTTATTATTTTATTCTCATTTTCTTCAAAACTATGAGGTGTGTCTTATGATCCCATGCGAAAAATGCAGTATTAACCTCTATTCCTCCCACCTGCTCTCCCATGCTTGGGGTGTCCAGATCTCGAGGGTCCAATATAGTGAAGCAAGAATCTTCCCATCCAACTTTTATTTAAAATCCTTAAGGGCTTGCTTCCACCATATGTTGTGTTGCAGAAATCAGTGCATTTCCTTACAGAATGGGAACAAAACACATGAGCTGACGTACCATTATTATTTGTTAACCAAACACAATTTAGCAACATACATCCATGTGTGTTGTCAATACTATAACACATACTACTATACTGTACTATGAAATTGCTCTATTTAAGTCACATGTTGATGACTGATGGCACCTTGAGGTAAAGGAATATTTGGCTCTGTAACAGTGGTTGGGGGTTGATCTTAGTTGAGCCTGCCAGGGGCCAGACACCAGGAGCAGTAGTACCTCTGTCTTCTTTGGTGTGTTTTTCCTCTTCCCTATCCCCTGTGGGCAGCCATCTTTGGTCTGCTGGGGGGTAGGGACACTGAAGCGTGGCGTAGGTGAGAAGGCTGCACCTTACCTGGCAGGTGATCAGTGGTTTTCCCAATCTGCACAGATCTGTTGTGATCAGTAAAATCAAGACACAGTTCACTGGTATTGAATAAAGTAATGTTCACACACTAGTATGCTGCAAACTGGGGTCTCGCTTTACTAGGCAGAAGAATATATACACACTTGGCACTCTATGTTATCAGAGATTGGGTAAACACTTAGGATATTCACACAGTTGCAAACAGTTTATAACTTTAAGCCCTGTTCTGAGAGGTGTGCTTGTAATTAAAGACGGAAGAGAAAGCATCCCCGGGCACTTTGAAGTGAATGGTGCTGCTCCAGAATTACTTTAAGACCTTAGGGGAATATGATAATTTTACATAGTCTTCCTGAAGGTACGGTTAATCTCCAGGCCTAGAAGCCTGTCCCATGTGAGATCCCGTCAGAAACAGTCAAACAGAGTCACATCCAGGGCAGGAACTGACTAGCCCCTCATATGCATCATGTTTATATCTCCCTTGGAGCAAGGCACCTCCCTGTGGACTGGGATGACTCATCTGCAGCATGAGCAAACACATTAACTGTTTCATGGCCAAATCCATTACAATACAGCCCTATATGATGCTTGTAGTTAATCTAAGAATATATGCTAGCTGAATTTCTTGGCAACAAAAGTGTTTCAAACAGGGGGCACATTATTAATCACAGGCCTGAACATTGTGTTATGTGAGTGCACTGTTTTTATGTATAGCATTTCATTAAGTTATGTGATGACACCTTTTTGTTTCGAAAAGTGTTGATCACACAAGGTATTTTTCCTTTGAGAAAGAGAACCCTTTGTGTGTCCTTTGATCAGTTGTTTCTGTGGTGTAATGAAGTATAATTACAAGCATGTCATACGTTGCAAAGGCTTTTATTGATAATTAAATTAAATAGACAATAATTGCAGCGTTGGACCTTCTCTTTCAATACCTCTGCAATTCTTCCAGGCATGCTGTCAGTTAATTTCTGGACCAAATACTGACTGATAACAACACATTCTTTAATTATCAATGCTTTTAGCTTGTCTTAATTTATGGGGTTTAGTATATCCATCTGCGGATTGAGGCCTTACCACCAATTAAGGTCTGTGTAGTTTCTTTGCCATAGACCCAACATTTTAATGTTTTGTTCCCTGAGCTACTAAGTAAATAGTTTGGTTTTATTGTACGGTTCTCGATCAGGCTGAAAAAGGTTCTTCACCAAGTTGTTCTTGGATGGTTGGAAAAAGTTGCAGTCTTAGGATGATAGTGAGTATTCCCTTGGATGAGAAGCAGCCCCACACATGAATGGTCTCAGGATGCTTTACTGTTGGCATGAGATAGGATTGATGGCAGCACTCTTCGCTGGACAATGAATTTGACGTTTTTTTCCTGGAAGAAGGTGGCTTATGGTATATTTGAGTTTGCGTAATTTCGCAAATAAATAAAGCCTAGGTGCCCAACCTGCGGCCCTTAGGGCATTCTTCAGCGACCCCCCTCAGTACTCCACTTGCGGCCCTCGAAACCTAACTGTTAATGTATAGGGCAATGGAACTCACCTGCCCACCAATCCTCAGCTGACGCATCTTCTTCCGGGATCTCCTTACAGCAGGAATAGGAAAGGAACAGAATAGGTGTGCATAACCTTTTAATCAAAAGGTATGTGCCTCATAGATATCCTCAAAGGCTTTATGATGCATACGCTTTGATGATATATACAGTATGACACAAGATGTGCATTACTAAAGTGTTCCCTTGTGCTTTGAAGTATCATTTAAAATAAGTTTTATTATTAAAAAATTAAAAACAATATCTTCTAGCGATGTCTGCTGTTATTATAAAATACTTATACAGGTAAGTATAGATTGAAATATTACTTGTGGCCCTCCATATCAACTCAGTTGCCCACCACTGATATAAAGGAACATTCGAAATGGTCCGAATTTGTAAAAAAAAGAATTTGGCAAACTATCCTGGGAGCAATAGCTCTGAATCCCAGGGCACTGAATTTGTTCTATTCCACGTGGCCAAACCAAAAAACCTCTGGAGCTAGCAGTACCCATTCTCTGGACACACCGAACAACACATTTTAGGAAGGGGTATACGGGTTATATAGTTTATCTCCAAGGTTTCCTCCGCGCCTTCCTCGGCCCCTTGGAGATAAACTATATAACCCGTATACCCCTTCCTGGCACCATCCAGGCTACACATACAACGAAGACTACCTTTACCATTGACAGGTTTACCAAGACGGTCTCGGGCAGTGGCCC
>CM070032.1:31499323-31515431 GCA_036250615.1 Ptychadena robeensis
AGGACGGCAAGCGGAATAGACCAAACAACTGACTATGTCAAAGTACGAGAACAGCTTGCTACTGCAAAGCATTGACCGTGATCGGCTTTTTTGATCGGCGCTTTTGGCTTTAAATGATCATGCTATTTAAAGCCAATATCGGCAGATCATGATCGGCGGCCGATCAATCGGAGCTTCACTACTTTTTAGATCTGCCACCCCAGAAGTGACATCACAAGGTGTCACTACATGTTTTTGGAACACGGAAGTGCCGATGTGGAGTGTCACTTATGCGTTCCAAATACCATAAGTAAAGCTAGCCATACGGGGGTCAGTTATTTTGCAATTCTATTGTCTTTAAAATCAATTCCACTTGTACATTTGAATAAAATTAGCCAACATATCCGATCATATGTTTTTTTTTGTTAGATATCAATCTCTTATGTATACATTATTACCACCACTCTCATTATATGACATTCCAGAACATATAAATACAAAACCTGAACCAACAAAACACATTTTTGCCCTGGGAATTTCCTTACTGTCAAGTAAAGACAAGGGGACTTTTCAGGTCACAAAATAGAAGATAACTTTTAACAGATAATATAACACAAGCAGACTTTTAGCAGATTTATATAACACAAAAGCTGTATTTATTGTCCATAAAAAATTCCTTCAACCACAGGTTTGGCTATAAATATCCTGTGGGCCACCATTGGCTACCCTGAACACGGCAAAATGAATGTATCCATTGGGTGTATGGAATTTCCCAATTTCTAACCCCAATGCACGTTTCGTTCTTCATGGGGGGGTCATTGACCCAATTCCAACAGGTATATGGTTAATTATAGTCGTGCCGTTGCACCTCCGAATTGACGAGGGAGATCGGGGAGCAACTGATCAGGTGTATTTTTGTGACAGCTTATCTGTAAGCTGCTTTAGGTAGAACTCCCCGTGGTCTCCAAAGCCAGGTGTGTGAGTGATCAGTGGCTCCCCGGTCTCCTTCGATTCTGAGGTGCAAAGGCACGGCTATTATTAACCATATACCCTTCTCAAGCCTGTTCCAATGGCTGTGCTGGGCCGGAGCATCTGTGCAGTTAACACGTTGCTTAAGCAACCACATGCCAAATACTGCAAGCAGTGTCTGGCCCTGTGGAGGAAATACAACGGTTAAAACTGACCAGCCACCAGAAGTTTATCTTTGCCTTAATGGCACTAGAAGCTGCTAATAGGGAGGAAAGCATAAAAAAGACCTGTAATGAGTAATTTAAGAAGGTCCCTCGCAGCCCTTCCTCTGTTCTTGGCTCTGGTTACGTAGTGCCATGGCGCTACCCCTAGAGCCCACCATCTCTGAGCGCATTGACTGTGGGTTAATTCCCTAATCTCGGCTCTCCATTGAAATGTACACAGACGTATTTTCCCACAGATAACCAGTATAAACTCCCCCAGTGGCCACTCGCCATATTGCACTCTGAGTTAGTGGACGGCTAATAAAAAATGGAATCTCTCATATGATTTCTAGGAACAGCAGATAAGTATATTATTTTAGGATTGTGGAGAACTAAGCCACCAGCTCAGAGGCAATCAAACTTTAATTACACATATTTTTTTTACATTTTGAGTAAACCTCTGCTTTAAGGAAGTAATTTTAGTGAGAAAATGTGGTGAAGCTCGAGTTTAATTCTCCATCATCCAGTTTCAATGTTCCTGTACAAGGGTTACAAATTGATGTAGTCTAATTTAGATATTTGTACCAGTAATCATTTTTTAATCATTACCTGCCTACCTTTTTGTATTTTTAAGTCCATGCTGGCCTTGAATTCACCCTTGAAATGTATATAAAAGTCAGAAATGTGTCGCTTGAATTCCGTGTACACACAAATGTATTTCTCAGACGCTTTCTTGAAAATCATGGTGAATCTGCTTTCCAGCAAACCCTCCTGTGCTAGAAATGACATTCATCTCCTTGTTTCTCTACACGGTTAAACAGCTCCTATTATTCTGACTCTTTTATGACAGGATGAATATGAGCAGCTTCTTCGTTACGCTGTGGTAACTCCAAAGTTTGGGTCTCATTTCCTCGGGGATCATCAAATGACTGCTGAGCAAACCACAAGTGACAGGTTTTCAAATCCCAGGGAATCTGTGCGAGAGCGGACTCCAGGTATAACAAATATTCTAGCTCCATTGTCTGGTATACACGGCTGGAACACTTTCCATTCCAAATGAAAATTTTCAGGGACTTTTAAAAGATTTTTTAGGGGTGTGTATATTTATTTATGTATATACGGTATGTTTATATATAATCCATCATAAACAGTTCGTAGCATTGGAAAAGTTTTATGGTACGGACTCTATTTCTGATGGAATATAGATTGATATTGCATGAATTGTGAAGATGACTTAAACAGACCACCAACCATGTATATTAGTGTGTGTGTGTGTGTGTGTGTGTGTGTGTGTGTATACATACATACATACATACATACATACATACATACATACATACATACAATGTTCGTGTCATATACATGACAGATTGTCACAGATTTGTTTGCAGGAAGATATTAATATTGCAGTGAATAAAAAAATTACTATTTGCACACCTAAGGGCTTTTGTCCACAATGTATTTTTCCCCACTGCGGACGCGCGTCCATGGCATGGAAAAAAGAGGATACTTACCATTCTAAATGGGACAGTGTCCACTCTGCTTATACATAGTTGCACTCCTGCAGTGCATTTTTGAAGCTGCGGTCTGCCGCGTCTTCAAAGCAGTAGCGCTGGGTGCTGCCGGAGACACCGGAAAATCAGGTGCAGATTTTCTGTGTCTCTTCCCTGCTGCATGAATAGGGCGGGCTCCTGCCACATCATCGGGGGAGGGCGGGAATTGTATGCAGTGTACTTTGTATGGTGTGGTACGCGCAGTGTGCTAGGGAGGTTAATGAAGTCAGGCATGTGGGGAACCTATAGTAAACAGCAATTACAAGCACTTGGTCCAACCCCTCTGTCAAATTTAAGAACCCATTGTGGCCCACAAGTGAAAAAGTTTGCCCACCCCTGATATAGGGGGACATTGTAGTTTCTATTTTAGGAGCAGCTGCAAGTTGAAAATGCTTTGCCAGTCTCCATCTTGCATGTATTTATTGTGTGTATCACACAGGGGAACATTAAAGTCTATAAAGTAAAAGTGTTAAACCGCCATATATGTTTAGATTTCCACCCAATTCTTCAGCCCATTGACCCCCGTGGTCAATTGGAAATCTAACGTTTAAAAGTGTAAATGGATCTAAGCCGTTACGGACATGTCTGTAATTCTTAGATCAATTTATTTACTTTGGATAGGGACCCCGTGATGACTTCATCAAGCGCGGTCGATTCCCCCCTAAAAATTGTGTTAACATCGTAACGTGTATGTGTGCTATACGAATGGCAAATCTGATACACTCCTAATACATAAATGGAGCAGATATGTTGGGGATTATTTCCGCGTGCTGAAAATCTAAAATCATTGTACATAGTGTTCTCATTACCTTCTGTAATTTTAGTCTTTTTTATTACTTTTTCACTAAACACATTTTATTAAACACGGACGCTGTGTCTGGGAGAACATAAAAGGTTATTTGTGAAATGTGTATAGCTGAGATTACTGTTCCTTCTCCTTTATTTCTCTGTTCTGTGTTCTTGTGTATCTTTATGTTCTCATTATTTGACTGTATTATTTCCATGTGCTGTAAAACCAGACAGGTTATTCCCCCTAGACATTAGTCATTTTTATACAAAAAAAATAATTTGCCTTCTTTTGTTGTTACCACTTGAAGTGCAAATAACCCGGTATACAAATGTGATATCTGGCGTTGTACTTATTTGATGTAGTCGCTTTATTAGCATCTTTATCCTTTTTTGGTTGTTCTCCCCTGATTAATACTCCTAGTAACTTTGTTTGTTTCTTTTCTTTTTCTGTCTTTCTCTCTCTGATCAATCATAAGCAACCAATCTTCCTGTTATCACTCAGATGTGTTGGTAAATATCCGTCGCAAACAAACATGTCTTGTATGTGCATATTATCAAACAAATCCAATGGAGATGACTATAGCTTATTAACCTCCCTAGCGCACTGCTGAGGTCCAGATTTTTGTACCAAAAGTGCCCCATAGACTTCAATGGTACATTTTTCTTTATGTTGTAGGCCTGTAACTTCCCAAAATATGTTCGTACAAGGGTCTAGTAGACATCCGGACTATAATAATGTTTGAAACAAACAATTATGTAAAATAAAAAAATATTTTTTTAAATAAATTTAATAAGAAAACACAAAAATCAGGGGACAAAGCTTTGCTGCTATGTACTAAATCTCGCCCAAATAAAGTCTCTGGTGCCCCAGATGTGCCCATTTGCAGTAACCCTCTCTAACCTGGTGTGATGGATGTTATAAAATCACACCAGGGAAGAGAGCGTTACTGCAAATGGGCACATCTGGGGCACCAGTGACTTTTTATTTGGGCGAGACTTAGTACATAGATGCACTTTGAAATGGACTGTACTTTCAAATCTCCTGCCGCCTCCCCAATGTGACGTCATCATGTCACTCGGATGGGGGGGGGAGGAAGAGACGGAGCTGGCTGGCAGCATGTCACATCGGGGACACCGAGACAGCGCAGAACTATAAGTATGCGCTCCCGGTGCCCCGATGTGTACTGGACGGCAGCATCTCGTCCAGTGCTATAGTAGCACTAGCAGCGCTGGACGAGATGCTGCAGTCCTGACCGCTAGGGCGGTTAAGAGAATTGATTGTAAATGCAGAATATACGTACGCATGTGCTGTGTTTTTAATCTTCTGCTCATTTCGTTTCTTGTTTGGTAAATCTGTTGTCAGTAAAGCTAGCCATACATGGGTTGACTTTTGAACAATTGATCTTAGGGCCCCCATACACTTTTTAGATTTTTTTGTCAGATTTTCTTTTGAATTTGAATGAATTCTGATCACATATGGTTGACTGTACCAGGTGTGTGGAAAACTATTTCAGTACCATTTACTTCGCATTAGTAGAGTGTTGTACCGTGTTTGCCATCGATAAATATAGAGAGTTTGGAGTTCAAGTGATACCATTTATTGGCTAACTGAAGTCATTTGAGAAGCAAGCTTTCAGGATATCGCAGATCCCTTCTTCAGGCTAATACCAGTACCATTTACTTAATATGTTTAGTTTTTAGTCGATCGGCCTGAAATATCGAACCGTTTATGGCCACATTAAGAGCACAAAGTTGCTACTGTGTCTGCTCATGTTTTACACCTTGCTGTACTCCGCTCTCTTCTAGTTCTTAGATTAGACTCCATGTTTTAAATATTATATTTGATGCTGTTCTTTGTCCGTTAAATGTTCATAGCAGTGTATCTTTACTTTTCAGAAGGAAGCCAAAGTTCATCCACCCCAGAACCTCCACAGGTTTTGGAAAGAGAAGTTCTGACAACCGTTTCTGACAATCCTGCATCTGAACCCGATCATCTTGCAGCATCAGTGAATCAGCCAGGTATCATTAATCCTTATTATGTAAAGGCCATGTCAGGCATCCGGTGAAACCAGTTGGTAAACTGCTAATGCTATCTAGGAGACACTGTTCGTGCATGTGTGCATATTCTCTCTGGTACGTGTGCTTTGTAATACCATCCCTGTCCTTTCTGAATTTTATGAGGTTCATTTTGGGTCCAAGTGTTACAAAAAATAATAAGCTGTGTTTTTTTAAGATCTTACTTTTCTATGATGCTCAGCTACTGTTCTCAGTTGTACTAGTACCGTTATCACTATTACAGGGTCTGCAGCCCATGGCTCTAGAGCCCTATTTGGCTTGTTGCATGTATACAGTGTGGTAACGCAGCGTGTGCAAGTTTGAATTTGCTCCAGACTGTACTGAAAGGGGCAAAATGGTACTAAAGCAGAAATGGGTACATTTTTATAGAAAAAAAGTTTATTGGCTGTACAGAGCAGAATCTCTATCCTTTCTCCCACCTGGATGCTGATTTATCATTTTCACAATTTGTCATTTCAGAGCAGATTCTATTTCAGAGATCCCCATTTGCTTCAGGCCTGGAGGCGTTCTCCCCTCTTCACTCTGAGGAGATGTCTCTTCATGGATCGTCCTCCTCTACAATGTCTCAGGTGGAGCAGGTCAGAGTAACAGAGCTCCCTGTCTCTGCTGAAAACATGCAACAGGTGGAAGATTTGCTGGATGTATGGAGTGGTAATCTGAAGGTATGGTAAATTCAGTCTGCTGGACTATGGCCACACAGTGTACCTATGTTTTTGTTGATTGAGCTACTACTGTCATGATGACATCATCACCTATCAGACAGTTCAGGGAACACAAGTATCCATCAATAAACAACTTTTATACGTTCTCTAACATAAACAGTCAACAAGACTTTAAAACAAAACAAAGTAGGCTAAAAGCTCAAATTCACTGGTAAGTGAAGTGAAAAGTGAAAGTGTGAAAAACAGAAAATGGGTAGAGCTTAAACTGTGACAGCCAAGACACACAGAATGAGTAAACTGATTCACAAGCACAATGCCATTATAAAATAAATATATAACACATTAACTGGCTTGCATGCCTCTTACTAAGAGAGGAATTGACTCCCCTGCTGGTCTGGTTTTCTATTACAATAGCAGTGCACAAGAGGTAAATAAGGATGGTTGAAAAATTTGCAGTGCGAATTTTTAAGTAGAAATTTCAGCCTGATATTTCGACTGAAATCGAAATTTCAACTTAAAAAATAACTTTGCTTTTGATTTGCCGTATCGCTATTTCGCGTGCGAGTATCGCCATTTTATTTCAAAAATTCGCATTGGCGGAAATTCGCATAGACGAAAATTCGCATGGTACACTGATTCTTCAATTATAGCTCAAGCTCATACAGCAAATCCAAATTTTCCACCTTATGTGATTTTTTTGACCTTTATGCGAATTTTAGGCTTTATGCAAATTTTTGAGTGTTTTATGCAAATTTTTGGTGTTATGCGAATTTTTGACTTTGACTAGAAAAAAAGTCGAAATTTCGCAGTTGAATTGAAATTCGATTGGGAAACTCGAAATTTAAGTAGAATCGAATTTTATTCATTTCGACCATCTCTAGAGGTAAATAAGTTAAATAATTTCCAAAGAGAAATAGTGAACGAAGTTTGTATACACTTCCCCAGCCAAGTCCAGCTCAGGAATAAGGTGTCAGTAAGGGCTTGTGTCATTACTTTACTTACTACGTCTCTTTACCCGCTGTGGACGCGCGTCCACAGTGTGGAAAAAGACAAGGAGAGGACACTTCCCATTCTGCTGATGGGACAGTCTGCGTATTGTTAGCTGCATACCAGTATTGCTGTTTTGAAGCTGCGGGCTGCCGCGTCTTCAAAGCAGCAGCGCAGGGTGCCGCTGGAGACACTTCCATTGAAGATCAATGGAGGTGTCTCCTGGACAGCTGATTTTCAACGTGTTTCTCCTGCTGCATGAATAGCCATAGGCAAACTGCCTGCAAGCAGCAGGGAATCTGCGAGCCCTATGTTTTATCACCCCAAGCTGCACGCTCATACAGTCTCTGCCTGCAATGGGGATTATGCTGGTCACCGCACAGGTCAGCTCTTCTCTCTGTGTGTGCACCAAGTCCATTATGAATGACCTAGTTAGCACCCATCCTGATCCATCAAAATTGTGAAGGGAATGCACTAGCATTAGAAGTGTGAAGTCCATATTTTGAATTGAACTTTTCCAGTTTAAACAAACGTTTATCCAACTGAGAATAAAAGCACCATTATTGATATTTATATGAGAGAACAATGGTCCAGACAATTGTTTATTTTCTTGGTTCGCCTTTGGTGCTCAGTTATTTTGCAGTACTTGGAGGAAGTCCTTTAGCAAATAAAAAACGGATTTGTCATATGTACATGTTTTTAATTGTTATTCATTAAGCTGGGCATAGACGCTGCATTGGGTGGACGATTTCACAGCACATCAGCCGTGCGTTCTGAGAATCCGTTGCACACCCTTTGTGTGCCACCATATACTCGATGGGGACGCAGGTCAGTTCTTTGGCCACTCGATTTATGGTTGGCGTGTTAGATTTGCAGCCGGTTGAAAGAATGATCGATTGCCACGAGCGCACATGACGGTCGATCTGCTGCAAAATCGCCTGTAAATCAAATGGTCTATGCCCAGCTTTGCTATGACTAACCAAACTTGTTTTTAGTTTAATGTAGAGCTTGGAAGTGTGCATGCTGCCCCTTTATAAATCCCGAACTTCGCCCCACTCTACCGAATGGACAAACGTTTACACCACGGCACTATGTAGACTGCAAAACAGAAGGCGTTGTTTATATGATCACATGCATATGCAACGCCTTCTACGTAGGGAAAAACAAAAAGACAGTTGCAGCAAAGGATGTATGAGCAGGACAGGTACGGCACAATTGGCGACTTAAAGACCCCGATAGGCAGACATATTGCCCTCTGCCACCATTATCAAATTGGCTGTTTGAACATCTTTGCACTTGACAGAATCCATACGCACCCAAGAGGGGGGAATCCAAATCAAACTTTACTACAGAAAGAGACCAGGTGTATACATACGCTCAACGCAACGATCCATCCGGGTCTAAACGTACAAATAAGCTTTAAAAGCTTCCTATGAGCAATATCTCGGATGTCCCCTCTGTCTATTGATGGTAACATCTAATATCAAGGATGCCCACTTAATGGGATTACCTTGTTGTTTGACCCTCTCCCATGCAGGGACTTACTCATTTATGTATAATGAATATTTCCATCTTACTTCCATCAGCCCAGTGGATTTCTGGCGGATGCCAGGTGGAATCTTTCTAAAAAAAACGCTTAATTTGAAATTTGCTCCAAACTCTTCAAAATTACCCTTCAACTATTTATAACTAATTTTAGTTATAGAGTTTATACTCTTTATTATTATTACTAGATAATGATTACATAAATATTATGATCATCACATACAATGCTTTCCACTTTTTTTGTTGACTACTTTGTTGATTATATTGTTATACTGTTTATATATTCCAACTATGAGATTACCATACAATTCATGTGTTACTGTTTGTGACTTTATATGCAATGATATCAGACCAACCACAGGGAAAGCTCTGATCATGCCCCCAGAATCCGAACCTAATATATTTCCAAGAATCTTGGGTTCCAGTACTAACTACTCTTATTTTATATCCACGCTGACACACTGTTTGGGGACAATATACATTCTTGCGCCGAGGTTTAGTTGCGGACACCAAAGGCTGCATATTCCAATGCAGCTCAGTCGCTGCCTCCCCTCCTGGAAACGGTGACTACATGGGGACACCCCACCATACTTCGTACTTCTCTGAGAGCCCTCAGCAGCACGGGACTTTTAGCCGACCAGGGGGGGCGTGACGGACGTGGTACCGCCAAACCCCCTTGGAGGGACCGCCCGTGGCAGGCTCACTCAAGGAGGACAGGTTTCCTAGGTGATGGAGGAAGCCCTGATGACGTCACCAGAGACTCCGCGGCATAGCCATGGAGCCTGCTGGCTTATTTTGTCACCAGACTGTGCGCGCCCCCCCACGTGACAACGAGGAGCCCCTATTTAACGAGCCCACACTAAGCACTAGGCAGCTAACCGGGACACATTATTGATCGCCGAAGGGAACCTCTCTATACTGATTACAACCCTACCTATGGACCTTCTACCTGTAAGTACCCCACTGACTTTTTTGATCATGCTTTATGATGACCATAGCTACATGTAACTGACCTGTATATCCATCTAGACTACTTTACCTGTTATATGACAGACGGTACCCCGCCGTAAGTTCTGTTAATTTATCTCCCGGCACCTTATTATTTTATGCACTACCTGCTTGTCCACCACAGTAAACAATTGCCTATGTACACTACCAACGCTTATTTGATACACAATCACCCACATATAATTTCTATTAAAATGCCTCTTACGAGTCCCTCACATTGCACCATCCTCACTTTACTCCCATCACATGGCCACTCCCATTATCACGGTTTACACTCAATTTTGTTTTGTCTTGTTTCATTTTTGATTAGCGTGTATGCTATTGCATGTGACCATCACCTTCACCCCCACTCCAGTAAGGCTTCGCCACATCCATATCACTTGGCATAGTATACAATATGCCCTTACCCTCACTTGTTCACCTTTTGCGTATAGACTTAATTGCATTTATTTACATTTTCTAACCTCACCCTATCTTTAACCTATAAATCAGGCTTACATTGAACTATTGATCATCCTTAGATTTACTAATTTTCCTGGTGATCGTGGCTGAGCTTCTGTTGAATGGGAGCTCCCCATTCTATTACCCCGGCCTACGCCCCACTGACACCACCAAGTTAGCCGCTATATTCTACATCCTCTAGTGACGTGTTACGCTCTACCAGTAAGTACACACTTTTAAACCCCACTTAACTGATCAACTCTACCTATTCCCAAGTATACTTAAAATTTCTATTCTATTACCCTTAACCAGGCAGATCATTCCATCTCTGCCCCATCTACCACCCACCCCCTGAGGAAGTTCCATATGAACGAAACGTGCGTTGGGGTGCTCCTAATCTTTTGGTTTGTGGTATATCTGGGCTAATGTTTAAGGCTTTCCATCAGTGGACGATCTGAACGTGCAGCATCTTGTAAACGCCAACTGTCTAAAACACTAGGATGCACCTTAACTGGATACATGAATAATATTATGGACTATTAAATCGTATTTTCATTTTTACTTTGATTATATTTATTTGTCAAGCATTGTGATATGGTGTGGTTGACCTTTAAAGTCCCCCAGCCTCTGTGTTACAGATGACATCCCCAGCTGTAGATGGTGTTTGGCGTTCAGCCAACCCCCTCTTCAGCCTCTCCTGCATATCATGCTAGTTTCAACAAGAATCTGTCATTAGTTTTGATATAATCAAAGAAATACCAAAAAGTTATTACTGGTAAAGGGAGCCTCGGCCCACCAGCCCAGATCAAAAGTTCCCCCTGAGATAATCAGGGGCCAAGGGACTTTGGGCTCCAAATAAATATCTGGGTAACCGGGTTCATATGTAAAAAAAAATGTTTTGTTTATTTAGTTTATAATAAAACCATCCATGGGAGGCAGGCCCTGGAAGTAAATGATAGCTCAACCAGTGGTTACAAACATATCACATTGGAAGGAAGAAACCGGGTGGTGGTCCTACAGATTGGTGGATGGTATAACTCATAACCCAATGTACATTTCATTCTTAACTTCTTCAGGGGTATACAGAAGGAAAATTCATTTCATACCACCAATTTTGGCCCTAAGGCTGTTTTTCTCTAGACAACCACTGTATAGTGACCACCAGGGTCAGATCGACTCCCTACAAACACCCCACATCCAGCAAGAATCAAGTATTATTCAGTTATCATTTGGACTGGTGATTCTATTAAGTATAGGTAAATGTTGGTAAACGTGACTGGTGTCTTTCTGTAGTGAAGTGGTGGGAGTCCCACAATCCTGATAGATAACTTTTTGGTATTCAATTTTGGGATGGTGGCTCCACTAATTTAAGAATAGTAGTAATTTGGTTCAATAATCATAAAAAGCATTGAAGGGATCCTGGCAGTTTCCAAAGCTTTAAAAAAAAAAAAAAATCTTTCGATCACCTGCCCAAATGGGGGTTTCTACTGACTGTCAGTGATGACCAAGAAAATTAAATGGAACTAGATAGATAGATTACACTATGTCATTATGTAATGTATTATTGTTTAGCTGCCATCATTTTCCCAAATATATATTATCTAATATAGCAGAATGTTCTCTTTATTATTGGTGTGGGCTTGCCAGATGTCTGTATATTGTAGGGTAGATATGTATAATCCAGACAGTAACAACACATGGATTTATTGTTTTTAAAAAAGGTTAAAAAAAATTTTTTTTTTGAAGATCATATGCAAGCCAGAATTTCCATTTTGACTTATTTTTGTGTTCTCTTGTAGACAAATGTAATGAACGAGTTGGCTAAATGGAAACTCACAATTATTGAGAAGCACAAGCTGGAGATGAAGCAGCAGAGTGAGACGCATGCTGAACACACAACTCATTTGAACAACCAGATAGGTGACCTGCAGGGCTTACTGAAGAACTATGAAACCTCTATACACAGGAAGGACGAGGTAACTTGGTTCTTTATAAATCTAAAATAAAAAATAAAAAACACATAATGTGCAGACCCAGAACCCTTCAGAAATGGGCACCAGAAAGATGTAACGATGATTTGTTATATACATTTAATTGATTAACTTCTGTACTTGTATACAGCTGCAACTTTAGCCTGCAAGTTTAACTTTTTTGATAGGACAGACATTTATACAAAGGGTTATTAGTAATCCATTGCATGTAGTTTCCAGTGCAATAACCTAACTTTCCTAACCATTGTTGAAATGAGTGAGTGCATACATTCATTAAATTGGTATACACTTCAGTCATGAAAAGGAGAGGATAAGGACAACCATTGTGCATATGCTACAGAAAGAAAATAAGGGTCCCCATTGAATTCAATGTAATAGACCCAGGCATGATTGTGGTATATACCAGTGGCCACTAGATGGCATTAGATAATGGTTTTCAATGCTGAAACGCACCATTATACATTATATTTGAACTGTCTGTTTTTTTGGAAAGAAACATATAACACCCTGCCGTTAAAAATATCAAATATTAACGCAAATATCTCGCCAATGCTCAAAAAAAATTTCTGCAAAGCACCTGATGCGCATTCCCATGGATGACTTGTTGGGTTTTAAAAACCCAATGCTGTAAAATGGATTGCCAATATGGTTTCTCAAACAGTCTAATAGGATTCAATGATTTTGCAAAGTTGTTTTTAACAGTGGACCCTTGACTTACAAACGTAATTTGTTCCAACGGGTTGGTTGTAATTTTCCCTATAGGAAAAAATGGAAATGACAGTAATCTGGACCTCCCAAACTACCACTTACCTAACCTTTTTCATAATAAAAAAGATGTAAAATATGTGTAACATACAAGAATTGCCAATATTCCTATTTTTATAGCAAAGTTATAATATGTTCCTAGCCTACCAGAAACAGTAATTAAAGACTCTTTCTTCTGTTCAATTGTAATTGCCTCTTATCTCTTTTCTTCCATCTGTCCTACCTTTTTGTGAGGCCATGATGTACTGATCGTCCTCAGCACAGAAGGAAATTCCTAGCCACTTATGGGTTCCTTGCTTGCACCTTGTATGCTCATATATCTGGGCTCAGAGGCAAGTTTGTGCAACCCTTAGACAATAGCTTTTGTGCTAGCTGTACAGAAGCTTACCATATTTTTCTTACTTTAAGTTGCACTCTTACAACCCAAAAATCGGGGGGGGGGGGGGGGAATTCCTGGCGTCTTATGGTCCGAATGCGCGACCCCCGTGGCCGAGTGGTCGCGTCTTGGTCTCCCAGCAGGGGGATTAGCTGGGGAGCTGTTAGATGAGATCTAACTGTATTATTTCTCTGCAGCTCTGCTGATAAAAAAAACAATGAAGCGAGAGATAGATGAACTGCCATCTAACTCTCTCTCCGTGTCTGTGGATGCTGCAATCACTCTGCAGCTTCCACGGACACAGGCACAGCCAGAGAAGGAAAGGAAGATCAATGAGGAGGATGATGTGATGTGATCGTACAGCTGCTAGTGACACCTACTGGCTGAATTTTATATTGCATTAATAAAATCCATTGCGTTAACCCAATTGATTTGGACACTTATATATTAAACATTTTTTTTTTCTGGTTTTCCTACTTTAAAAACTTTGTGCGTCTTATGGTCCGAAAATACGGTAGGCTTTAAAGCGTCATAATGTCACAGGAGGGCACCTGGAAAACATACACAAATTCTGGTTTTAAATTGAGACTTTGGTCGTATGTTTGGTTGTATCTCGAGGGTCCACTGTATATCGCTCAAGCAATGACCTTGTGGCTGTACAAGCTAAATGAGGGCCATCGAGTTGGAGAGGATATGTGAGGGCTTTGCATTTTTTGACATTGTGGCTTTCTCTGTAGAATGGACACTTTGTTGCTGCCCATCAGTCAGGCAAAAATGAAATTTATTTTTTGCTATTGTGTTAACACATGCTTGCATACCTCACACCAACAAAAACTGCCAAAACATCTGGCTGTATTGAGGCGCTCACATATGCTGATACTTTAAACAAGCTTTTTGGTTGTCATCAACTTGCTGCTACTACTAGTCATGTGAGGGTGTACTTAATTTTTCACTTTTTTGTCTCTGTTTTCTTGATGTTTTTTTTTAAACAATGCTATGGTGTAATATGCCATGTGATGTTTCATTTACTTAATTTTAGTTCTCATGATTATTTAGTATGTCTGGATACATAAAGACACAAAAAGAGGAGGGTATACATGACAAATACATATAAAACTATAAATAATGTGAAGTTAGAACATTTTTTCGACGAGTAGAACATGAGGTCCTGATAAATTAAAGAGCTGTGCGTCATTTATCTTTGTCTTGACACAACACACGTTTGATTAATGTGTTTACAGTAAGGCTTGTCTCCGGATGAGTAAATCAGTATGCAGCTTCTTCTAGACAACTGAATATGACAACTTCTGTGTTAATTATATAGTTCCACATTTAATGAACTAGTAACAATTACATATAATATTGAGTATAACATACAATCTATATTCATTCTATATAATATTTTCTCAAGCACCGTATAAGCCAGCCCGAATATAACCAGAGGTACATTATTTTATCTACAAAAACTGGGAAAACCTATTCCCTCGAGTATAAGCATAGGATGGGAAATGCAGAGGCTATTTGCAAAGTCAGATAGTGGAGTTTTCAAAATGAAATTCCAACATCTCCTGTCAAAATGAACAAAATGGCACTTCCACCCAAATTTTGAGTTGCATACAGCTGGTGAAATATAAACAGATAAGATTCCCAATACAGAAGAAATAGCAGTAATCGGACCACCCACAGAGATGCCGGCACCATCAGGGAGACCAGCAAAAACACAGATGGGTAAGTAGGATCCTGACTTGAGGGGGCGGTTTTCAAACGGGATGGAAAAACTTGGCTTATACTCCAATATATATGGTAAATCTCACTGTTGTTACTTTGAATACACTTTTCACAGTTCTTAATGGAGTAAATTAAAACCAGACACTCTGCTTTAGTTTGATGTTGGTAAATGCAGCCCCCACCATCTCTGTATTTGCCAAACGAGCCTCTGAAATTGAGTGCTCCTTCCATCTACAGCCAGAGGATGAAATATACGCATTGGTATATTTCCTTTAAATCTGCTTTATAAATGACCATCATTCAGCATCTGATTTACAGTTCCGTAATACAGAAAGTTTAGCCTATTGTAAGCTTCATGTATGTCTTTGGGCAATGGAAATAGACCCCAGAAACCTTGCTTTACTTTCTCTACAAGAATAGTGTGTGTTCTGCACTGGGTACAGAATTCGTTTTTTGGGTTTTATCTTTTAAAGGGGACTTTAAATGTGTTTATGATTAAATAGAAACCCTTCCATATATTAGATATACACTTTAAAAGCTGTTTATCACAACTCTTCTATTCTGTGTGGGAGTTTGATTTAAGACTGGATTATTCCAGTTGGTGGCAAAGTGATTATTACAAAATGATTTTTTGATGAATGGAGAATTCTAATGTGTCATCCTTGCTTGGCTTCTCTGCATTATAAATCTGTGGTAATGCTATATACCCTGGTGATTTAACAAACCTGTATCACTGGATTACTGTCCCTTCCCGGCATAAAGCAGTGATATGTTACCTCCTTTGTGATTAAGTTTCATGTGTTCAAATATAATAATAAGGTCCCCTTACTTTTGAAAAGCATTAAGATTGCTTAATAGCAATGTATAGTTGTATAGCTTGGAACACTGAATGGTTATTTAATAGTACATTCGTCACTTTCAATGGGGACCTGGTACACCCAGTTTGAGAGCTGGTCCTGTGTCTGTGCTCCTGGTTGTCTACAGCTCAGAGCCAGTGAGGGTAGACGCAGAGACGCAGCTCCCCTGCCCCCCCCCG
>CM070032.1:31536286-31560118 GCA_036250615.1 Ptychadena robeensis
AACCCCAGCAAATAAGCTGTCTCCCTCTGAGTGGAATCTAACTCCAATTTTAGGTTGGATGAGTTTACAATTGTTTTCTGTCAAGTACATTATATGGAAGTGAAAGGGCCAACAAGAGGAAAGGACCTTCTAAAGCAGGGTACAGACGGCTCGATATTGGAGCTATCCGATGTACCCTGCAGCAGCGTGATCACGCTGCTGTCAGATATCGGAGAAGCTGGGGAGAGCAGAACTGCCTCTTCCCGGCTCCTCCTCCTCAGCCGAGACCCAGGCAAAGCATCAGACATCGCCGTATTGACGGCCATGTCCGATAAGGCTGTTTTCGAGCGGGATTGATTTGTCCTGCTCGAAAACAGCTATAGGGGCAGATTATATGAGCCAGATAGATGGCGGTGAGCGTGCATGGCGGTGAGCGCGCACAGCGCTCGAAACGGCCATCGATTTGACCCATATCTCCACGTCTGTACCCTGCTTTAACCTTTTTTCGGATACATTTTTTTTTCACCTGCTTATCTGTTTGAGAGTTTTAACATTACTTCCGGTCCTGATGGGATGTAAAAAGAATTAGGGGGAAACTTGCATTGGTTTTAGGGAACAAACTATTGAAATATTTTTGACAAACATTGCATACAAGTGCTTGTGGATTTGCATTGCAGCTTTCATTGTCAGGTTTCATTTGAAACTACTTAACAAAGTAATCCATCTCAGATTAGAGGGCTTGTAAACAGAATTTTTTCGCCATTTCAGGTCACATGTCTAATGCAGTTTTAACATACAAAATTTCTTAAGCCGGGCATACAAGGCATGATGAAGAAACAGATTAGAGCAACATCTGGCGCCATGCGTCACTGGCTGAGGAGAAGCAGAGACCCAGAAGACCATGGGGAAACCAAGTCCTTATCGAACAGGAATTGAGGTGCCCATGTGGAGCACATCGATTACCATTCGATTGATCCGCGATCAATCACAGCGATGTAAAGAATCAGAAAACACAGAAATCCATATAATAGGCACATGCACTATGTCAGCCTTGAGTAATATATAACATTACCTTATCTGTAATGGTCAGATCACAGCCAGCTATAAGAAGCCTCTCCACTAAATCGGTGTTCTTCAGTTCAGCTGCGAGATGCAATGGAGTCTGTCGCCTCTGTGAAAAAACATAGGAAGAGAACAAATAATCAGCCATGGGGCTTATAGACCAGCGGAGGACGGGGATGGGGGCAGCAGGGCATATGTCCAGTACCAGTAAGATATGTTGGGCTGGTTGGCTCTGAGTAGAGATATTGCTCTCAGATTATTTGCTTCATCAACTGACCCATCATGACAATGTGTGGGGGCCATAGGGGCTCTAAAATGTCATGTGACTGAATGACTAGAGTCTGAGGAAGGCCACGGATGTGAGGATACATCAATACATTTTCACCTTTCACCAGTCTCTGCATCCTTTACATCCCACTTTGCATGGTATTTTCCGTAATCAATATATCTGTCCTAGATATAAAAGGATAACCACATTCTGTTTTCCAAGGCAATGACTTCACTGGTACAGAGGATATAGACAAAATAAGTGGGGTTTAAAATAGATTTGGGAATTTTAGATTTATTTATGTGAACAATTGTGTGCTAAGTATGTCAGTTAAGGTTTGGTAGTAGTATATACAAGACTCAACTTCTTTGTTCTGTTAAGTATTAAGCTGGGTACACACGGGTAGATTCCTGTGCAATCAATCAAAGCGTGGTGACGTCACCACGCTGTAATTGATCGCGGGTCAATCGAACGCCAATCAAGCCACAGAGACTTGCTGGCGACGTCCCCTTGCAGTTAGCTGATCACAGACATCTGTGTGCTGGCCAGCTGTCAGCCCATTCATTACATTGGATGGGGATAGCGCTGTCCCCATTCAAAGTAATGGATTTGGACCAAGGTTTTCTAACATGTTGGAATCCTGGTTGGTCGAGTTCCTTCAAGCACGATCTGTTGAAGGAACCATGGATGGCTCAAATGAAGAAACAGATTAGAGCAACATTGTGTGCCATGACCTGTGCCCAATGTTGCTCTAATCTGTTTCTTCATCAAGCGTGTTCCCGGCTTTAGAATAAAAACCATCACTGTTATCCACAAAGGAAGCTCAGACATCTTGATATAGTCACCATACAGTCATGGCCGAAATTATTGGCCCCCCAGAAATGTTTCCAGAAAATCAAGTATTTCTCACAGAAAAGTATTGCAGTGATATGTTTTACTATACACATGTTTATTCCCTTTGTGTGTATTGGAACAAAACCAAAAAAGGAGGAAAAAAGCAAATTGAACACAATGCCACTGGTCTGGACAAAATTATTGGGACTCTTAACTTAATATTTCGACGCACACCCTTTGGAAAAAATAACTGAAATCTGTCGCTTCCTATAACCATCAACAAGCTTCTTACACATCTAAGCTGAAAATTCGGCCACTCTTCCTTTGCAGGTCTCTCTTATTGGAAGGGCACCCTTTTAAAACAAGTCCATATAAACATAACTCACTACTTTAGCTTTAGTGTTAAGTACCCTATCTTTCAGACCATTAGACTCTCCGCTTAATAAGAAGCACCCTAAAGAGCTGAGGGTCTGATCCTTTAAAAACACAGGTGAACCGCTACTCTGCTGGTTGACGCACCATGCTCCAATCAGCAGAGCAAGAGTTAAATGAGGCAGGAAGTTGTTAGAGGTCGTCTGTCTGTGACAACCTTTCCACCCCTTGGTCCCGCTCTGCTGAGCTGTATATGTGTTCTGGCAGCTTAAGTCCAGCTCACATACACAGTAGAGGCAGAGAGAAGGTCTGCCCACAGGTAGATTGTCCCTCAACCTGTGTATGTGAGTTGGGCTCAAGCTGCCAGCTCACATATACAGAGCGGAAGGAAGATCTGCCCATGCTCAGTGCTTAGCTGCAGCTGGTCACAATATAGGATGCATATTTTCCCCCCTA
This sequence comes from Ptychadena robeensis, assembly GCA_036250615.1. NCBI lineage: Eukaryota > Metazoa > Chordata > Amphibia > Anura > Ptychadenidae > Ptychadena > Ptychadena robeensis. The sequence continues at coordinate 31,539,258 of CM070032.1, forward strand.
TTCACTGAGCACTCATTGATTTACTTCCCCATTATCTTCTTATACGAGCATATTTTTACTTACCACATTGATGGTATTAATATCATATCCAGCCTCTAAAAGGATATCTACAACTTCCATGTGATCATTTAGGATAGCCAAATGAATGGGAGGGTTCCTATCCTGGAAGATATACAAAAATAGTGAATATATATATTTTGCAAACAAGGAGATATTCATTTTTCAATGTGACGCTTGTCTTTCCCAACAGCTCCATGTCATCATACATATTGGAATATGGCCTGCTATGGAGCATGTCAGGAAAGGAAAATTATGGTAAGCATTAAAACTATTTGCTATAATCTGTCTTACCTTGGTCATCAACATTCCTCTATTACCCCCTTCTTTTTTATTTTATAAGAGTATACATATTGTACGCTAGTTTTCCACCTCACTAGATGACCCTGCCAATGACCAAAACTGACCACCAACCAGTTCTGTTTCTTTCTGATTATGTTAACAAAAATAAAATTAAAAACAAGTAATATTTTTTTTATTATGTGACCTCATATTAGTTTTGTGATAAACAAATATACACTTATGTGATGATTTTTTAATCTGATTTCTCTCCACTTATCCTATAAATATGTTTTATTCTCTTCATTTTGAGTTTAGCATAAGTAAGTCCCCCTTGCTGAGGTTAGTAGCCTCAGACAGTTTTAGTCTGGCCATACATGGATCCATTCCTGTGTGATCGATCGCAACGTGGTGACACAACTAATCATCATTGTTTGTCGATTAGTTGCGTCACCATGTTGTGAGCGATCATTCATCGATCGAAAAGATACATACCACCTTTGGCAATTGACCCCTGGCCGATACTTTGCATGGGGACCCTCGGTTTATTTATATATATGCATCAAGCCTTCTTAAAACAGAAGGTATTCACATGACCCAATCCATTACAAATACCAAACTGCATACAGCTGTTTCAGGCTCATGGGCCATCATCAGTGCAGTGCATGGAATCCCTTCTCACGTTCATGATTGTTCCTCAATGTTTGGCTCCCAAGCCCTGGGATGGTTTCCATACACTGCATGGATGATGGCCAATGGGTCTGAAACAGCTGTATGTAGTTTGGAATAAATGGATCTGTCCCATAAGGCTTTATCTGCACTGTAAACCAGCGGTTCTGAATGTGCATTTGGATGTTGGGGCGTAAAGGGATAATTTGCATGGCCCCACCCACTGTTCTAAAACAAGGGTTTTTGCCTTTACTTTAGGAATTGTGATGGATTGAATCATATGAATACCTTCTGTTTGAAGAAGGATTGACTGTGCTGTGTACTGCTTGAGTTTAGGGCTTTACGATTCCTTTAATCCTTTCTCACCATAACCTTCACGGTTGTTCCTTTATATATACAGTATTCTTCGGACCATAAGACGCACTTTTTGAACCCCCAAAATTGGGGCAAAAAGTGCCTGCGTCTTATGGTCTGAATGTGCGGCCACTCGGCCAATCTTGGCTTCCCGCTAGCTCTCCTGGCACGGAGATTAGCCGGGGAGCTGGAGGAGCTGTCAGTTGAGAGATGCCGGCTGGTGTCCGGCTCTCCCAGCTGTACTGTATAATTGCCTATGTCAGCAGAGCTTTGCTGGCATAGGCAATGGAGAGAGAGGTGAACTGCCATCTTTCCCTCTCTCAGTGTCCATGGGAACTGCAATAACTTTCCCACAGACACAACCCACGGACTGCAATAAAGTTCCCATGGACACAATCACAGCTGATCAAAGCAGAGGAGAGGGAGAAGACTACAGATTTCTGCCCCTGCCCCCCTCCTCCTCCTGCCGATCAGTGTGAAGTATGACGCTGAGTCCGAGATTGTACTGCTGCTAGTGACACCTGCTGGCTGGCTCTTTTTTTTCTGGTTTTCCTGCCCTAAAAACTGTGTGTGTCTTATGGTCTGGTGCGTCTTATAGTGCGAAAAAGAAGGTAAGCCAAATACTTTAAATTTAAAATATAGATTGTTTACCTTGCATAATAACATGAACATGTATATTTTTGCCCATCTTACTGTGTGTTAATAAAGATGAGAAAAAACAAAAAGGCTCTGTGATCTATTCCTCCTGCTTTTTAGATCTACTGGTAGATTGCGATCCACCATTTGGACAGCCCTGCTATAGTCTGATTGACCCCTGACACTGCTATGTTGGGGGGTTAACCACCAAGTGTATTGGAATTTATCAGCAATACCTGTAGGGAAATACTATTTCCAGTAAAGCACCATTGTGTTAAACACAATATCAGTGCTTCAGCCTAGAGGACATCACTCATATCAATATCAATATCTCATCTTCTGTGTGAGATCTAACGTAAACAACAATTGATCAAACCTGATCTAACAAAGATCTAACCAACTGCATATGTTTTGTTAAAAATTTTTTATATGGGGGGGCTAACCCGGCTGAGGTCTCATAATAACATAATTAAAACAGCAGGGCCTCAGGCCATTCTAGGGATCCCCAACTGTGACATAGCCGATATCATTTACAACACTGAAATGAAAAGTTTTATCTAACCAGCCATCTAAGAATAATCAAATGCAATAGAACATCACAGAAAGGACCAATGTTTACATTGCTTACATGAGGCTTTGCAGACAAGTCAATGTTGTTCCTAATAAGGAAAATGACCACGGATTTGTAGCCTTTCTCTGCTGCTATGTGCAGTGCTGTGTAGTCATCCTGAAAAAAAGAAAAACTTTATAAAGCACTCATTGAATTGTGACATTTAATATAATATGTTATACATCTGAGCTTCTCAGCTTTTATATAGACATGCAACAATAGATTCCGCTTCAGAGGAAAACCAACGAAATGGCCTGCTGACAGCCCTCAATAGTTCTACGGAAGACCAAAACTCACGGCACTTGTGAATGAGGTCTCAAACAAACATTGTGAGCAGCACAGGCTGACAATCCAAGACACTGAGGAATCTGCTTTATCTTCTATTGCTAGATTTTGTGTCGTGGACTGTAACTATGTAATGCTAACTAGTGTTGAGCTCGAATATTTGAATGGCGAATATTTTTTGCGAATATCGGCAATTCGAGAATTCGCCAATATCTCGAATATGTCGGCGGATATTCGCAATTCCGAATATTTGCAATACAGCCATGTATTGCGAAAATAATATTCGCATTGCGAAAATAAACATAGCATGTGACCATTCATTTTAAAGATTTTTGCGATGCGAATATTAATTTCGCAATGCGAATATGATTTTCACAATGCATGGTCATACCGCGAATATTCGAATTTCCGAATATAGAATCGAATATTAGTAGAATTATTCGCGAACTATCATGAATTCGAATATTGCCTATGCTGCTCATCACTAATGCTAACATTGCAATACGTTTGATGGGGACGTTCTATTAAAGACAAAAGAAATGGATGGCTTCTTTGTGTATTGCAATCCTCATCAGTGACAACTAAATGAAGGGGGGTGACAGGAACAAAATGAAAAGCATTTAAGAAGTGGTTTTAGCTTTTTGTTACTGCTCAAAAAAACACCTGAAAATCGCTCATCTTGACAGGTCAATGTAGAATGTTATCATTGAAGTCTATGACAGCATTTATGAAGCCTAAAGACCTTAAACAAGTGGCATTAGATTAAATAAATGATTAGAAACCACAGCACACTTGGGCTTTTTAACAGCTTTTATAGTCTACAATGATTTCATGAATGACGTATTGATTTTCAAGTTAAAAAAGAATGACCATGTGAATGGGACCTAAGGTAAGGTTTCTTTACTGTCTGCTTAATTGTTCTCCAGTGAGCCTCATGTGATGGAAGAGGTAATGCTGTTTTTATACTGTCCCTTATGCCATAGATTGTTAAGAAGTTAAAAAATGAATGTGAATGTGTAGATTTTAGGGAGTGGATTGTGATGCAGTCAATTGTACTTCTTCACACCCAGTCATTTTTTACAACCCAAAAAAGGCCTGAAAACTGCTCTCCAAAATGCTGACAGGTGATTGTCTAGCATTGAAGTCAATGAGGGTAGTTGAGCACCCAAATGGCCATCAAAGACGACATTACATGTTCAACCAGAAACCACACGCCTTGAAAAACGACAGCACATGTTTGCTTTTTAACGGCCATGATTTAATAAACTTAAAACGACTTAAAACTGCACAACAATTTACTTACTTACTGAACTAGCCATAAACTTCTGTAAAGGAAAAATATTTTTATAAAGTTCGACAGAGAACAAACAAAACCAAGTACATTAAACCACAGTCAAATTATCATTAGGCATGGGGAATTGGAGCTCAGTAGTAACATACACTATATTTTTTATGTGAAGGTTTTAAGGACTTTCTGCTGTAAAATACCTACATGGTTTACAGTATTGATGTCACTTCCATCTTGTAGTAACTGATCAGCACAGGATTCATGTCCTCCTTCCACTGCCAGGTAAAATGGTGTAGCCCCGTTCTAGAGAACAGTAAAAGAACACAGAATGGCTCACAAAACGCCTTTACTGTCATGAAACAACAACAGAACATTAAGGGAATCATGTACGGTATGTAGATGGTTCAGAAGTGGGATCCTAACTCAAATCATCATTAACTTTTATTGTGATCATAATGGCCATTTCACAAATCTCTGTGATCAACACAGGGATGCCTGAATATGATGGCAACAAAACACTAGTGTAAGGTCTATGAAAGATAAAGGACTACAGTATAATAAATGCTGGAAAAAAGTATGGGCAGTTTGTAACCCAGGCCAACAAAAAGCAAAGAACATACACCTTATATACCTATTAAATGGCACTCTTAGATAAACAAGGATTGAATAGTTTGGAGTCTGAGCCCCTTTTTCAACATCCATTTTTTTTTAAGTTTTAAGCTGTATTTTTGTGGATGGTTGGGAGAGGTGGAAATACTGCCTCCCAACCATCCATAGGGGTAGCAACAGCTTGGAGGATTCAAGAAGCAATTTGGTTGGGGAATGCATGGAGGTTGTAGGGGTCAACTGACCATCATGATCACATTAACACTTGTTAATCCTAAACCAGCATTTTTTACACCTCCATGATGCCCAATATCGGGTGGGGGGGTTGCCCTTGTTTAGGGCATGTTAATCACTGCGTTATATTAATGTGGAGATACCGCTTCCTCCCCACTTTGGGCCAAGATAAGTGACTGGAAGGTCATTTAATAGAAAATTGCCCATCTATACTGAAAGAAAAGGGGGACAGACACATGAGGTTTTTAAATGTCCACCCAAATGGAATATTAGCGTTTTACATTGCTCTGTCAAGGTAGCCATACATGGTCCGATACGCGCCTAATTTAGCGGGAACGAGCACAGTAGTCGATTGGTCACAAATTGGATGCTTAAACCTGGACAGATCGACCAGGATCCCCCGCCACCCCCCCCCCCCCCCCTCACAAGTCGGATTGCTGGCCGATCGCATTTCCAAAGTAATGTCTGGAATACAAAGGATGCCTGCCGATCCTCATGCTGCAGTCGGACCCTCATCTATCATGGGAGGATCGCTCTGTGTATGGGCACCTTTAATTTGAATCACATTAATTCACCTAAAAATAATGAAAATGACAAGGCCGAAAAGTAGCTTCACACTCCACCTGATGGTGTCTTTATAGTATAAAGGGGAGACTAGCTACAACAAAGAAAAAAAACAAAATAGAAAGTGTTTGATGAGATATCGGTTGTGATGAAGTCTACCTGGAAGTGATCTGTCTGTCTGTCAGTACCTGGTTTATGCTGTCCTTCTCTTCAAACTTTTCCAGTAGAGCTCTGACAACTGTATCATGGCCATTAGCGGCAGCCAGATGAAGAGCCGTGTTACCATCCTGCAAAAATGTCAAGAATAGGAATGAAATTGTTTAGCCCATCTACATCTGTAAAGAGACCGCTGCTTCCACACAGAGCATAGGGCTCTCCTCTTCAGTATACTGGCAGGGGACATTTCTACTTCTTCTCATGGTGTTGCTGATTTCTGATAAAAACACACCCTGCAACTTGGCACGACTTTTATTGTAATGTTCGTGGATTGTATGTAGCCAATTTAAACTGTGGTTTGCTTTCACAGTTAAAAAAGGTTCCTATAAAATGTTTAACTTGTAATATTTATAAATATATATTGTTCAATACAAAAACTGACAGTTCATTAAAAAAACATGTTTAACTATGATATGCCAATTAAAGGGACAGTATGAATACACATAGGATATAAAGTGCAAGGGATACTTTGGAGAAATATGTACATAATGCACATGCTATACAATAAAGGTTAATGCTTCTAACCCACAGCAACCAATCAGAACTTACTCTATCATCACCTGATTTGTAAAAGATTGATTCTTATTGGCTGTCAAAGGTTGCTGCAGGTAAAATGTATTTTGTGAATTGGACAGATAGATTTAAGCTAGCCACACACGGGTAGATTCCCGTGCAATCGACCACCAATCAATCACAGCGTGGTGACGTCACCACGCTGTGATTGATCGGGGATCAATTGAACGGAAATCAATGTGCACCACATGGCTAGCTAGAGTTCTCTACGGCATCCAGCATGGAAAGCCGAACATGCTGGAAACTGAAGAGAAATCCAGCCAGCTTCTCTCCCCGTAGAGCCCGGCTGCAGTTAAGAGTACTGACTCCGCCCCCTTCACACAGACTCTGCTCTCACAGCGCGGTCTGTCAGGTCTGTGTGATGATGTCGGCTTTCCCTGCACTCCACATGAAAATTCTTTCATGTAGAGTGTTGGTGATTGAATGTGGTTTTCCAACATGTTGGAAACCCATTTAATCGAGGTACTTCGAGGGGGCTCTATTGGACCCCCTCGAAGGACAGCACACACAGGAAGGATTGTAAGCAGATTCGAGTACAATCAATCACCGTGACTGCGCACGTTGATTGATTGTACTCGAATCGTTTTACAAATCTACCCGTGTGTGCCTAGCTTTAGAAGCATTTATATATATCCATTCACATAAACCTTTAGTTACAAAAAACCTGAAAAACCTGCTGAGGAATTTTTACATCCCGCCACATAGACACTGCCACATCTCCGTGTCACCATAACATTGTGTGACAGACACGCTGGTGACCTGACCCCATTCTACTCACCTTATCTGGCTCTGATGTAAATAAGCCCATAAAGATCAGATTGTTGATCATGTTTATGTGGCCATTTTCAGCCGCTAGATGGAAGGGTTTCCTACCTCTCTGTAAACAATACAGAAAACAATATGGTTATTCATCTTGTACAAACATGGAGGACAGGTGTAGTTTAAAATTTTTTAATAACATTCATTTATATTATAAGTTTCAGCTAAGTTAGAAATGAAATAAGCACACCAACACAGAATTGGACATTATTATACATGACATTGTTATCACTAGGTCTTCGGATACAATCTGTGACAACTTTTTAAGTCATGTGTGCGCGTTTGCGGTGATTGAACAGGCAAAATTCTGCCGTGGATTGAAGCTGCCCACATGGACTGACCAAACAGCAATCAGCCAAACAACGGACATGTCTGTTTTACTTTGGTAGATCGCCATTTATTTGGATGGGGACCAGGGTCAAGTAAACCCCTGCTGTCATTTATTTATTATAAAATGCATATACAAGTCAGTATAGATTGAAAATATTATGTGCGGCCCTATAAGGATGCGGAGGGCTGCACTTGGGGCCTCCCATATTAACTCAGTTGCCCACCACTGCTCTAGGGTGCTCCATTACATTTCAGAATATACTTTGTAATTCATAGAAGGCAGCTGGAGAAACTGATAACATTGATATAAGTGTGGTGCACAGAAAGTTACTAAGACATTAGAATTGTAGTTGTGGGATCAATTATCACTACCTAATACAACGTAATAAAGCCTTTACATCTCAAATTAGGTAAACTTAATTAAACACTCCATGAAATATAATTTAGCACAGGCATAGACCAGTTACAACTTACAATCTTTCCATACAATTTCTGTACAATCAAATTTTGTTCTACCAAAACCATGTAATATGAGCACCTTTCTAACCATTGAATCACTATGTACTCTCTCAGGGAGGACCCAGCACTACATAGCAGTGATATATACCTTCCAATCACTATGTATTCTATCAGGGAGGACCGACACTACACAGTTGTTGGTAGATCTAATGGAGATTGTATGGATCGATCTTAAGGTGTATGGGGGGCTTTAGGCAAGCAAGAAAAGAATGGGAGGAATTACTATCAAACTTCAGAGTAGCATGATTATCTGCCATGGCATTACTAATTATGGCATTAACAGACAGTTTTAAGCACATGTCTTGATTATGCAGAACACATGTGGATTAGTGTTGAGCGACATATGGTATATTCGAGTTTGCGTAATTTCGCGAATATATAAAGCAACATTTAAAAATTCGGAAAATTTTATTCGAATGTACCGTATTTTTCCAAAATTGGGGGGAAAAAATGCCTGAGTCTTATGGTGTGAATGTGTGGCCATTTGGCCGCCGGTGATCGCAACTTGGCTCCCTGCCACCTCCCCCAGAAGATAGGACATTAGCTGTGAACAGAGGTTGAGCTGGCAGGGAGCTGAACTGTATTGGTTATATTTGCAGAGCCCTGCAGATATAGCCAACGCAGAGTGTGTGTGGGGAGAGCCCCAAATTGCTGGCAGCTTACTCACACACTCAGCAGAGAGCAGACCGGGAGATCGTTGTGCTGATTCCCCCGTGGAGGCCACCTCCCTTCCCTCTGTGTGCTCTGTGAGGGCTTGTTTCCACCTATGCGGCTGGCGGCGGCGGCACGATTGCCGCCACTAGGAACCGTATCCGCCCCCCTGCCGCAGCCGCCCCCCTGGCAGCGGCAGGGGACTAGCCCATTGAACAACATGGGCGCGATAATATCTGCCCCCTGGGCAACTGTGGGCGCTCGCATAAGTGGAAACTAGCCCTGAGAAAGAAGAGATGCCGAAGTGCTCTCTAGTGACGTTTTTTTTGTGGCTGAATGAGATTCATTCATTTAAACACCTGAAATATATTTTTTTCCGATTTCCTGCTCTAAAAACTGTCTGCATCTTATGGTCAGGTGCATCTTATAGTCCGAAAAATACGGTATTCTATTGCCTTACATCGTGTGTGGCTGTTCGCAATAATTCGCAGACTGGCTTTACAGCTTCTGTTCTTCATTCTGTGATCCTAACCAGTACGAGCACTGTGTGTATTGCGTGTATACATTGGCAATGTGCACAAATATGCATGATGTATGTCGGTAAACAATGTTGAAGCACAATATGACGAATATCCGCCATTGCGAATAACCGAGCACACATTCGCAAAATATTGTGAATTCTTGAACGACGGATATTTGTTTATATTCGAATTTCGATTATTCTCGCTCAACAATAATGTACATGTGTTTAGGTGAAATATGTATTTTATTACTCATTTTCCAAATAATAAATCTGCCAACATTTCATACTCATTAAATGAACAGAGATGGTTAAATGTACCTTATCGTTAATGTTTAATTCTTTAAGCTGTAGTTCCTTCAGGAGATAATCTACTATCTCATTCTTATCATTCTGGGCAGCAAAATGCAAAACATTCATTCCTTCCTGTAAAATGTAAAAACAACACATCATTGTCACATTTTATTCAACAAAATTCCACTAACAGCTACAGAGAAGTTTCCTGATAAACTCAGTTATTAATTAGTTAAAAAATGATCCTGGATAACTTGGTCCAGGGATCACTAGACATCCGTGGCATCATATGGTTTGATGCACTGGATGAGATATAACTAAATTCAGCTGTGTTGACATTTTGGGGAAAAGCTAAATGTGCCCATACACGTGTAGATTCTTCCTCAATAGAAGAGTGACGACTAAATCCGTGCAGAATGGACCCTCAAAAGGATTAGGAAGGCTGTGTTCCCATCTAAAGTAAATGGGAAACAGGATGGGGGATACTACCAGAATGTCAGATCAACAGTCTTGTGACACACCAATTTGGGCTAGAGGAGTAACCGAGGGACTGATGGGCTGATTGGTGGGGAAACGGTGAAGTGCAAGTGCAGTGATCGGCATGAAAAATAGGCAGGAAATACTTGCCTGTGTATAAGCTAAAAGGCTGAGCATATCACATTCAGTATTTCTCGTCAGATTTCTTCAGATCAGATTTGTTTTACCAAAAAACAGATGTAATATGAGGAACTTTCTACCACCTTCCAATCAATATGTTATTCTATCAGGGAGGACAGCTATACTACATTTGGTAGATCTGATCTGAAGGAAATCTGACAGAGAAATCTGAAGGTGTATGGCCAGTTTAAAGCAGGGTACAGATGCTAAGATATGGGCCAAATCTATGGCCGTTTTGAGTACCGTGCGCGCTCACAGCCATCTATCTGGCCCATAGAACATGCGCCCATCGCTGTTTTTGAGTGGGACCAATCAATCCCCGGCTCCGCTGATATCTGACAGCAGTGTGATGACGTCATCACGCTGCTGCAGGGTACATCGGACAGCTCGAATATTGAGCCGTCTGTACCCTGCTTTAGTGTCAGAGACATTCAAATTGAACACAAGAAAATGGATCTTCAGCCACATCTCATCAGACCAATTTGAAAATAACACTGTTTGACTATAAGGATCTTTATCTTCATGATTTATATAAAACTGCAGCCTAAAAGCAAAAATACAATATTGCAGCTTAAATCAGTGAAACTGCTGACTCTGGAGATTTCCAGGTAGGAAAAGTGAAAAATCTTATAGCCTGGGGTAGGCAAACGTATTCTACCAAAGAGCCAATTTGCATATATTGGAGCAAGGCAATTTCTGCGGAGTATGTGGGCACATAGGGCCTCGGGGATCCTGGGGGCCCCGATGGTCATCGGTGCTCTACCTTGCACACATATTTTGCATGCCTCCTGCCGTGGCCGCACATCCGTACTGACAGGCCGAACAATAACATTACCCCCCCACTCCACAACTCGGCTGAACGATATCACCGACAGCCATCCCCCACCCCACCTAACAACTTGGCCATCAGGGGGGCCTCGTGCAATAACTTTACATAGGGCCCATGAAATGCTAGAAACTGTCTTGCATTGGAGCCATTCCTTATCATGTCATAGCAGGACTATAATTGGAGTTTTCTCTTCTGGTCTTTATGTGTCAGTCATGATGATGCTGTAATGAATACATTGACAAGGCATAACTCCCACTACCTTCTCATACAAGATTTTTCTGTTCGATTGAATCTAAATCTGATCAGATTAAGTTGATTGTATTAAATTTTATATATTCAAAATGATATATTGAAAATCTATTTTAATTCCTAGAAAACCCATCAGATGTTTCAACGAACTATTCATTTGTATCACTTTTCGTTGATCTAAATAAAAAAGGAATTGATTTTCAAGGGATGTGAAATGATCAGTCAGCAAGGTGTTGAATCTGTATGTAAGGCAACTGAATCTTCAAAATAATAACACATTGCCCCACTGGGGCCTGCGCTGACCCACGCCTTGGCCATTTAGGACCGGCTCAAACTCCCCCACAAGCTTCAGTCGGCCCATACCCCTCTCTTGCCCCTGGTATCCCAGCCGCTTGAAGTCGCCCAAAGCTTTTCACTGGTGGACCTCTAATGGTTATTCCTTGGTCCAAAACCTTCTCACCAGGTCTGGTGTTGTCAAGTGGAGCTATCTGCAAGCCCATAAGGCTATCCCCCAAGCGGAGCTGTTTAGGTACCTCCAGATCCGCCACTGGTTGGCTACGCTCCCGGCACTGGGTTCTTCCCCTGCACGGACCCCTTTTGAATTCTTGTGCAGTTCTTTGCCGCTTGGCCCGAAGCTGGTCTCCTACACGTACTCCCTGCTCAATGCCCTCTCAGACCACACTGCTCACTCCTATGTTACCTGTTTGGAGGGGGATTTGGGCGCAGGATTGGTCCCGCTTATGGGAGTCCCTGGGGTGTTGCTCCATGAATGTCACTAACTCGGAAGCGGCATACAAGGTCCTCATGCGATGGTACATGGTACCCACCAGACTAGCCCACACAACTCCCACCTGCAGTGGACTCTGCTTCCGCAGCTGCGCGTCTCCCGGGGACATGATGCACACCTGGTGGACATGCCCCTTTGTTGCTATGCTTTGGTCCAAAATTTTCCGCCTCCTCTTTTCCCTGTTCGAGAGGCGCATTGCCAAATGTCCATGGTCAGCCCTTTTACAGACCGGGATCCGCACTTTGACTCGTAGGCAACAGGCACTGACGCACCAAATTTTCATTGCAACCAAGCTTTGCATAGGCAGTAACTGGAGGAAGCAACAACTACCATACTCGGGAGTTCTGGCGAAGGTGAACCTGATCATGGTAAATGAGAGGCTGACGAGCATATTGAACGATCGACATGACAAGTTTCTCTCCATTTGGGACCCCTGGATCTGCCGCTATCACCGGATATGGCCCATTCGAGCCTCCATACTTTGTAGGTACCGGACTGGACCGCCCGTTTTGGAGCTCCCCCACCTGACCATCTCCCTCTCTCTCCTCTCTCTTCTATCTCTTCCTGACTCACTCTTCTCTACACTCTTTCTCTTCTAAAGTTATATGGTTGGCTTTATTTAGCCCATGTTAGTCATTGCACGTCAAGTGCTTTTTTCCCCGTACTCGGGGATTGTGCGATGGTTTATTTTGTTTTTTTTCGTTCTTGGTGACACCCTGTGATCACCCTTGGTGACCGTAATGTTATGTAGCAAGACCCTAGGGTCCCAGTTGACCAGGGTGGTGACGGGGAGTCTGTCCACGAAGTTTTGGTTTTCTTTTGTTTTCTTTATTATTTGTGTTTGTGCCTCTCGCGAGGTGATTGCACTGTCATGTCCTTTTCATTTTATTGATCTGTATATATGGCACCGACGACATACGTCGATTTTGCATTTTTGTAAAACTGTTGAAAATGTAATAAAAAAACATTGAAACAGAAAATAATAACACATTGGATCTTGGGGATGGGATCAGGCTTTCTCTATCAAAGTAGTTGCCAACAGAAAATGATGGTACATTTATTAAAACAAAAACCTATTTTTTTTATAATTATGGCAAAAATGGACTTTATGCCAATATTGACCAACATTTTGAAGTGCATATAACACACGTGCCACGCAAACAACATTTTGTCACATATGGCGTACTCACAGATATATGTACACTTACCTCATTTGCAACTTTTTGACTGGCTCCAGCTTTAATTAACATCTGTACAACGTTCAGGTCAGCTGACCAGGCAGCTAGGTGCAGGGCAGTGAGTCCATGCTAGAAGAAAGCTGAATGTTCAGTGTATTGAAGGAATAGAACCATTCACAATAATTATGCAAGAGAAACAAAACGAAACTACCAGTGAGAGAGAATTAGTGCTGTATTTACATCATTCAGTATTCTCTTACTTAAAGTCTTTTTAGTCACGTAAAGTTGTTGTAAGTTGCATCCAGGTCATCAATTGATGTCTTTAGGTAAAAAATAAGGTATATAGTCTACAGACAAAGTTTTGGGGGAAGACAATAAACAACCAGCATGTGTATATGACCTTAACAAACACCAACTTGATTGAAGATGCAAGATGGAACCCCAGTACTTCAGGATCTTAGGACACAAAATATGAGAATAAATCTCTGTTTTCGAGCAGCCCTGATAAACAGAAGCCTGCTTAGATATACACAGAAAATCACATCAACCTTGATGCCGTATTTGTTGCTCTATAAGATGCACCCTCTTTAAAACTCTGTCCAGTCTGTCAGTAGACTTTCTCCTAACTCTATTTATACAATATATCACATCAACCAGGATGCACAAAGATGTAAATACCATGTTGTTTGCTAGACAAAGACAAATTACCCCTATAGGGCAAATGTAAAGAAGAGACAATATCCAGGCTGTCAGCAGTGCCTGTATACATAATGTGTATAGGTACTTCTACACCCACAGCCAGTAATTTTCCTAAAGATCCCATACACATCACGATGGGTGCTTAAGAGATGACACGTTCAAGCGCAGTGTGGTGGCGTCACAATGACGTAACCACTGTGCTCGGGCTCCTGTCAATGGACGGAAGTCAAGGCTCATCCCGATTTTCAGTCAATCCTTTGGAAGGGGACATTTGAGCAGGATTTACAGACATGTTTGATACCTGTTTGACAGACATGCCAGTTGATCTCGCAGGGGTAGCCGCATTAGGTGGAAGCTAGATAGATGTCCAAAAGCGATTCGGCAGCGATCGAAGTGGCCATCTATCAATCGGCTATCGTCAAGTGTATACCTTAACTCTGATCTGTGAGCTTAGTTCCATTGTCATCACCTCCCTACTCTCTCCCACGCCCTTCTCAAGGTGAGCAGTATATGAACATGAACAGTATATATGCAGGCACTGTAGAGCAGTGTGTATATTGGCAATAAGGAGGAGGAGAGGTAGCAGAGACACAGCACAGTAAGTGTTTCTCTGCTCTGTGAGCTGAGCTTTGCTGTCATCACCTCCCAGCTCTCTCCCACTCCCTCCTTCTTAGTACAAATAAACAGTATGTATACAGGCACTGTACAGCAATGTATATATTGGTAGTTGGGAGGGAGAGAGAGCAGGGAGGTGACGACAGCAGAGCTAAGCTCACAGAGCAGAGAAACACTCACTGTGCTGCGTCGCTGTGCTGTGCTGCTCTCTCTCCCTTCTCCTTATTGTTGATATACACACTGCTCTATACTATACATGTATACATGCTGTATATCAGCATTTAGGAGGAGGGGTGGGAGAGTAAGCTGTGGCTCTTTGTATAATATTTAATCCCTCCTTAAAACTATGCATATTGTGCACAAAATACAATAGATTTGTTTTATCTCCCATTAACCTAAATATGTATTATTATAAGTAGAAAAAAATGACAGAAGTAACTCAAGTTACCTTATCAGCAGTGTCTACTCGAGCTTTGTGGCCTAGAAGAAAAGACACGGCTTGGTAATGGCATCCGGCCACAGCAAAGTGAAGAGCTGTGCGATCAAGCTAAGGAAACAGAGAGAGTTGGTCTAGTGTACAGCAATCACCACACATCACCCACATACATGAACAAATAAAACCCAAACATCCTGTACATTTCTGTAAATTAAACGAACGACAAAGTATTTTTAGTAAAAATATATTTCAAAGTATTATTGCAATGTGGTTACATTCTTCTTCCACCATTTGTTGATAGTATTGTTTAGATAGGGAGGGCACTGCTTTCAACCAATCAGCAGGTTTATAGGGCCTGTTAAACACTATTTGAGTGTAAATGAATAATAGTAAATCAAAAAAAGATGTTGCACATCATGAACACATAAGCTGATCTGTAGCCACCCTTCTACATCTACATAATCAAAGAAACGTTATCTACCTAGAGATGGGCTTAACACATTTAGACCTACAGCATAATTTCTCTGTTATTGTGTTTGGGGTGCAAAGACCTAAAGTTCTATGGGTTCAATAAAAGAAATACAAGTACACATTGTCCTGTAACTACTTATATTGTACACAAATACTTACATTATTCCTAGCATTGATATTCACTCTCCGTTCTTTGAGTGCGGTCATTTTATCCACGTCATTTGCCTTGGCTGCTTGGTGGAACTCCATTTCAGTTTTTAACACTAGGTGAGATACAATAGAAGTGTAATTTTACATAGGATTGTTCCATATTGAATTAACAGTTCTATGGTCCTGCAGCTGGATAACAAAGTATCCAGGCTGAATATTTTCTTTGAACATTATTCTACACAAGATGTTTGACATAAAAGGATGATGCAGTAGGAGGGGTCTGGGTACGAGGATGGTTCTTGCCTATCTGTTGCAGTGTGTTGAGTTTTTGATATGTGCCCATTAGTGAACTTATATTGTAACATATTTCATTGTGAGTTGTTCATGCACTTTGCTCTGTGAATTAATTTGGCTTATAAATCCCAGCCAATGAAATTAGAGGACTTAAGTTGGCCAATCATAGGTCGATTCTCGAAATTGATTCCCACACAATTGATCTTTCTTTATTTGAGTGGGATCGATCGAACAGGGAACCAACATATTGGCAAACCCTGTTCGATTGCCATTACTTTGGATGGGGGCAGAGGGTCTCCATCCAAGTATCGTAGTGCACATCAATTCTCCATTCAATAAACAAAGTTCAAGCGCAGTGTGATGATGTCACCATCGATTGAAGGAAAATCGACCCGTGTATGTCAACCTTTGGAAGAATTTGCTTGGAGAGGTAATAGTTGTCATGCTCTACAATTAATACTGATATACCTTGTCATTTATATTAACTGTTTTTAAAAAATTTAAAAATATTAATTATTTTCAAAAGATCCACCACACCACATACTGTATGAACTGACTTATTGGATACAAAGTGTCTGGGTTTTCTGTCTGTTTACATGTGTTTGACAACAGGCATGTGAGAAGGGCCTTAAACTCTGTTCACATCTGTTTTAACAAGTATTGGTGAACACATGTTAATTCATGTCCAATGAGTATACATTATATTCCGAGGCCCTGTAAACATACGGTAGTGCCAAAACAAAGTGCATGCCAAAATTTTGTGTATTTTCCCAATAATTATTTTCACAGCAAACCTTAATATACTTATCCTAATATGTACTATGATCCAAAAAGTCCAATGGCAAACAAAGTTAGGCTTACTTTACAGCCAATTGAAAACATGTCTGCAACCCAGTTTGGGTTTGAAAACACTGTTTCAGATAACAAGCAAAAATGTTTATCCACAGATTTGAGTCTGCCTCGATAATCCAGGTTAACAAATTTAACATGAACCCTGTTGATCAGACTACAAAAGACAAACACTTCACTTTAAATCTCTCTATATATGTATGTGTACCATCAATAATTACCAACAACCAACCCACTGCAAAAAATAAAATGAATGAATAAACGTACTGCAAGGTGTGCCATAATGTGTGCCAACACATCTCATCCCTTAGGCACAGTAGAAGCATGAAAGTGCATTATGATTCTCAGTCCATTGAAATGAATGGAAGGAGAATGAGATGCCTACATACTGTGGAATGCATTTTGTAAACAACACAGAACCGCAAAGCACACCACTTCACTGTGGTTCTGTGTGATCCGCCTTTTTTCTGTTAGAATATCATCTCAAATCACTGCAAAAGCAAAACCTCCACACAACAAGTTTTCTTTGATTAGGAGAGGTCAAAATTCTATCAGACTTTGTGTATGTGCATTTTTACGAACCCCAGGTTCCAGTGATACCTACAGAAGAAATGGCGATAGCCATTGTCAACTGGATAAGGAGATATGGAGAAAAGCTCTAAAAAGTTCAAAACTTTCCAAGAGTTTGATCCTGATAAAAAGAATTTCCATAACAGGAATGGTGTGAAAGTCTCCCTAAAGCGATTTTTCGTCCGATCGTGTCACCCGATATTCACCTAAAATTTTATGGTTGGTCGGCTGGCATGAAAAATCGCGACCGATTTTTCGGCCAATTTTGAGAAATCGGGATCAGTCGGGTACATAATTCTGCATTCGATTATTCTCCCGATCGATTAATCTCCCGACCAGTTTGGTCGGTCAAAATTCATTTGAAAAATCAGAACGTGTATGGTGGGCTTAAAACAGACAGATAGGCTTTAAAATTTGGGATATATTATAGGCAATCTAGAACAGAATAGGAATCATGATATTAATATTGTGTGTGTGTGTATGTATATATTTATATATTGATGGAAGAGGATGATTTTTTAACTTCATGGATGTTATAAACTATAATTATTAAATTCAGACATTTATAAATACAAGCTTTCACTGCTTTCTACAATAAAGCTCAAAGGTCATCACCCAGGCTATCCATTTCCCTATTTGATTGGAGGGTTGGGATGTTGACTGTTTATAAATGATACAGATGCCATCGGAAGAGTTGGCACTCTTGTCTCATACGGATCCTAGAGGACCACCTGATTATTACTGAGCATTACTGATATGGCCAAGAAGGAGTATTAGTACTATTACTGTGCCTTGGGCACTAAGGTTCAATAGAGCAGTGTGTATATGTAGCTCTTTTTTTCCACTAAATCATACGATTAGTTATAAACTTGTATAGATGAAAAGTCAATGTCTTCATCCATTGGAAGGCAAGTTATACTGGTCTTATGATACTGGAGTTATGCTTATCTAAGTCACATGAAAAAATGGCGCATTGTGTTCTTCTCAGGAATAGATCAATCAAAGCTCTGACCTAACAAGACAAACAAGAATGTGTGATCTAGCAGGTAGTGCAACTTAATAGTGACAGATTATTTGCCTAGGGGGTCATTTGCTTTAGACATCTAAGGCATTTAAGATCATTTTATTTCAGCTTTGAGAATGTGTACATTCACGGAAATGTTACTTAAAAAGAGCTCAACCCTAAAGCAAAATGGAGTCTGTGGATAAACATTACTGTCCCTGGTCTGCACCTTTCATTCATTGATTCACTGGACTTCACTGGACTTCAACTCTTTCATTGCTCAAGATAGAGCATCACATGTGGGCATTACCTAGAGTGGTCACAATTATTCTAAATCCAGCGGTTCACATTAGGACTAAAGGTTCTTAAATCATAATGATGTTATATGCAGGCTAATTGCTTAAATATGTCTAAAGATTTCCTTACCTAAAACTGCACCTTTATCAACTCAAGCTGCCTAAGACAACCCTCTGGTTCCTTCAAACTACTTGTTTCCTATGATTTACTGTGTTGCCCACTAATGTACAGTACATTGGAATGGCACCCAAGATGCTGTCACTTGCAGTACACCAACTCACATGGATTGTCATACGCCACTTATTGCAATACTCTGCGTTGCGGCAAGGCAGCCCATTCTGCACCTTGCAGGCCTCTAAACCAGTGGTGGGCAACTGAGTTGGTATGGAGGGCCACAAGTGCGACCCTCTGCATCACTAAAGGGCTGCACTTTTTCAATCTATATTGACTTGTATAATAATTTTTTTAATGTGGAAATGACAACAGACATAGATAGAGGACATTATTTTTCATTTTTAAATAACAAAAATTTATTTTAAATTATATTTCAAGCATTGGGTAACACTGTAGTATGGTTAAACACATTTTGATTCAGAGGTTATGTGATGTAATATGAGTTCCTATGCCCTATGCATGAACAGTTAGGTTTCAGGGGCTGCAAGTGGAGGACTAAGGGGGGCACTGTGAAGCACTGTAGCATTAGTACTTATAAACTCTATAGTACTTGGTTTTAGGCATGGTAAGCTCGTATGAGTATCTTTCATTGAGACCAAAGTGCAAAACAACATTCTGTAAATATCTACAAGGAGTATGGGGGGGTATCAAATGTGTTCAACCCTCTGTGTGGATAAAGCAAGCAACAGGCCCAAACATTATTACATTACCATTCATTTCTTGTGTATAAAATGGCTAAGGGGTCAAATAAATAATTCAAAAGATAGTGTTGTAGTCTCTGCCTCTGATTCCTATCATGTTGAGTATATCTGCCTGGCCTTCCACATGTGGCACATTGGCCAAGTAATATGACATTTGGCACATTCTGAACAAGATTTGGCAGGGGTCTCATTACCTGTATAATGATGAACTTAGCAAAGAACTGAAATTAATCACATGACAGAATATTAAAGAAACTTACATATCTCATGGTTTTCCAAAGGACCTGGGTTGGTGGTTTTATTGCGGACGTTCTGCACCAGGCCTGAAACAGTACCCGTGACCGTCCCGGTGACGTTACCCAGCATCTTTTGAGCATTGCTCCCCAGTCCAGCCAGGCCTGTCTTCCCATGTTCCTTTCTTGATGAGTTGTCCTGATCTCTCATCTTTGCTTATTTCTCTGTGCAGTGTGAATTTTGTAATACTTGTGAAGTCAGGTAGTAGCATGCTTATATATCCATCTTCATGTCAGTTACTTCTCCAGAAATCCTTGTCAGTGCCATGTTTCCATCGCTGTGCTATGTACAACTTTCTGCTGCTACCTGTGTACACTTTCCATGTAAAACCTGGGCTGGGCTGCTGATCAGGTCTCTCCTCCCTGACAAGGTTTATAACTGTCATACACAGGTATGTCTGTGTGCCATAGGACTCCCCGGCAGGTATGACCAGATCAGGGTGACTCATATCTGACTGCTGGAAACTTTAAAAGTCCATTTAAGCTCTTCAGGCCAGCCTAATCTGCTTGAAGTAAACACAGGTGCAGGTAAAAGGAAAGAAAATAAGATCAATACAGATGAATATAATTGCTTTGAACACTGATTAATGGCTATTTGAAGGGTTACAATACAAAGAAATTGTAGCAGTTAAGACCCCCATACACATTACAATCTTACCATACAATTTCTGTACAATCAACTCTTGTTCTATAAAAAACATGTAATATGAGGAGCTTTCTAAACCTAACAATCACTATATATTCTATCAGGGAGGACCCGGCACTACAAGCAGTGATATATACCTTCCAATCACTATGTATTCTATCAGGGAGGACCCGGTGTGCCGTCGTTTTCTCCTCCCCGCCGAGATCTGCTCCCCCTGTAGCACATAACGCCCAGCAGGGGGAGCACATCTAATCAAATGGCGAGGGGGGAGATGATACCGACCGGGGCGTCATGCATAGCAGTGGCCGTGAACCTGGCACCTAGGGCAGCTGCTGTGTCCATGACCCCCCGGTGTCCATGGAGCTGTGCTCCCCGGGACCCTTCAACAGAAGTGGCCGGAAAACTGTCACCCACGGCGGCTGCTGAGTCCATGTTCACCCCGTCTTCTTGCCCTACGTC
>CM070032.1:31595726-31610464 GCA_036250615.1 Ptychadena robeensis
GTTTATTATACATTTTGGCAGGCATGTCGGGGAACATCAAACAATTTGTGATGTTAATATTCTGTTATTAAAAACAGTTATTTATAAAAAAGTTATGCGTCATTATATGACCAAAAAGTTACAGGCTGTGAGCCAAGTTGCTATTATCTTCTGCTATTTCTATATATACAACTATCAAAAGATGCCGTCGCCTCATTTGGTCGAGTTTTATTTTATTAAGGTTAAGTGGGTCATGGATAAACGAGGTCAGGAATCCTGGACGAGTCATGATGTGTGTTTAGCAATGCGTGGGCGAGAGTGAAGGCCACAACTGAAATTTATTTTTGTCCTTTCGCACTATAAGACTCTTAAGATAGGATAGCATACACGTGAGATGTCGGATTCATGGCCCCAGGTCGATCATACATCCGATCGATTCCTGGACGCTTCGGCCGCGAATCGAGGTGGCTGCACAATCAGCCAATTAAGAGTATCCGATGCTGAATAACCCCTGTCCAACGCGATATCCGGACAATTCCGTGTCGGATTGTCCACCTCACAAATGGCAAATGTAGATCTATTGGCAACTGATCGTGCAGAATCGGAATCCAAAAGACCAACATATTGCGTCCTCTGTCGGATCCGATCTGAGGCCTCTGAACGATCGGACCTGATCGATGGACAAGGTGGCGCATGCTATTACCGGCACGATCGTTATGGCGTGCGTGCCCGGAATCTTTTGTCGCTGCCGGAATCCGGCTAGGAATCAGACACGCATGTATGTTAATGTATGTATGTATGGATGAATCTTTTGGCCGTGCGGGGGGGGGGGGGGCGGATATGTGTGATTGCGGTCTATTAGAGGGAAAATATGGGATATATTGCGCGGTACAATAAAATCTAGCGTGTATCCCTGTCTGATCTTTTGCTGAGCTGAGATCTTCATAAATGGTTCTGATAACCAACGTATCAAATAAACTTCCTTCTGAATGTGGGCGCGATCATAAACAGGAATCACCTTTTTATCCATAATCAACCACTTGAACTTGTGTGAGCCTCACATGACATTATTAAATAATAAAGCGATTATTAGAAAGGCCTACATTGCTGGAATTGTATTTAAAACATCAAATATAATGATTACCTTCTGAACAAAAGCAGAATTTGAAACTACATAAATCGAGACACAAAATTTATTTGGTAGGCATCAGCCTGTCTGCCCAGAGCACAAATCTCTCTCTATATCGTGACTTCGGCTGTAATAATAAATATGAGAAACTAGTTGAAATTCATAATTCTCGTTACACAGAATGTTGGGCGAAATGAACGCCAGGTCTTATTAGGAAGCGACATAGAGAAGTTGTAACTACAGTGACTGTGAACGGTGATTCATTGGTCAAGTAGGTCGGGTATTTGTGTGTTGTCAATGCTGTTAATTTTTTTCTTGGAAATAGACTAACTATTTAGATAAATAGTTACATGAGTGGTTCTCAAACCTGGGGCTGTTTTACATGGCCATGATGCACAGGAGTCGCCGGGTCCACTGAAAGTTACACAGTATACCACAGCGAAAAGGTGCGAGAAGTCTAGGGGGAGAGTAATACTCATCTCTCCTAAGTAAGAAAAAATGAAAAAGTAGCGAGCGGAGGCCGAACATAAAGGATAGCCATCCAGAGAGGGTGATTTTCCCTGCAGATAGATGAGGATTTTGACATGACGCGGATGACGTCATATTCGCTGACGAGACCGCCCGTCAGATGAACTGGCCAGCAACCTTTGTGTTGTGTGGACATTAACTTTGAATGGGGACTGCCATCCCCATTCAAAGTACTCGGCCTCGGCCGGGAAAATTACTAGCATATCAGGATCAATCACCATGCCGATTCGACATTGAATGGGTCAGGTTCCTGCGTTGATCGGCCGAAAATATTGTCGTGAAAATTTTTCATGCTTATGGTACCTTAACTTTTATAAGATCAGATAACATATTCTGCATCTTTAACATGACGAGTATTGCGGAATAAACAATGAAGGAAATATAAATATCTAAGGCTGACTATTTCCTTCAACATAGCTCAAATATAACGGATTGCATAGTTGCCACACCTCCCATGTTATCTCAAGGACCTTCTAGACATGATATAGATATCGAGATGCCAATGCTGCAAGAATATGCGCAGTTTAAGACATTGCATAGCATGACACCTCTCAGTAAACAACCATAAGATGTGGCCTATCTAGGACTACAAAGAACAATGTGAGGCGGCGGAGGAAGAAGTGCCTCGTTGGGAATCAGTTTGTTTAGCAAAAAGGGAGGGGTGTTAGGGAGAGTAACTGAAAGGTCATTTGGCATATTTGATACCACGAGCCCACAGCCAATTTTAGCGTCTCAACTAAGTGTCTACCATTGAAAGGTCTACCATCCATATGATGTGATCCGATCAGACTGGCTGCTGCGTTAAATTAACACAGTGGCACTGCGTTGACATTAGACGCAATGTAAGCCAACGCAAGTTATGGCGTGTGAGTTGGCGCCACCTTAGAAATTTAATTTAGTGCAAACACAATGCGTATGTGTTGTATGAATGTGTTGATCCAATCCGTTCATGTTAAAAACAAACAAAACAATGATACGTCACAAAACACATCCCTACACTGGATCCCTGATGCATCCCTAACGCATGAAGGTTGCCGTTATTGGATTTGTTAACGCATGGAATCCTCAATGCATAGTAGGCAGCCTAAGCCTAAAGATTATTAAAGAGGTGAATGCTAGAGATGCATTGTGTTATTACCACACACATATTTTAAATTAGTACATAACCATTTGATGGAGAGCGTGGATGCATTGGCCTATGATCACTTTATCATCCTTTAGTCCTCTAGAATCTTGTTCGAGCATATGTCCACATGTCTATTAAAGCATTTGCGAGAGCTCCCGTGGTGGTTGGGTATATTGCACACCGGGCGAGATCAGACGCATAGACTCATCTCTATACACACCGATGAACCTGGTGTTGTGACTGTATGCTGGCTTTTTCGACACTTTAAGAAGCTTGCTTGTCCGACACCACATGTCTTTGTATATATTGTTTTAGTAGCACTTCTTCAGACTCTTCTGTGAGTCTGGGCTCGCATCTGTATTGCACACAATGTATTCTATTCAATAACAAAATCATAGAAATCGATCACATGGTTTGTTAACGCCACCATTTTGTTTCTCAGATTGTTTGCGCCTGCGTATTGATTCATCTGCCCCACCTCTGGCATTTTCAGACAAATGTTCTTTGTTGGTCATTCAGAGAGTGCCAGATGTAGAGGAGCTGCTAAGCATCTATCGATATGCTTATCAACCCTTCCATGGTCCCAATCCATTGCTTCATGACGCAGATTGGACATGTGATGAAATCCGGCTTGTTTCGGCATCATCTGCGTCCTCCGCCTTGGTGATTCGCACGTTCCTCACGGACACAAGAGGTCACCATCTGTTCTTATGCTCCTACTAGCTTGCTTTCTGTATGGAACTATGCCAGAAATCCCTGCTGAACCGGCTGCTCTCTTAGATTGATAGAAGACTCGTCTCTCGGAGGACACGGAGGGCTTTCTTGGACTGCTTTGTCTGGGGATTCGCGAAACTAAGCTACCATTTAAGCACCCTGGTTTGTGGCACTCAAAAAATTGCGTTAATGCTTCTTGTCTGGTGTTTTTCTGAGTTTTGCTGTGAAATCCCGACACCCTTACACCCTTTTATGATTAAAACAGGTAATTAAAAAGGTTATTTTTAGGTTTAATATTCACATGTCTCACATTATTTATATAACATAAAACGATCAAAACAATGCTTCTGTTCCTTGTCACGGTTCTATATTAAGGTAGGAAATTTTCTTTCACTCCTGTCCTACAGAACAGAAGCAAGAAGAGAAGCAGTTTTAAATGCTGACATTAAAACCAAAATGTACATTTCTCTCTTCATGCTCCAACCTAAGTTTGAAGTTTTGATTGTCCTTCCCGTTCAGTCAGCTCAAAGGAGGTTCCAAATTTTATACATAAATATATATACTATATATAGTATAGTATTTCTTAGATTATGGTTTAGGTATGGAGTCGGGGGATACATGGTATTAGATATATCTTTGACTTCTAGATGTTTTGATGTACCTAGTCCTGGGCGGTTTTCAGGCCTGTATTTTAAAACTCAAAAACCTTTATTCCAACAAAACGATTCTATACTTAGTTATAGGACAGGGTGACACATAAGTGGTAATAGGGTACCATAAGGGGCCAAAAACTAGTCTGCGGACCTGCAGTATTGTACAAGACATATTCAGATATTTGTTAACGCATATAACTTGTAACCCATATCGCAGGTACGAAGAGCTCGTTTTGGCCCTTTTGAGTACACGAAAAGTACCACCTTAGTGCACCCGGGTATAGATATTAGACTAAGAAGCGTTTTTGTGAATAAAGGTTTATTGCGTTACCTGAAGGCCTGAAAACCGAACAGGCATAGGTTAACATAAAAACATCTAGAAGTCAAAGAATATCTAATAACAAAATTTATTTGCTGTTGCATTGTCAAGAACCAGCTTTCTGTTTGTGAGTGGAATCAAGCCCAAATAAGCCCCCCCCCCACAACCATAAACCTTAACAATCTTACCATACAATTTCTGTAAAAATCAACTTTCTTTACCAAAAACCCTGTTAATATGAGGAGCTTTCTAAACCGCCAACACTATGTATTCTCCAGGGAGGCCATCTTTAACACAAAGATATCTTAGGCTTGTTTTTGTATGCTTAGCGGAGGGCCGGTCCCAAACGATTGGAAACAAAGCCTAAGTTATAGGATAGGAGAAGTTTATGAAAGGTTGAAGCCCCGACACTCATTTTACTGAATTTCATATTAATTCTGGTTAAAAGATCTGTGGACTACATTATTAAACAGACCAATAAATAACGTTAACTAACTAAATTTTCATAACCGTTAGCAGGGTAACTGAAATGTGTAATGACAAAACAATGAACATTACCCTCGCCTAAGGCGCAGAGGTTCGGTGGAAAGTCGCATCAATTTCGGCTTTTAAGATTTCTTGGGCCTTTGGAAGATTTCCTCCTCTGTAGAGGACCGAGTAGAACACAGTGGAAGCTCTAGTCTTAACCTCAAATTTGACATTTTTCAGTTTGAGTGTAAACAACAGTTATGCCCTGTAACAAGAAGCAGCAGTCAGGATAGAATGTTATACAACCAGTGTGTTGGTTTGGCCAGCGGAGGCCAAGTTCACATCAGGTAGTGATTACACTGATAGGGGACGTCGCGCCATCGACTGAACTCGCGCTGCTCTGAGGACCAGCCATACTACCCGCCCAAATTAATAAGCGGTACCAAAACATCAGCTGCTGATCCCAAAGCCTCCGCGCGAGGAAATAACTTAAACAAAATGGCCAGGATATCCAACGTTAAAATAAACAAATTTAGATTTCTGCTTATTGAGCTGGAAATAATGACAATGCTAACCTTCCATGCCTTTGTTTTTGAAAATGAATTGGTACAGAATATGAAATGTTTTATTCTTCTAGCTTTAAATTCCATTTAATATCCATTTTTTGTCCTTGGTCAGAGGATGTTTCAATATGAATTAACACTACTAACTCTTTTGATGTGAGAGCCCATTTTTTTAGGCACACAAATTGTATGTCCTTAAAAGATGCCCATACACTTCACGATGGGCGATCGATTGATGATCCGATGGAGCACAGTGTTGCGATCGGGCCGCCCGTCAATTGGATAGAAAAAATCAAGGGTGAGATTCCCTCCAATTCTTTCAATGGTTGACCCTGGTCCAAATCTAAAAGATGCAGATATGCAGGATTTACAGTAAGTCCGATACCTTATAATTGACCTGTCTTAGGTGGTGCAGCATTAGATGGGCTCTAGATCGATGGCGGGACGTACAAGCAGCCATAATCTAGGCCCATCTAGCAGTATGGGACTCCTTTAAGATAAACTACAGGGGAGAATATACAACAAGTGGACGTAACAGGAAATAGATATTACAATAGACACTCAAGCAAAAAGCCCACCTAAATGCAGTTGTTTCAAAATGGGCAAGATACCCATGATCACTGCAAGAACTGTGTCAAGCTATGCTTCCGTTATAAGCTGTTATAATTGACAAGGATGTTTGTACTACGGAATGAAGTCACGTGGGGTTGAATAAACTGATCAGATTGTGAGCACAGAAAAGATATTTGTGTTATTTCATTTTAATGTTAGTTTATTTGCCTGAGACAAGTGCTCGCTGATTTCATTTGTAAACAAGGATGATGAAATGATCCCCCCAAATCAATGTCAAAATGGGCCAAAACGCTCAATTTACAGTGGGGGGTAATCATTTTGGAACACAAAATGTATAAGCCAAGGGTTAACTCTTCTACTACAAAACTTGGAAAATGTATTGACTCAAATTAATCCTAGGAGGAACACCTGTGTACATGAAAGTAATCAAAACAACAGCAAATGCCATACTAATGACAACCTAATGCAAATTGTTAGCTATGAGACCGCAACCAAAAAAACAACCAAGACTAGGACCCCCCACACGTTCAAAACTAGACCACCAAAACTTTAAAAGTATATCTAAAACCAAACTTTTATCTTCTCTTTTTGAATGAGTAGGGAAATATAAAACAATTTGCCCAATGTCATTACAACAATAAGCTGTTCTCTTCCTCCAAAAAGCAGCTCGGGGTTTATCTACCAAGCTACAAATAAAATGGAAAGAGCACAGCAGACAGCTTAAACATTGCAAGGTTAATAAACCTATAAGTCAGAGTAGGCTCCACACATTATTGAACATAAAAAATCGATATTTAGATTCTCCTCTCAAACTGTTGCGGCTTGCACAGGAACTGGCGGCATAATTATAAGAAAACTTTACGCTAGAATCGGGTTATTGCACATAGAAAAAAAATTCTGCAATGTCAAGGAAAAATGATGAAGCACCATACACATATTATATGATGTCAGGATGAAGAAGGATTCCAATGAAGAAAACACTGACATCATATTCCTTAAACGGTATGCCATGGGGGGGGACAAATGATGGATCAGACCAGTGGTTCCAAAACTGGGGGAGGGGGGCGGATGTGGGGTGGATGTATTCCAGGGGGACGTTGGCCCTGTACATTCTGAACATGTGTTGAATAGGGAGTGGGGGGGGGCTCCTGAATGTTCCTAATAGACAAGGAAGGCCCTGCATGGAAAGTTTGGGACAATGGATTAGACAAACTAAATATCTACGGGGATGCTAATACAAGATCAATGTGATATCTAGAAAGGCAGATGAAAACATAGCTGTTAATTTCAAAAGTTTGAACTTAAGACAACTTGTAGGTTTTGCTTTGGGAACCTTACAGGACAGCAGCAAAATGGCTGTTGGCACTCTTTATAGAAAAAGACCATGCAGCCATGGACATTAAAGGCCCCCCACACATTGTACCGATGGGGGCCGACAGATGAGCTGTGGCAGAGAGCGTGATGACATTACAGCATCGTGGGCACCCTTTGTGTGCGCCAGCCGTTAGCTTCAATGGGGCCCCAACCAAAATGTTTTATTGGTTATCATAGGGTATGTAAATATAACGATAAAACAAGTTCTCACAGTGGGGACCTCACCCAACCAATAAAACCTGCTATACCTTGGCAGCAAAAATACAATGCTTAGTCAGTGTGCTATAGTTGCAAGGAGAAGGAGAGGTATGCAGGATATAAGAAGACATGGAGAGTGGATGCTGCAGCCAACATGATCTACAGCTGATTTGTAAACTGCAGAGGTCAGGAGTGTAAAGTGACTCAAGGGAGCACTTTATCCAGAGGCTTTGAAGATTGAAGTCTAAGCTGGCCATACACCTTCAGATTTCTCTGTCAGATTTCCTTCAGCCAGATTTTGTTTTACCAAAACCATGTAATATTGAGGACCTTTCTACACCTTCCAATCACATGTATTCTATTAGGTGAGGGAGGACACTATACTACACAGTTGTTGTAGATTGATCTGATGAAGGAAATCTGACAGAGAAATCTGAAGGTGTATGGCCAGCTTAAGCGGCAACGAAAAAGTATAAGTGTCAAAAAGAGAAAACCCTATGGCCAAAAGATCGAGTTGATAAAACTATATATATATACTAAGTACCAGCCCCGGAGCAGACTTTATGGGACGGAAAACTGATAGCAGGCAATGCAAATGAACCACGTTTAAGTGTTGTTTGTTGTTGCGTGTGGTAGCCATACTGGGTCGATATTTCCACCAGATGGTTATTTTGTAGTCGATTGAATGGGAAACGACTCCGCCCCCCTGGGTTCGATGACCACGAAGTGGATCGAAATCTAACATTAACACAGAACCATTACCACCACCCGATTTGCCTACGATTGTCGGCACAAATAGGCACAGGACGGAAGTCAACAAGTAAAAAAAATTACAGAAACATACTTGGTTCAAATCCAGCGCCACCACCAAAAAAACCCCAGTGACTTGCAGTGTGCTGGCAAAAGGTAACATGGGAGAGTGGACGTCCTGCTGACTCTACTTTCCCATCACCACATGTCCGCCCCTCAGCCAGCCACTCTGAACTCGCGGCCGGAGACTCTTCTGCATCGCCACTATCTCCCATCCCAACCCAATCATCCGATCTGAAGTGGGTGATGCCAAACCTACCCCCTCCATGTCACCCGCTTCAGTCCAGAGGTGGATGGAGGCGAGACGCGGAAGAGTCTCTATCGTGCTGCCTGGGGACTGGACACTCCAGGCAATAAAAGCGGCGGTGCGGGGGAGCGAGCCGGCCGAGAAAGAAGCGAGTATGTATTTTATTATTTGGTGCTCGGGTCCTGGATGAAGGGCTACTGGAGGTGGTTAGGCATATAGTTTTTTTTACAGACGTTTCCATCGTGCTTTATATGATTAATATTTTATTGTTTGAATGATCCACACATGTCGTTAAGGTGGGTTTACACGTCAGGATTTTTGTTTCGTCCAACCTCCGATTCGAATTTTTGTTAGAGTTTTTGTGATCAGATGTTCGTTCGTCCATTTATCGAAACGAATTAGATATTTGTTCGATTTTTGTACAACCGACCCAAAATCTCGATGAACAAGAAGGTCGCGAAACACCCGCATGAAAAATCTAATCGGAATTTTTGGTTTGGTGGAAGTGCTGTATCTCCGTGGGCGCTTGCTAGGCTCCAAATTCTCTGAGGGCTTTCTCAGTGCTACAGGTACAGGGGATTACCGCAGCAGTGTTAGGTGATGGACCGGTGCCATCGCTGGGTATCTGGGCTCCAGGGGATTACAGCAGCAGTGTAGGTGATAGAGGTGTCATCTCTGGGATCTGCTGTACAGGGGATTACAAAAGCAGCAGTGGGTTAGGTGGGATGGAGGTGCCATCCGGGGTATCGCGGTATAGCGGAATGCGCAGCAGCCGATGTTTTCAACACACGAGTGAATACCTTTTAAAGTATGATTTAACAGTGTGCCTGCGGAGTGGGAGTATCCAGGTGTGTGGTGTGTACAGCACATTGTACACCCTGTACCTAGATTCTGCGGAGTGAGTATACAGGTGTGTGTCCAGTGTGCTGCAGTGAGTGTACCCACACACACGCTGAACGATTAAATTCAAATATATGTATTTTTCTATTGGACAACCACGTGTGTTACGTTCGTCCACAATGCAATGTTCGTTCGGGGGAAAGTTCTACTCGGAAAGAAAAATATAACAACATCATGGACGAATCCAAATGAAAGTGTAAAAAATCCCACCATTCATTACGCTCAGGATCGGTACCTGCCACTGGTTAAATCGAGTCAAACAAATATCGAGGGTTGAAATAAGGAGGGTCCGTTTTTTACCGAAAAATCAACCACAGGATGAGTACCAACATGTCCGCTCACCTTATGGACGATTATTGTGTCAGATGCCGGAAAAAAAAAATCCATCGGGGCCCAAATGGACGGTTCAGCAATTGTGTACATAAACCAAAAAATCCGTTCATCGTCCATCTGTCGGCGACAAAAAACTGAGCTGTAACAACCACCTAACTTTCTTTGAATGTTCCCAGTGTCCCTGTAGTTTTGGTTACCAGGTGCCCCTCTATGTGGCGGCAGAAAGCTGTACTGACCGCTTAAACAAAAGTGTGACATCAAACAATAACACAAATATGCACCGGTCAACAATCGAATTGCAAAATAAACGATCTGTCGAGCTAACCTACCCTAGCTGCGTATCATCTGGTAACATGCTACCAGTCAAAATAGTACAGTGCAAAGGCCTTATTAGGCAAGAACCAAAACAACTTAAAAGGGGCATTAGGTATTCATGGTTTGAAATTGAGGAATAGAGAAAATGGTGCTGCAGTACAAACCTTTAGCCTCCTAGGAGATCTGGTGCTAGGTCCTTGCAGAGTTCGCGACACAGGGCATACTGCTTCTCTCTGCGGAGCTCAATCTCACTGAATGTTCGACCATGGGAACAGGGGTAAGTCTATGTAAATGCCACAATTCTTGCAACACCATGAATTAGAAAATGGTTTGGATTTATTTTAGATATGAGGTGGTAGGTCCTACTAAACCCCTGACCTTACTTTTTAACGCCATGAGGCATACCATATCTTCTAGTACACCATGGAAGACAGATCCGATAAACCATGGTGGGCAGAATGTTGAATTTGGCCAAAAGACGGAGATTACATAATTGGTGGAGACTAGACCAACACATAATAACAATTGAAAACCCACCAGACAAAGACTGCAACGCGGCTTGTGTTTGGGTTCATATATTAGATAAACTGAGGATGTATCCTGTGTCCTACCGGAGAGGGTGGTGAAATGTTTTAAGGGGGGGGAAAGACTCTTCCACGAAAGCAGAGGGGTGGAAATTTTTAAAGGGGGAGGCTACCAGAACCTCTTATGATCAGTATTGTTAGAGGCATGAAGAGTTACAGACACCTCTACACAAGTTTCTAAATCTTGCAGGTTCCCCCTGCGACTTATTTCACAACGGGACTACCAGTCTTTTAAGCTGGGTTTTAACTTATCACTACGAAAGACGAAAACAAAGGCCTGGAGACAGGAAAAACAGACATCTCCTGCGGTGCTTTTAGATAAGACCGACACTGAGCCAAGGGGCTGGCCCAGCTCACGGTGCCATGAGTGTCATAAATTAAATTAGATATTGAACAATCAGACAAAAGTTCAATACCCTCACCCCCACCACAATTGTTTATCCAGATTCATGTAAGCATCATCTGTGTTGTAGGCAGAAATCCTACTGAAGATCTAACCTTCTAACACCTATATGTTTTGCTCCTATGGAGTCCGAGGTTACTACCGCGGTTCCCCGAAACAAGACAGTAATGATTCTATAAATTTGTGCTCACAACGATGCCCTAACGTCTTTTTTCGGCGGGAGACTTAGTTTTTCAGAAGAGAATATGGCCACTGGGGGTATCAGGGTGGGCAGATCACCTAAAATGGCACGGGGGGGAGTCAGAGGGGGAAATCACAAATGGCACAGGCAGACTCAGTGGGGGGGGGGGGGGATTACCCTTTTAGATAACTACTAACTAACAATGCGAATCCCCACCCACTGAGTCTCCGGTGCCATGCGAGATTGCCCTTTCGATCCCCCCCCCTGTCCAGTCCGTACCGTATCTTGGGGGGGGCGCTTAATGACAATACTGTTATATTATATATTATATATAAAATCTGGATAAACCATATTTTTGGGGGGGGGGGGGGGAGGGCGTTGGCGGTTGGACTGCGTGAGGGCAAAAATGTGAGGGGTGCCTTAGTGTTCGGGGAGGAACAGGGGATCACTTTTCTAATCTGATTTAAAAAAAAACAGGAATTAGGGTGCCGTATATTTCACAACAAACATTGAACTTCATAAAAACTAATCCAAACATCCAATTTAAGAACATTGAATAGTGTATGGTCACCTTAAAACATTAATGTGACAAACTTTAGGAACATTTTCCACCTAATATTAAACAGGATAAAAACTGTTCCTCTAAAACAGAATAAGAATTCAAAGTACCATGTGACACCTGTACAAGCCTGTTTGGTTTTTATATTCCAGTATAACCATATGACCTATGAGTAACTAACTAAACAGTTCCAAATCAAACATGAGTCCTTCTTATCAAGTCCTTCATGGGAGGGTGTGTAAGGTCCAGAGCATAGGTTCCGTGTACAGTCTTTTCTACCTATTGTAGTGAAAGTGTTTAAACTTTTGAGAAAATATGTAATAAAGTCAACTCCTTGAAGTGTTGGTTGTCATTGTATTCATGTTTTATATATGTATATAATGCCAACATATTACGCACCACTTTACAGAGTACACAGTCTTATCATTAGCTATCTCACAATGTATTCTCTCTACCATAGTCATATGTCATGAACACAACCCTAAGGTCAATTTTAGGAGAAAGCCAATAAACCTACCAGTGTGTTTAACGCATACCCTACATGGAGGCCAAACTATAGATTACATTAAACAGCAGTGTGCATACACACTAATATGTAGTAAATGCTGTAAGCAACTGATAACACTTAAACATACCGTTCTGTGCTCATGCTTTTCCTTTCTCCATCTCTGAAAAGACAAAATGTCAAGTTTTAAAAGAAAACTTTCATCAACAAATGTGTAAACTAAGCCCATGAAAATCATGTTACACGCATGTTACACGCATGAATGAAATGTGATGCTAATAATTAGAAGTGCACAGATTGCAAATTTCTTGGCCGATTCCGATTTTATAGTAAGTGTGACCTGCCGATTCCGATTTTTGCCGATTCAGCCATGTTGTCAGAAAATCTCTCACAACACGGAACTGCATGTTCTGCATGTGTCCAGTGTCCCCATCTAACGGCAATTGATGTGCAATTTGGTGCACATTGATTACCGTTCCACTGACCCGCGATCAATCACAGTGTGGTGATGTCACCATGCTGTGATTGATCGCGGATTGATTGCACGGAAATCTACCTGTGTATTCCCAGCATTACAATGATCATGCTTGGTGATCGCATCATGGTAACGCAACTAATCACCAAACGATCGTTCTTCAAAATGTTTGCCATGTAGTTGCGTCACCATGTTGCGATCGAATGTTCGTTGATTGTATGGGAATCGACCCTTGTATGGCCAGCTTTAATCCTCTGCTCTATGCCAACCCTATGCCAACTAATGGATGGAGGAAATTCTTTTTAAATACAAAGGATGCATATTATACATGTGCTATGATTTAGAGAAAGTTCTACTAACTGGACCTTGGCTCTGCTGCCACACTAACCAGTTACATACAGCACATTTGCCAGCATTTGATAAGAAAACAGAACACTTGTATAGTGAACTTGTATTCCATTTATCCCTAGCAAAAGATATATACCACACTGTCTTTTTCATCTTAACTGAAAAACGACTTTCCATTCATACTACAGCAGACCTCGGAGTTGCAACCCCCCCCCCCCCATCTCTCGGGGAAGGCATGGGGGTGGGACAGGGCTCTCCTTCACAGCCCATCCCCCTAGAGTGATTGGTTGGAAAGGCAGCAGAGGGCGTGCCTCCCTGGCTGGCTGGGAGGAATATGCAGGAGTCCAGCACTAGCTCCCGGCTGCGTGCTGATACAATCAGTGACAGTAAACACCGGTCAGACTCGCGATCCTCTTATTGCCAGCCAATCAAAGGATCGCAGATGCACCCATGACCGGCCGGTCACCGATCTGGGCCGATCATACCAAATATCGTCCGATTCCGGTCTCTGGCCAGTCAATCGGTGCATCTCTATTAATTCTAAATGATTCGCCAGTGCAATCCACTTCAATGCCCTGAATAGTACATCAACATTTTTGGTGGGTTTGGCTAACAATTGAAATGCAAGGTTTACCTTAACGCAAAATATACTTATAGTAGAGAAGGGGGAATGAGTTTAGTGCCGCACCCAGTACAAATTGCAAGGAACACAAAAAAGGTCATAATAAATCAGAGAACTGACAGTTCCTGACATAGACCATAGAGGAGCGGGTTTTTAAGGCACTTGGTATATAAAGATATCTAGTAGTTGGTGTCATAAAAAGTATTTTTTATTTTATTAGATTGGTAAAAAAGTCACAGTTACAATAAAGGGAGTCAGAGCCATCGACATAACATCCTTATGTATGTTGATGGATTTATTATGACCTTTTTTGTGTTCCTTGCAGTTTACCTTAACGCAGTAGTTCCCAAACTGGGTGGCACTGAGGTCTTCCAGAGGGGCACAGTTAGGGGGCCAGCCAAGGTGGTATTTGGAGCCCTCTATGTCAGAATCGCACTCAGAGAGAGAGATCTACAGAACTCAGTTGCCTATTGGCTCTTCTCTGGGGATTGCACACAGTCCACCCAACCTCCCCTACCACTGCCAGCCAATCAGACAAGCCTGAGAGATGGACAAACAGGAAGACAAACATAGGGGAACTAGCCGCAGACAGTAGGTAGAAAGCATGCAATGTGTGTGCCTCTGTGTGTGTTGGTCTCTATGTGAATGATGACTTCTGTATGATGTTTCTGTATGATTGATGTGTGTTTATATGATGCATGTCTTTGCATTATTGGTGTGTGTGAAAAAAGGTTTGAGGGACATTTAATGCTGCGGCTTTGGTTTGTTTTCTTTACCATAACGGACGTATTAGTTGTAATGCTACTGCGTCTTTTACCTTATAAAAAAAAAA
>CM070032.1:31610620-31626929 GCA_036250615.1 Ptychadena robeensis
AAAGTGCTTACATGCCCTTATTTTATTATTGATGATATTTTGGTTGAGTTTTTAATATGTTTGTGTAATTTCAACAGGAGTGTCAAAAATGATACTTCATGCATTAGTTGGACACAGATGAAGGACAGAGAGAAGTCTTGTAAAAACACAGTAATAAAAGTTTTGACTTACTTCTCGATGTGCGTTGAACCAAGGCCCAGGGAAATATTTAGGAAGTTATGCCAAGAGATGTCAGAGAAAAGCAGTGATAGGAGCGCCCTCTGCTGGTAGAGGTCAGTACAGCTCGTAACTCCCAGAGCCTGCAGCATTTTCTCTGTTACTTTCCCAACGCCTGGAACCTGACGAGAAGTACAGCTGTCAGGAATACATTGCAGACAACTGGCAGCATTACACAGAATGTAAAGAGCAATAATTACCATGCAAATGATTTGTAAAAAGCACACTGTGTGTTTTCCTACCAGGAAAATTACAGTTTATTACAGCTGAAGTTTACTTTAATGTGGTTTCTTTCATTGTTATTCTTTTACCTTAATAACATTCTAATATTTCCTAAAAATTCTTTACACTATTGTCTTTACTTTATATTACATCTTTGTCATGTCTGTGTGCTTTATTGAGACCATAGGTGGTAGGAAAGGTCAGTAGGGTGCTATACATAGAAAAATACTATAAAATCGACACCCATATGTGATGCTGAGCCCTCATGATTCAAAGAACTAAAATCCATTCAATATAAGGAATGAGTGAGGAGCTGGAGATATAAAGATTAGATGATGCAGTTTGTCCATTAGACAAGAAAATAAGTCAAGCTTATTCTGAGATCAGAATAATAATAACTGATAAAAGATCAGTTAGGGCGCTTTCACACTATATGCACTGATGCAAATGTGATGCAGCATACTAGTTAGACCATACTGGTTTCTTAT
Source organism: Ptychadena robeensis (assembly GCA_036250615.1). NCBI lineage: Eukaryota > Metazoa > Chordata > Amphibia > Anura > Ptychadenidae > Ptychadena > Ptychadena robeensis. The sequence goes on from CM070032.1 coordinate 31,611,547, forward strand.
GGGAAACTGGTCTACATGTGGATTGCACACCACCCACATCTATTGCAGAAAGCAAGCAGCAACACACGCTGTGTGAAAGAGCCCACCCATATACGAGAAAAGCTAAGCAAGAATAAAGCCGGCCATACACTGCTCTTTTCCCCAGCGATCAGTAAACGTTCAGGTGCGCACCACCTGAGGGAATCGGTCCCTGGCCAACACTTTAGATAGTGGCCCTCGGATTACAGATGACCCCCATACAGACTATCACAATCCCGCTATTAAGAGAACAACATAATCGCACAAATTGGTGGAGATCGTTCAGGAAGCGAGCACTGCTCACCTTTAGCGTAACTCTATCAAACTAAATGCCAATTGAACAAGGATCCACATGTTGGAAAATCCCCGTTTGATCAAGCGTGTGGGAATCGAACGCAAAATCAAGCCATGTATGGGGTCCTTAGAGGTATGGCTACAGTTCAGCTTTAAGATGTTGTTCTGTTAATAGCGGGATTGTAATTGTCAGTATGGCTGTCATGTATAATAAATGATAAATAACCTGTCATTTCCTAATCCATCCTAAATCAGCTCGGATAAATGACATAACAAATGATGATCCCTACGTGTTGTGAAATTCAAGGTGAAATGCAGCTACTGAACATAATCTGTCTCATTTGCTATTTTATGCCTTGCAAAGTGAACCTGACCTAAGCTGAAATAGTTTTATAAGAGCGGAGTGTGAATGTGGAAGATCTTTTGTGCGAGTCCCTTTGTCAATTTGTGAGATGCAGGACACTGTGAAATGTGTTATGAAATTCTCATGTTTTACCGATGTGCCCAAAACGACATAAGGCACAAATTAACCTCCCTAGCGCACTGAGGTACAGATTTCCATAGACTTTAATGGAAAAAAACATTGCCGGCCTGTAATTTCCCAAAGTCTGTCCATACAGGAGTCTGTTAGACATCCTGAATCTAATAACATGTTCAGATTCTTTGTGAATAACTCACAATATCAGATAATGAAGATTTCAATAATTCAATTTATCAGGTAAATTATCCCTGCAACCACTAGATGGCGCTGCAGATGTGCCAGGTTACATAGGAGAGCATGGGGGGGTGGGGATCCATTCTCCTGCAGCTGCCTCCTCATTAGATCGGAGCCACACAGAGTTTGCGCTCCTGGGGCTCTGATCTCTGCCTGACGAACCCAGCTCGTCCACTGCAGTTCTAACAGGGCAGAGCTGGACGAGCTGGGACCATCAGGAACGGCAGGGGGGGTTAATAAGCTGCTTGCAACCTTTTTAGTATTGCCATCAACCATAATGGGTAAAAATCGAAATGAGTGCATTGCAATAGTGAAAACCAATTCAACCCCTATGGGAAACATTTCTAGGAGAGCAAAGGTTAATATTACACCCAAAAGGCGAGTGTTGCTTTTAAATTAGTGTTGTAGACCTCCCTTGTATCCCAGGACCAGACTGGGCTCTTCACAAGACACATTGCTTCTTTGCTACAAAAAAGGGTACAAATGACATGTATCCCCTGTTTTTGATCTCTCAGGTTCACTTCAATGAAGTTAATTAGAGCGTGAATTTTAACTAGAATTTGTGGTTAAACTGTGATGCTCTACTTGAAGTCAATGATCTGGATATCAGCTTCATAGGAGGAGGCAGCCGAACGATGGCCATAGAAATGTGACTGTGTGAAAAAATGAGAGTGGTCGACCACCAGGCATTAAAATAGAACACAAAGAAGAAGTATGAAAATAGGAAGGAGGACGCATTGGGCATGGATATGTTAAACTCTGCTCCATATGATGTATATAAGAATATGTAATATTTAAGAAAAAGGGGCTATTTTGCAATCAAAATGCGACTAAAAAATCTAGTTTTAAGTCAATTTAACAGAATTGTATTCCACTAATTCAATCAATTATAGCCAATCGTACAAGTATCTGACTCTCTAGGTATTTCCATCCATTTGTATGCAATTGTACTATGAAGCATGTGCACAGATATAAGTAAAGGAATCGATCAGTTTTAAATCGATCCCACTGGTTGCATCGATCGATGTTAGACTGACAATCGATATTTAAATCGCACAAGCCATATCCAGCCCTTTGTCACCTTGCCCCCTGCTCATTCCCTGCAATAAGTGAAGATGACGCCTAGTGGATTATTGTAAAGGTCTCCTGCTAGAGGCTGTAGTGTACTTAGATTTAAAGTGGACCTACCACCAGAAATCTATGTTTTTATGAATAACACTAGAAGTGCCAATAATAGGGAGGAATTCAGTAAAAAAACTCAAAAACTTTCCTGTAATGAGCAATTTAACAAGATTACCACACAGCTCCCCTCACTTCCTGGTTCGTGGAGCCAACACATGAAACACATGGGGGTGCAATATCGCGGGTGGCCACTGGGCGGCGTTCAGTGATCTTCTATTGGAATTTTCAAAGCAGATCACTGAGAATTCTAAGCTTCCTGTGACGTGCTGCCGATTTCTGCCGACAATGAACCAGGAAGTGAGAAGAGCTGCCGGATTATATTCTTAAATTGCTCATTACAGGTACATTTTTGTTTTTTTTCACTGCATTCCTCCCTATTATTGGCACTTCTAGTGCCATTCATGAAAACATAGATTCCTGGTGGTAGGTCCGCTTTAAGCCCCTCATACACCTTAAGATCGATCTATACAATTTACACTGTGTAGTATAATGGCCTCTCTGATAGAATACATAGGGATTGGAAGGATTAGAAAGGTCCTCATATTACATGGTTTTAGTAGAAGAAAAGTTGATTGTACAGAAATTGTATGGAAAGATTGTAAGGTGTATGGGGGGCTTTACTATCCAAAGCCTCTTTTTATATATATTGTTCTTTTTTAACCTCCCTGGTAACCAGTATGATTATTACTTTTCTTTAATCAATTTCCCACCCAGGCTGGGAGGACTTGGGATCAGGTGGCCCTTACAGGTTCATTGTCCGACCCCTCTATAATTTTTTTTCGTAAATTCTTTATTTATAAACAGAGCAGTACAACAACATCCAGGCCAAGAGCACCTCTGTCAAATTTAAAAAACCCATTACAGCCCACAAGCCAAAGAAATTTCCCATTCATGGTATAATAGGTACAAAAATCTTCCAACAAATAAAAACATAAGTGAAGTTTAATTAAAAGTAAAGTAAAAAGTAAATGAATAACTATATATTCCCTATGCAGGGCAATGATCTTTAAGAAAAAAACAGAGCAAATACAGACTGGAATATTATAGAGGAGAATCCATATGCGATTTATAATATCTTATAGATGAATAAACAGCAACCTCACCTTTCTGATGGGTAAATCTTTGATGAAGTCCATCACCGCCTGTCTGTCATGAGGAATTACATATTGGCCGTTTGGCTTGTTTTTGTCACTGCAGACTTTTGCCAGCATCGTATTTGGAGCAATGCCTAGAGGCAAAACATAAAATCTAATGAGCTTGTGATGGACTTAATTACCTGTAAGACTAATTAGAACTGACTCATCGATCCGAGGGTTACTGTGCCCCTGCAGATCAGGTGATTGGCTGGCAGAGCGTCAGAGGCACATCAGATGGGCAGCTAAATGACTGCTGGCTCAACACCATATAATATAGCAGATCAAAGAACTCCTTCACTGCACGACAATATGTCTAACCAACGACTGTATGGTTAGTAAATGATTTAGAATCCAGATTTTTAAGATTGAAAACATGTTGGTGAACTTTGTTCAAAGAAGTGGCATGTGATGTACAAAGCAGATATTAGCGCTACAAATGACCTACCTACAGACACAGAGTGAGCACTGTCTTTTTAAACTGTAGGCCACTATTTTTCCAAATCTTTGGGAAGAGTAGAAAGAGTGAGCTGGACAGAAGCAAGGGAAAGTAAACTTTTTCAGGTAGCTCTGGACAAAGTAAAGAAATTCAGCAGGAACCCTTCACCATTTCATATGTTTGCTTGCTAAATACCCTATACCAGTGATGGCAAACCATTTAGAGTCTCAACGTGCCAGCATGGCAATTTAACCTGAATTACACAACTCATATACACACAGAAAACATGTAAGCACATATCTCTACTTTCTTATAAGATAGAATAGGAGTGGGTATAGGACGCTGTGTGCAATCAGAAGAAAGGGGGAGAGTAACGACAGCATTGAAAGCCAAAAGGCTGCAGTTCTCTCCTCCGTGCTGGCTGACAACTAGGGGGGTCCCCATAGAGAGGACTCATGCCCGCCTATACACTCGAGTACAAGTTGATGAACAAATAATCCACATCATATTTTGGTTACCTCTCTTGGTTGAGAAATACCAAAAATGTGTGCAGATCTCACCCTCATTGATTGAAGTTGAACAAACCTGCTTAACCTCCTGGGTGTTGTGTATGTGTCTAGGTTTTTTTAAAAGCATGCCACGGGTGATCGCTGTGAGGCATATAAAATGCCGCCACGATTAACAGCCCATTCGGAGGTGGGAAAAAGCGACGCCCCTCCATTTACATTAAGGTCATTGGCGCTGCCTACCCCTGCCCTGTTTGCGTCACCGGTGACACAATCGTGGGCGGAAGCATTAGCGTACACTCCAATACACAGAATCGGCAGGTGAATCCGGCAGACAGGTAAGTTTCCCCTCCCAGTTAAGATGATGGATGAAACTCAACCCGAGTTAACTCGTGCCAAACGCCCAGGAGGTTAAAACTGATAAACTTGTTTCTGTACTTTTTGTGACAGTTTCAGACAATAAATAGAATTTATTTGTGTAATTAGAACAGAAACTGTCTCATCTTCCTGCTCTTTCCTTGTGTGGACTAGTTTAACAAGTTAAAAGGTAAGCAGCATAGGATGACAGTAAAAAAAAAAATAGATTTACATATGGGATTGTATGAACATACACCTGAATACAGCAGACCAGCAAACTGACAATATCAGCATTTATGGAGAAGTTCACACTGGATGATGATCCGTTATTCATATGTATTTCAGGGTTGATCATTTATTCAAAAGTAACTTTTAGGGTTAATGGTTAATTAGGCGCTCAGTTGTATAAGATGCATCCTATAGAGCAGTGTGTCTTGGTTATTGCTGCTCTGCTGGTCAGAGCACCATGCTCCAATAGGCAGAGTGGGAGTTAAAGGAGGAAGGGAAGCTTTTAGAGACTGCCTGTGACAGCTTCCCCACCTCCTGGTCCCTGCCGGCAGAGCTTGTGTAGCTTGGGCAGAGAACCAGAGCTGGTTCACTGTTTTGTGTATGTATGCAGGCAGCTTGAACTTGGTTCATGTACAAACAGCAGACGGAAGAGCCACTCGCACTATGAGTGTGTCTTATAGTGCAAAAAATATGTTACCAGCTTAACTGTGAAAATTGGTAAAGCTGGCCATAGATGATTAGATTTGCGGCCGCTTTCGCCGTAGAAAGACCACCGATCTGCTGCAAAATCTGACCTTAAATCAGGCCAGAAATCGAGCTGCCAAATAACGGAATTTTTACAACAACCTTATTACTACCAAAGTAAATGTTGGCACACAAAGAGTGCGCGAACGTCTCTCAGTACGACCGACCGGCCGTGCATGATGATATCATCATGCGCGGTCAATCTGCCAAAAAGAAAAACGAAGCATCTATGGCCAGCTTAACACATTTTTATCATACCATTCTTCTGCATGCGATTTAGTCTTTGTTAAATATAAATAATACAATGATAAAATATCTCATGTATTGTTGTCCATCTAATAATCATTATGACCCAAAACATACAATTTATAAGAAATTGTACTTTTTTCTTCCCATCTTCTCACCTCACGGCACAGAAATAATTTGAGATACAGAATAATATCAAATTCTATTAACAATAAAGTCAGAGGCACCTAACGTATGAGCTATAATGAGATGCTGAATAATCCAGAATCCATTATAAAGTAATACACATATCAGAATGTAATTTAGAAGATGACAGTTACTATGCTTATAATGTAGTCTCCTGCACTATTCATTAAGTCAGCAGTAAAATAGAACAGAAAAAGCTGGGAAAGTAAATAACACAAAGAAAAGAGGCGGTTGCCATGTAAGAGAGAAGAGACCCTCACAGATCCCCCATTGGATAACCAGAAACAATGGACCTGCTCACATCATTACAAAAATACACAACTATTGTCTGAAACTTCGGTCTCATGGGCAGATCTGAGGCAAGCCCAGTCTACAGTTTGTTTTCCCAGCAAGAGCTTAGTGGATAGGATATTACACACTGCAGGGTGGCTTGTTTTTTATTCATTTTCTTGCTAGTAACATTAGTGAAATCAAGTCTGAGGTTTAAGTGATACCCTGTATTTACTTACTGAAGTCCTTTAAATTAGCAAACTTTCAGGTGTGCTTAAAGTCTGAAGAAGTGATCTAAGCCATCTCAAAAGCTTGCTTCTTATACAACATGTGCATGCACGCTCGCGGCCGTTGGCAAAATCGGCCGCTGATCAGGGGTGCCCACATGGGACGTCATCACGTTGCACTCCATCGCTGATCTGTCGGCCCCCACTTGGTACGTGTGTGGGGGCCTTTAGCCAAACTCCATATTTCCGGAAAAAACTTCTCTGGTCCTGTAATTCAAAATGTGGCTAGGAGTAGATTTTAATTACAAAAGCAGTAATCCGGAGCCACACTCAGAATTTCTTACTTGGAGGTAGGGCTGGGCGATATGACCCAAATTTCAAATCCCAATAAAGCTCAATTTATATCCCGAGAACGATAAACATGAAGATATAGCAATTTTTTGTTGATTAAGTTAATAAATAAAAATGCATGATTGGCTGTGTTGGTCGATTATATAAAGTGCTCCCAAAAGGAGGTGGGGGATGTGGAAATCTCATCACCAAATTCTCCATAGAGCCTATAATAGTTTCTGTACATTGTATGATAAGTATAAGACTATATAGGCCATAATAGATCTGCTGCATGCTTAGTAGGAAGTGTTGCGGCCAGGGGGTTGAAATTTTGCATAGAAGTAGTCTTGGGTTAATTGGTAAACCCCAAAGTTTTAAGTTTTTACTGTGTAGGATTTCAATGCATCTGGGTGTCCAAAGTAGGAGAGAAATAATGCATGTATGAGGATAGCACTCTGGTCATAAGGAATCATTATAGAAAGCTGTACTTATAGCTGCCAATGTATATTGTACATGTAAGTGTTGAAGCTAGGGGGGGGGGGGGTGAAACTCGGGGTGTAAGTAGTAGTAGGGGTACATTACTGACCCTGAAAGTTTTGTGGTTGTACTATTAATGGTTTTCGGGAAATGAATGTTGAAAGTGTTATACAGCTGGTTTAGTTTTCTACAGCTTTGTTGTTTCATGGGGGGGTTCAGACAAGGCTGTGTGATTCGGTGATTTTACTGGCTGTTGAGACAAGGGCTTGTGTGGGTCCTGCATTTCCATTGGCTGTCGGGAGGAGCAGAAGACAGCATTATCTGTGAACTCCATGCCTTTGCAGCCTACCCTGGTGTTAAGGATAGTTTCATATGACACAATAGACATTTTCTATTGTTTAGACAATATATATATTGTCATATCGCCCAGCCCTACTTGGCAGGGTCCTTCAGTGATATGGATCTGGTGTTTCCTTCCTGGATCAATGTATATGGCAGATATGGCAGCGCCATTCCCCTGTATTGCAGGTGTCCCAAAACCTAAGGGGGGGTAGGACTGTAAGACCTCTCCTCAGGGGTGGTCAGAGGTACACCAGTAGAAGGTACCATGGCAAGTTTTTATTTTGACTTTCAGGAAGCATGACATTTGGGCTTGTCAATGGTTGGAGCATGAAAAGTTATCAAATTATTTGCAGTATAAGTGGGGAAACAAATGAATTAGTGGTGTTAAGAAGGTGAAAGTAAACTAATGCTGGCCATACACTCTGAGATTAAAATCAGGATCCATTAAAACCGTCCAATGAAAGCATTTTATCGGCCTGAAATACGCGCATGTCCACATGGTACAACCGATAAAATACGATCGTAACTGCCATTTTTTTTACGGTCGTAATTTATTGGACATGTTGAAAAATTTTAATTGGTCTGGGAACACCGGGAAACTTCATACTGTTTTCATAGTGTTTACTGACCAATTACTGCAGAGCCTTCCCCTTTGAAAAAAAAATACATCACAATGGCCGATATAAACGGCGATTCATTTCGATGACATTCTCGTAAAAAAGAAAAAATACGATCCTAAATTGGATTTTCAATGTGGTAGCTTTTTTGCCGAATATTACGATCCAAACCGATACCGCCGTCGGGATACATTGGTCTGTTTTAATGGATCGTAATTTTAATCTCAGAGTGTATGGCTGGCTTAAGAGCACCAACTGTTGCCCTGTTAATCCACAACACACTAAAAACACTGATAACACTATTTTTTTTAGAGTAGACTTTTTTGTTTAGGAACATTTAAAACAAATAAATAAATCATCGCTTACCAACAAGCCTTTATGTAGTAAATGAACTTCCCTTCCTACAAACGGCTATGATATGAATGTCATTCACTTAATTCTTTCTAACAGGGAACAGAATATTTTGTATTACCACTAATGAGAAGAAATTTTAAAAGCAGCGGGACCTTCTCTGATAGTAATCAAGTATGGCTTCAGTCACTGACCTCCTTTTTAAAAACTGTGATCATAAATGTAAATCAGGGAAAATGTTAAAAAATATTTGTACACATTGGCATGTGTACACATCTTACTGCTAGTACACAACAATAAAAAATTATTTGACACAGATTTATCTCCCCTCCCATATGTAAATAGGTGCTCATGAGTAAGGTGCTGGTGCCAGATTGTAAACTGTGTATTTTCATGAGTTGGTTAACCTTCTGAGTGTCTAGCCCGAGTTAACTCGGGCTGAGTTTCATGCATCATGAAACTAAGCCCCAGTTAACTAGAGCCACGCTCTAGGTCTCGCCGGCTTTCTGCGGCGGTCGGGAGCATCGGCATGTATGCCGATGCTTCCGGGTCCGCCCCCGATCGCGTCACCGGTGACGCGAAGGGGGCGGGGGTAGGCGGCGCCATAGACCTCCGTCTAACTGGAGGGGCGTCGCTTTCTTTCAGCATAAGTCCGGCGTCTCCAGTGACGCCGGACTTATGTTTACTACCTCCAGCTGAGCAGGCAATCGCGGCGGAGCATATTGTGCTCCGCCGCGATTGCCCGTGGCACGGTTTTGAAAAAAACGTGCAAAGGCTGAAACGCTCAGGAGGTTAAAGGACTCAAAGAATGAATACTGCTAGTGTATAGACACATGACTTAAGTTTCAGCCCTGCACACTCTGCTGCAGCCAAGCTCCGCTTCCTGGTACTGGCCTTTTGGCTGGAGGGATATAGAGTGAATACTGCATGGTCCAGGCCTCCATAAGTTGCTGGAACATGCTGTATATACACTTTATATGTGGACGGCTGTGTCTCTTTACTTTTTAAAATTTTCTCTCCCGAACTATAGGATGCATCTTATGCTCCAGTGCATCTTACTGTGTAAAAAATATGGTAATTCAAGGTGATGTGGCTAAAATTTCTAAAAATATAGGGTATTTTAATCAAAAACATATTCGAATGATAAAGTATATCTGTTAGTTTTATGATTAACAGCAATTAAAACAAGCAGACTATATATACCTGCACTGGCAGTCAAAGAGGTTTTTTGCTCAATCCGGAACCTCATTTCTTTGACAGCCTCTTCTGCTGATGTCCCAAAGACCATCACATTTTCCATTGGCTCCTCTACCATTGCTGGATCTGGCAGAGACTGTGGTAGGGTTTGTTCATTGAGGAAGGAAGGACTATCTTCAAATAGCACTGGGGATGTGCATTGAGTCTGTTCTGCTTCGCAAGGTCCTGTAGTGGTCACCACATCTGCCATAACCAAAATATACAAATGAGGTTGTTAGTAATAAGACCAAGATCCTTGTTTTGTACGCCAACAGCCCAACCATCCATTGTGTTCCGTAATTTGGAACTCTTAAGGTAGCCATACACGAGGCGATTCTGCCTCGACAGATGAGATATCGAGGAATTACGTCATCTCTCAGCTGATTGTCGCGCACCCTTTGCGTCCCGGCCATTACGTTAAATGGTACTGTCGGCCCCATTCAAAGTAATGAGATTGGCTGGGAATTTACCGGCACCTTGATCTGACATGCGGCAGATTCCTGGTCTATCTCACCAGATGGGGCCACCCAAACGACCACTGGCTGATTGGCGGGAGCACGCACGGCGGTCAGTAGGCCGGAAGATCTGGTCACAATCGGGCCGTGCATGGCTACCTTTAGGTTAGGGCTTGTCCTTTAAAACCACTGTGTTGAACGCAGTTGATTGTTGATGTCAATGGGGCTTTGACAGGGTTGTCTCCACAGCCCAGAGTCCCAGATCTGAGCCACTTCGCGCTGAAATTGACGCAGCAAGCTACGCCTATGGGAAGGCAAAGGAGGGTTGAGCGGACACCAGTGTACAGTGGAGCCTAAAGGTGGGTTAACACGTCAAGATTTTTTTGTCCGTCAGATGAACGACAAACTATTTTTTGGTTCGTACAAATATCTAGAACGGCCATTTGCTTTTTCGATATCGGACCAAAAATCATTCACAAGGTTATTGAACATGTTAGTAAACTTTCATCTGTCGTTTATTTTTCGTGTAAAAAACGAACGCTCCTTATTTCACTTAGCCTTATTCTTTACTTTACCTGTCAGAGGGGCATTTCTCTGTGCATTTCCAGCTTTCACATATCTCCTCCTTTCTTCAGGCCAACTCAACCTCTTCTCCAAGTGATCAGTTATATCCAAATAGGCTTCATCAAGACTAAGTGGTAAAAAGTTGGGATCATAATCAGCAAAAATTTCCCGAACCTGAAAAAAAATGTACATTACATTAAAATGAAGTGAAAATGAAAAAAAAAAAACTTAAAAGTCTCTGGAACATGTAAATGAAAATCTCCAAAGATTGGATCAACCCGCAGATGGTATTTCAGTTATGGGTGGTTGCATGTACTAGGTTTGTTGATTTGACTTCCCTAGTGCTCAGCTTGTGGAAAACAGTAACGGTATTCTGTTCTTGTCACCCTCCCCTCTACACACTGCTAGCCTCATTGATGACACGGGTGATGTGGGCTGGGTAACCAATGCTCCTCCAGTATAATGTAGGTCTATTGCATGCCCTCCCTGCCCCTTCGGTGCCCCAATGATGCTGAAGGGGCGGTGTGACAACACCCAATCAGCGGGTCCACAGTGATAGAGAATCACCACGGGCTCACCCAGCATATGCAAATATAGACGATCCCAGCTCAGCCAGAGATTGTCATGTAAACAAGCTCTGGACGAGCTGGGCTTGTCTCAAACGCTAGGGGGGTTAAAGACTTAGCTGGTTTTATTCCAACATAGAAATATTTTGTTCTCTCTCTATATACTCTTTTTATTCAAAATGACCATTGATGATTTTTGCATGATAAGATATACATACCTCTTTGCTTACTTCTCGATATTTGTCAAAATTAAGTTGAACAATGACCAGATCGGGACACAATTTCTTTGCGATGAATCCAGGCATAGCCGCACGTACACCAAACCTTCTCGCCAAGTAGTTTGATGTGGACTAAAAAATGATGATAAAAATGGAAAGATTAAAAATGATGAAAATTTTACAAAATCTCAATGTATATCTTAACTCAAATGTTTCAGTAGGGTTAAAAAAAATCCATCCGTGCTGCAGTGCCTGTTGCACAATTAAGGTTTATATGTAGATACTAAATGTATAACAAAAGTTATCATAGGACTATTTCAAACAAATCATATTAGCACAAGCTATTCATATACTATATATGTAGTTGTGTAGTGTAGTGTCATTTAAATATTGATAGTCTAACATCAATGATTATACCAGCGCACAGTGTGATCGAAGCATTCAGCTAAAAAGGAATTGGTTTTCAAACAATATACGTAAACAATTTTTTAAGTCTTTTGAACTGGAAAACCGAGCCGAGTATGGGTACCCTAAAGCAGACGTACCACCAGAAATTATTTTCATGAATGGCACTAAAATGCATATAATAGGGAGGATTGCAATGATAAAAAAAAAATAAAAATAAAAAACTTACCTGTAATGAGCAATTCAAGAAGATAATCCTGCAGCTCTCCCTCACCTCTCTGCAAGACAAGGCATCACAAGAGTGCTTTGTTTTCTGGGTAATCTTAATCATTATTAATCATTATTAATCATAATTTTATTGAGGAAAATTCTAATAGAAGATCATTGAACTCACTAGTTATGTAAATCACAAGTTGATCCAGAAAACAAAGCGCTCTTGTGACGTGTTGCCTTGCCTTGCAGAGACTAGAACCTGGAAGTAAGGGGGGGCTGCGGGATTATCTTCATGAATTGCTCATTACAGTTAAGTTTTTTTTTATTGCAATCCTCCCCATTATCAGCACTTCCAGTGCCATTCATGAAAACATAGATTTCTGGTGGTAGGCCTGCTTTAAGTTTCGATATTTCTGTTCAATTGATCTGTTGATGTTGATCGAACGGGAATCGACTCCTGCATACCTGGTACGATCAAAAAGTATTGAAAAGTGATCGGACATTTGGGTAAATTTTTTTGTTGAAATATCAAGTATCTGAGAGGTTTTCCTAGGTGTTTTTATGGATTCCTATGTGATGCTTCTATTGAGCATGTACACCTGGGAAAGGAATCAATCCATTATGAATTAATCACACTGTGTGGGGGTACAAACGGTCGATGATCGATTGACAATGGATATATTTTTTTTGTTGATCAACAACAAAGTTTTATTGAAATGAAAGATCATAGAGAATCATTAAGTAACATATCTTAAAATAAACAAACTGTTCTACATTCACTACATATCAAACAGGGCAGATTAAAAAAGAGACAGCATGGTTGCTACCTATAGCATGAAACAATCCAGGTCATGTAAACCCACCCTCGAGTCCAATATCTTTAGTAAGTTGTTAAGTCGAAGGAAGCAGAGCCATAGCATCAGAACAGGAGTCCACTTAAAGGCCCCCATACACGTCTAGATTTTTCATCTACTCAACTTAATTCAATCAATTTTTTTGTTGATTGATTGAAAATCTATGGCAGCCCACATGGTTAGATCAACCTAAAACAATCAAAATTGGGAAAAAATTCATTGAAAAATGATTGGACATGCTGGTAAATTTTAATTGGTTGTACTGAAATTCATGTAAGCCCCCCATACACCTTTAGATCATTCCATACAATTTCCTTTAGATCTACCAACAACTATGTAGTATAGTGGCCTCACTGATAGAATACCTAGGGATTTGAATGTTTATATTCATATTATATTACATGGTTTTGGTAGAAGAAAAGTTGATTGTACATAAATTGTATTGTAAGATTGTAAGGTGTATGGGGGGTTTAAGCCTTCATACACCTTTAGATCACGCCATGCAATTTCCATTAGATCTACCAACAACTATGTAGTATAGTGACCTCCCTGATAGAATACATAGTGATTGGAAGGTTTAGAAAGATCCTCATATTACATGGTTATGGTAGAAGAAAAGTTGATTGTACAGAAATTGTATTGAAAGATTGTAAGGTGTATGGGGGCCCTTACACTTTCAGTTGATCCCAAAAAAGTTGATCAAATATCTGTTACTACAGTTGGCAAACATACAATCAATCGCAAATTTCCCTGACCCAATTGATCTTTTTAAGTTGATTGAACAGAAAATCTAGATGTGCAGAGGGGCTTTAGACAGCCAGAGTTCCCAAATCTTGGTGAATTTATGTTTAGACAATGGATATTTAAATCGCACAAGACAATCAGATCAAGGAATGATCATGGCTACCATCAGTTTTGTATTACTCACCAGCATGCTCATAGAACCCACTGCCATAGGCTTCTCCTTCAGCTCAGGATTGTCTCTCATTTCTACAGCTGCATAGAAAGCATCCATATCCACATGAACAATGACACGGCTCAAATCACGTCTTCTCTCCAGCTCCAGCGCCATCCGATCAACCTGCGTGACAATTCAAAATGTTAGAGAGCTCATCGCACGCAAGGCTTCAGGACTTCTCTAGGGCCACTCCTACTTTCTGGAACTCTCTCCCTCACCCATTAGACTTGCTCCTACTTTTGGCACTTTTCCCAAAAAAAAAAAAGCCCTAAAACCCCCCCTCTTCAGTCTCGCCTATCCATCTTCTCATGCTTACATGCCGATACTGCCGAGTGACCTCCCAGGTGGTAGGTCAGCTTTAAACCACAGGCGATGCAGAGGTCCCCTGCATTCTGCGCTTGTGCTTTTTATTCAATAAATTGGAATTAATTGCTTATCAGGTCTGTAAATGCACAGCATTAATATTAATGGTGTACAGGTTTCCTATGGGTAACCTGTAAGCCAGTGGATAATAAAATCTATTAGGCGACCTACGTTTTATATGTTTAGCTATAGTATATACTTCGTTCAGCTGTAATAATAAAATATTACAATTGTACCGTAATGTCCAATTTTCTGGGAGCCCTGTATACATTCAGGAACCAGTACAATATAATCAGCAGCAGAAGTCAGTTGGAAAGTGTTTCAGACAAATACGGATATTAATAACTACAAACTGTGGCACCAAGCTAATAATCCAAATATATTTTATAGCCAAACCACACAGCCTGCACCCAAAGTGCGGCGGCCGGTTTACGCTCCTGATTTGTTTTTGATAACAGCGAGTTTGTTTGCTCTGGTGTTAATGAATGTGTGCATTCCAGCTTCGTCTCATGATTTCCAAGTCTTCTAAACCTCTTGATACAAGCATGACCAGAACCTATGACCAGCGCCACTCCTCTGAACAATAGGAGATCTATCCCACGGCTCACAGTCCAGCTCTGTCTGACCTTGACCTTCAGGATTTCAGCAAGCCAACAACATAAATTCAGCGAGGTTTTCAAGCAGAACTCCTCCAGGCTTTGTTCTTATCTGTAGCTGTAATGTATCTGTAGCTAAAGAAATGCTACACGGCTCAGTTATAAATTCAAAGCTTATCTCCAAGTTCAAGGTTTTTATTTCTCCCCTTATGTTTTGTTTAGGAAGAATACTCCCACCAACCCCAAATCTGCACGACCCCAAATTCTCTGCACCACCGGCCGTGCGTGATGTTTTTCCTATTCAAAACCATAACATGGTGTCCTCAAGTATAAGTATGTTTCTTTTTCCTTTTATTTGTATGTGATTTTATTTTTCTCAAAAAAGATATCATGGTAAAAAAAAAAAAAGTCTCCATAGGATGACAATGGTGTGGCTACATTCCTCATCTACAGGGAATGCAGAATTATTAGGCAAATGAGTATTTTGACCATATCATCCTCTTTATGCATGT
>CM070032.1:31640194-31668806 GCA_036250615.1 Ptychadena robeensis
CTAGTGCCATTCATGAAAACATAGATTCCTGGTGGTAGGTCCGCTTTAAGTAAGTTTATTAGTTGTTTTTTTTTGTTGTTTTTATGTTTTAATTTTAAAACCGCTATCAGTCAATCGAACAAAAAAAATATAGACTCGTGCATGGCCATCTTAAGAAACTTAAGGATAGGGATCACCAGCACTGACATTTTTTAATACATTTTTACCCCATGTAACAAACAAAAGTAAACTTTGCAGCCAGCAAAAAAATCCAACAAAACATTCAGTCACCAATGGTGCTTTAGGTGCATGTCTGTGGGTTCCTCAAAAAGTCCCCAAGTTGTCCTGAGCTTTTTCAACCAGCCTTCCTGTATGGCTGAAAGTCAAAAATAAATCCTGTAGTGTACCACGAGTGGAGTGGAACGGCTTACCCAGTTCCTTCCTTCCTACTCCAGAGTCAGGGACCCTGCACACACTAAACAAGGTTGCTCCTATCTATCCCAGGACTCCAGGTATATGGTGAGAAATACTAGCCACCCAGGACCCAACATTAGGATACTCTACATTACATTTATTTAGTGAAAATATAAAAATTACTACACTGTGTGATTATTTAAATGGATTACATATTTGGTTAAATTAAAATGTCATGGTCTTTAAATTGTTTGCAAAGAACTTGCTTGCACCTGCCCATGAAAAAAACTTTTACGTCAATTACTTAATAGCCGTGAAAGTGATGGCGTAAAAAAAGGCATTAGTTCCTCACATTTTATTCAGTCTTTTTGTTCAACCCCCCGAATTAAAGCTGGAAGTCTGCAGTTCAACTGCATCTGCGTTGTTATTTACAATTCGTTGTGTTATTGTACCAAACCAAAATTTGCAAAGTTATCTCTATCTGAATATTTTTTGGATTACACTGTATATCTATTAATATGGCCTCTTCTAACTTTTTTGGTCTTTCATTGTTGGCAGGTTTCTGCTAAGTGCTTCTCACTACAGCCAACTTTTGAAGCTGGAAAGCTTTTGAAACACCAAAGCCAAAAGCTCACACCTGTGAGAAGGGACATCTGCATTCCATTACGCGTATCACAACCATCAGTCTAGGAAAAACATCTACACCGTGCTAAAGAATGTGGAAAGATAGATTGCAATAACAATAACAGGGAAGGGATAGTCCTGGTTTGGGGATCTACCAGTAAGACTATTAGTATCTCATTTCCCATGAATTTATAGTACACATTAACCGTTCACGGGGAACATCTCGGATCCCACAGAATATTCACCATATAATATATTGCAGACTATATGGTTATCTGAACTGAATAGGATTTTGTTTTAAAGTAGAAAGACAAAAAGAAAAGTTTAGCCAGCTTGGGTTTATCATATTGGGTAGGTAAAACACAGGAGGGGTAGGCCATACATACAGCCATATACTGGAAAGATAGCCTTAGACGTCCCGCTTTTCACATAATTTTTTGGTCGACCGACCGCCGTGTGCGCTCCCGCTGATCGCCCGGTGGATCCCTCGGCCAAAAATTGGGTGAGCCCACCTGATAAGATCGACTATGAATCTCCTGCATGTCGGATCGCACAGTGATCTACTTTAAATGGGATAGCGTCATTCCGCTGCAGCCGATTTTTTTTTTTATTTATCGAGGGAGAATCGCCTCCTGTATGGCTACCTGTAGAAGGACATCATGATATCCAACATGGGAGAGTCCATTGCCATTTAGATTACCATTATTATTTTAGCTTTTACTGTTAAATGTATACAATTTATGGCAACTAAATAGCCGCAGTTGACCTTATATTAATGTTGCAGTTAGGGGTGTGAAACTGGGAAGGTAGGTACTCTCAGTTGTAAATTACTAATAAAAAAAAGATTGGACTTCTAAGAGTGTTGGAGATGTGGGCATTGACAGACAGGGTAGGCATATGTAAAAGTAAAATCTGAAGATAGATAGGAGCTGTTTGACAGTTGGGATATGACTATGAAAGGTTGACATCTGGACTGCAGGTAGTCTCAGGGGTTAGTTTATAACACAGAAAATTTCAGGGTTCACACGGTGTTGTACTGTGAGAGTTACATATGACCAAAGCCAGCTGGCGACCTGTGGATGGAGACAGCTAATTGGAGGATCAATCAGGAACAGGGAGGTCCAACTGCAGCAGAATCTACAATGCAGGAGGCTGATGCAGAGGACAGTGAGGGAGACCGTGGGGAAGACCACATTACATATGGGGTGAGTACCAAACACCATCTCCTGGTACTCATCTGAGGAGCTCACTAAAAAAAGTTATGTACACCCCTGTACATACACCTTGTTTGTAAAGCAGCCTTTATATGTGATCCATTTACATTCCTCTACATGGGTCAGTGTGGCAAAACAAATACATTTTAAGACCCTCTGCACTGTCACTTCTATCACAGGTAGGTCCAGACCTTCACTGCAGTCAATGCACACCGATTAAGAATGTGATAGGGTCTGTTATTGGAATGGTGAGGAAGCAAAAGTTTAACAAAGAAGGCCCTCCTTCTGTTCTGTCACCTACCTATCTGTGATTTGTCTACAATTTCCACCGTTCTATACAGTATAAATCCTAGTATGGGAGTATTTATGCAGGATACATGTGGTCTACCTATCTGAACTCTAGGAAGGCACCTCAACCTGATTTCAGTATCTGGCCTCCTATACACCAGTCTATGTAATAAATACACAGAATGGGGAATATGCAGCAGCAATGGCTGCCCTATCATGACGTCTCCTTCCAGTAAGCCATGTCTCCTGCCATCCCTAGAGTCTATATTTTCACCGCTATAAATACAATATTGGCAATGCTAATATTCTGATGTCGCAAATACTATGCTGTGAAAGCTTTAACATCTATTCCCAAAGCACCAAATTCTAAGCAGTGATGCCATGCAGCTAAAACCTCTTCATCAAAAATGAGTCGATGAAAGCAAGTCTTTAAAGCAACTTACAGTGTAAGTAACAAAGTTAACAAAAAGAGAACCTGTCAAAGCCAGGATGTTAAAAGCTGGTCTCTATCTAGTGAACACTTTGTGTGTTAATGAATTTAATTCTGGATTACAGAATAACAGTTGGCTATGTTATGGAAAACGTAACATTAGGAGGGTTTATAGGTAAGGGCTTGTTTCCATTTATGCGATTCAGGGCGTTTGCAGCCGTGCGGCCGCCGCCAACCGCATCCATTGGAAACTTCAATATAGTTTCCACTGGTGCGGTTGTGCGCGTTCGGGTGTGGATGCGGTTTAGGGCGCGTTTTTGAACGCTAGCTGCAGCATTTTGAAACGCATCCGCGCCCCAACAGCATCCACATCTGCATGAAAAAAAAAAATTGCATCGCAAAAACGTGCGACAACTGTGGCATGCGTTCAGCCGCTTAGTCAAAATGCAAACAACCCTTGTAGTGTGAAATGGCCCTTCAGCCTGATATTTGCTAACATTAAGCAACAAGAATTTTATTTGTTATCTATAAGTGGCTGGACCATCAAGGGGTTAATTAAACACAGATAAAGTTTAAAACTGGCTGCAGTAAACTATGTGTGTGCTGGCAGGTCAACTGCCTGTTGCTACAGTTGCTTTGTGATTTGAGCCGTCCTCTTGGGTTGTTGACCAACTCACATAGGCCTTGTTTCCACTATAGCTATCTTACGCGATTATAATCATGGCGAGGAGATCACGGACATGTAGTTGATGGGGCTCACCCCCACATCTGCTCTAAACACTAGCACCCAGTGATCTCCCATGGTCTCTGTGCTGCGATTGGAATCACAGCAGATCGCTAAAGTGGAAGCAAGGACATTGGCTCCAATGGTCTCCCGCGATTAGAATTGTAGCATGGAGATCGCTAGCACCTACAGGCTCAATGGATTGAGATGCGTTTTTTTAACTGCATCCATTCATGTCATGGTAAGGGCCACCTGATTGCGCCCATAGAATTATAAGATTTAGTGTATTGGGACAGATCAGTGTATTGGGACACGTTTTTTAACAGGGGTAATCGGTCGCCACCACCTATGGCCTGCAATCCAAAACGCAGTGACTTGCTTACTAGATCGTGGGCCGCACCGCAACCAACTGCAGATGTGGGGATGAGCCCCAAAGAATACATGGCCGTGATCCCCACACCGCAATTATAATCACGGGAGATCGCTATAGTGGAAACAAGCCCATACTTGATGCCCATTGTTTTGTATGTGTTTACAGAGCTCGTTTGTTCCTAGCAACTAGAACTAAACATCTCTTCAGAGCATCAAGTGTACCTAATGCATGAAAGGTTATAACATTTTTAGTTACCTCAGGGTGGTCACAATAGTTTAAAGTCGTTTTGAAGTCCTAAAAAATATATCATAAAAAAAATTTGCCTCATAAGACAAACTTTTTTTGCGAGAGGGCGGGTTGCGAGTGTCGTATAAAGCATTGACGTGAATAGTCTTTTGGCTACAAGTCGTCCCACATTCTGTATGCCCCTTCAGACTCCACAGCCAAGCACTACTTGGAGGGGGGGTACGGCTTGGGAAGCTGACCGCTTCCCCACCTCATTAAATTCTAAGGACACGGAGCTTTGTTTTTTTAATTTTTTAAGGTATTTTTCCCTAAATACTACGCTCTGGTTTGTTTATGATGCGTCTTATCAACCGGAGTGCCTTATCAGCAGTAACCCATACAGCCTCCAGCTATTTTATTTACAACGGGGAAACCTGCAGCTCCATAGATTTGTATACATACATGGTGATGATGTGATGTGCCAATTGTCTTTGAGTGAGAGAAGCTGAAGTCATACTGCAACTGTAAGGAGTGAAGATAGAGGATGGGGAGGGGGGGGGGGGGGGGGGGGTGATGAGGGCCATATCTCAAAAGGAATTTTTTTATTCAGAGCATCCTAATCGGGTGCCAGAAAAAGGGCATAATGCGAGTTTAACTTATTTGTGAAGCCAGACCATACAATAGGTTATAACTATGGCCCTGGAGATCTCATTATAAATCAAATAATATAGACCCAAGCACACATTGCTATGCCCAGAAAATGAAGGACGCAGCTGTGTTTTTGTATTGCTTTGGGATGTTGTCATGCCTTATGGGTTACTACATAAAATATAATTTTATATGCCTGACCATCTTTCTTAATTTCCCTATTTCATATGTAAGGTACGTGGCAGCCTGTGAGGTAGGTAACGAACCCGCTGAGCGTCCCGCGTCACCAGTGGAAACATTGCAATGCTTAAAAACAATCAGAGACATGTGAAGGAAAATACACAAAAGGTTACAGAGAACAATAACCAGACAGGAACATATCTGAAAAACCGGGCTCCTGAATCCATACACAAAAACAGAGCAATAAACCATGGAGCGGAGAACAGGCCAACCTGTGCTGGAGATTTAAACAAACCGTCCGGGGTAAGTGGCGGCCTGTACAGTTTCATAAACAGACGTATCCTATGTTTCAATGCCAGGAAAATGCCTCCACTTGTAGCTGTCCTTCGCCTGACTTCAGCGAAACCTTGAGGACCTCCGAGTGAAATATTTACATTTCAAATATCAAAATATCAGGTTATCATGAAAAGAATGTACTGTATAAAGTTATTCAATTGTAGATTTTGTATAAACATAAAGTTATTACTTTTAC
The DNA here is from genome assembly GCA_036250615.1 of Ptychadena robeensis. NCBI lineage: Eukaryota > Metazoa > Chordata > Amphibia > Anura > Ptychadenidae > Ptychadena > Ptychadena robeensis. The sequence continues at coordinate 31,645,826 of CM070032.1, forward strand.
CTTGTCATGGCAGACCAGCTGCTGATTAATGAGCCCAAAATGGAACATTCTTGTACAAAATTATTTTTTTTACCTTTTTTCCAAGTTATAAATATTGCAGGCAAGAGTTTTTCAACTGGTCTGTATGGAGATTCCCAAATGGTATCTTGTAGAGATAAGCCCCCCATATATTTATATGAAGAATACACTAGCACAGTAACAATTAGAATAGAATTAAGCTAGGCACACACGGGTATATCTGTAAAAGGATTCGAGTACAATCAATCAACGTGCGCGCTCACGGTGATTGATTGTACTTTAATCTGTTTTAAATCCTACCTGTGTGTTCGCTTTACTTCGAGCGGGATCAATAGAGTCTACTCAGAGTCTACTCAGAGAACCTCTATTGAACGGGGTTCCAACACGTTGGAAAACCTTGTTCAAATTCCGTTACTTTGCATGGAGGCCTGAATCTTCATGCAAAGTATTGGAATAGCTGGCTCCTGTCTCCTTCCTGCACAGCCGTCCGCTGTCAGTGTGAAGGGGGCATAGCCAGCACTCCTCACTCGGAAGCTGCTGCTGCGGAGTGAGACAGGCTGCTTCTCCCTAGTTGACAGCCTGCATTCTGATTCACTCGCTACAAAAAAATGGGTCCATGGGGTTCCCATTGAACTGGAATCGATGTGCCCATGTGGTGCACATTGATTTCCATTCAATTGATCCCCGATCAATCACAGTGTGGCAGCTGGTGACTGGATGGATTGATCAAATAACAACCAAAGTTCCTTTTTGAGAGTTTGTGAAAATAATATATGAAATAACCATTTGCAATTTTTGTATTGAATTGTATTATAATATTTATTATCAGTATTAAAATAATAATAATTAGAAGTATTTCGTTTCTAAAATACTGTTGTTATTAACTACCGCTGGACATTGCAATTTGGGGTGGGTTTTTGAACTATATTAGATCGTAAATGTGAATAATGTGTTATTATTAAAATGTGTTTTAATCAATGATTTCAAAGTGTATATCTCCAGGCATTCATAATGAAATTATTATAAAATATAAATTGTACATATGATTTTTTTCTTCTTATGCATGAGGAGCTAAACCTAAAGGCCCCCACACACATACTGAGTGGGAGTCGACAGATCAGCGATGAAGTGCAGCATGATGACGTCACAACATCGGCTGGCACCCTTTGTGTGCCGGCCGTTAGTTTCAATGGGGACGGTCTCCATTGACACGAACGGCATCGGCCAGAGATTATCGGACATGTCTGTTCTCTGGCCGACCGAGCTTTGGGACGACAGGGAACTGTCGCCCTATGTGGGCACCCCCAATCGGTGTCCGATTTTGCTGCCGACGGCCGCAAGCACGCACGCACATCAGTCGGCGGCCAGGGAGGCAGTTACCCTAAATTTCAGTTGTAACTTAACTTGGTCTTGAGTCAAGCTTGTCCACTTTACTATTTTATGAGATACAATCTTGTGTTCTTCTTAAGTTATACATACAGGCATCAACGTTCACTTTGAACCATAAATTGCATAAACCAGATTCCATTCCAGTTTCGAAGATAAAAAAAGTATGCATGCTTTAAAATACGATTGGATACAAACTGCTAAAAACACCTAAAAAATTTGCCCAGTGTTATCACTACCAAGACTCAACCCTTAGGGGGTGGTCCAGCTTTAGTCATCAAGTACCAAGAACACATATTTTAGACTTCTTACCAGACATATGCAAACTCTGGCCCGTGAGCCATATGCGGCCCATTTAATTGCTTGATCTGGCCCTTTGTCAATTTGCTGATAAGGCACTCTGGCTCCCTCTCCTCATTCAATGCAATAAGAGGAGACCATGCCTAGAGGTGTCTGAGCATCGCCATGCAGTTAAAAATGGTGCGATATGGGCTGACCGCTGGGAGAGGAGTTAAAAGACTAGGGATTGTTTCAACATACGTCGGGACCCCCTCTGCTAAGCGTATTGCTTGGCAAGGGTCCTGACGTAGCACATAGACTTTGCCTGCTCGCGATGCTCTATTTACACATCCGCCGATGCAGAGGCTCAGCATACTCATTCAGCCTTGCAAGAGCGGAACGGCTCAGCGCCGTGAAGACACAGCATCTGCCGAGGTAAGTCTATGTGCTACGTCGGGATCCCTGCCAAGCAATACGCTTAACAGAGGGGTCCTGACATATAATGGAAACATATCCTTTAAAGGCCACAGTTTGCCCATGCCTGTGCTGGAGCAATCTAGGATTACATTTAAATTTTTTGGTCTCTATTTCACCAGTTGTGTCATTTGCTTAAACTTGCAAAAAAAAATTATGGTAGATTAAAATTTGCCCTTTTATATTTTCATAAATAAAACATCCTGAAAAAAGAGAAACAGAAATCTGCGGCCGACACTTAATGGTTTTTAAAAGAAGCACAGGCACAGGACTTTCTGAAGGAATACTGTCAATATCTCTACTCCAGCAGAATTAATGGCTCATTCAGGATTCAAGCCTTTCAAAGAATCAATTTACTAGAAATGCATTAAACTGCTGGAAAGCGTTCCACATGCAATATGACTATCAGATAGTTTGTCACTATGAATACAATGCGTAGCATGCCGTTTTCTATGTGTCAATTCCAAGAGAAAGATGTTCCTGATATAATGATTGCAGTCATCTGGTTTTCAGGGATGGAAGTGGAAATCTCAGATTATTTAGATGTCCAGGAGCTCCCAATAATCCGGTTATCTGACTCGAGAACTATCCAAAGGCAAAAGGAGTCCTCGTATTTGAACAGCCTTGCAGCTTCCTATTCATTTCAAGTTCCTGTCCTCTTTAGGTTGCCTACAAGTTGCGTATTTCTATGATCACTCAATTCTACAAGCTGTATATTCTTCAATAAATTCTATTTTCCCCATATCTCGCTACCACTAGCAAGCATTGAAGACCGCATTGGGCAATTAATCTATTGATGAGCAGTCATCAGAATCCATTGATTTTGTACTCCAAATAGAGGAAAAGTGAACTTCTAATGACAAGAGCAGGCATGTCCAAAGTCAAGCCCAGGTTCCAAATACAGCCCATGTGTAAGTTTCCCCCAGCTCGCTTAAATACCATATTTATTGGACTGTAAGATTCACTTTTTCCCAGTAATATCAAGGGGAAATGTCTGTGCGTCATATGGTCTGAATATGTAAAAAAAAAAAAAAAAAAAAAGAGCTGTATTTGTCTCCTGCCATATGTTAATAGCTGCTCATTGGTAAATTGATAATGCCAGATTGTAAAGTGAGTCTTTATAAGTTGATCAATAGGTTCAGAGAATAGGTACTGCTAGTGTATAGACCAAGGGTGGACAAACCTTTTGACTCGTGGGCCACATTGGCTTTTTAAATTTGATAAAGGGGCCGGATGAAAAGCCTGTAATGGCCGACCCCCCATAGTTGTGCCAAGTCCAGGTATGACGTGTCACAGGGAGGTTGTTATCTTCCTAAATTTCCTCCACTTACAAAGAAATGCTCATTAATTGCAATGATCAGAGATAATTCCTAGAGACTGCTTGTTGTCACCATGAGGATGCGCCCATAGAGTCATGATCACATGACTGCATTGTCCTCAAGTCAACATTTGGACGCCTTAAGGCATTATGTGCACTCATTGCAGAAAACAAGTGGAGGGGAGGATCTTTTCAACCAGATGACAAAGGGGCTGGAAAAGAAAGCTCAAGGGCCGGATCTGGCCCCCAGGCCTTAGTTTGCCCACCCCTGGTATAGACACATGTTAAAATGTCATCCCTGCACACTGCTAGAGCTTAGATCTACTTCTCGGCACTGGCCTTTTGGCTCGGCCAGAGAGAACAGAACAAAGTCTTGTCTCCTGACACTGGTGGCTTGGTTGGAGAAATATAAAGTGAATACTGCTTGGTCCAGCCCTGTCTTCCTTACTGGAACATGCTGTATATTCACCTTATATGTGAAAGGCTGCGTCTTTGACTTTTTATTTGTATTTTCAATTATTTCTCCAAAACGTTGGGGTGTCTAATGGTCCAGTGCGTCTAAAAATAAGGTATATATAGAGGTGGTCCGCATTGGAGTGGCACCATTTAATTGACAAAGGAGGGTGACACCATACTTTATGGGGGGGGGGGGTTGCATAAATGGCTAAATGACTTGCTTTAAGTGCAGACTTTCACCTTCCTCAATGGCCATGGCTGCAATCCCAGCGTGACAGCTGCAGTGCAGTCTTTGGCTTGGCTTAGGACTACTGGGGTTGAAATGGATAGATGGACAGATGGGAGGTCTACAAGTCCTAGCATGCCTAGGGGCAGACTTCATAAGTATTATGGCAAACAGCTAAAGCTTTACAATAATAATGTCCAGTATATATGTAAAGGAAGAGATCTGCCCCATGGTATAGGTAATTTACAATTTGGACTCTCGCATACCTATACACACTGCATTGCCGTTAGTGCAATGCAGTGTGCTATCATGACCTGAGCTGTACAAATATAACCTTAGCACCTTGCTTGTAACCAAATAAATCTGTTCTCATGCTGTGCTGTAAAAATATCATCAATATTTATGGAGGTGGGAATAACACCCATGGTAGATACAGGAAAGAATATACAGGGGTGCACATAAGTGGTACTCTGGTACTTAAAAGGGGCCAAAACCTAGCTCTGTGTCCCTGCATTATTGTTACACAGCTCATATGCGTACTAACAACTTGGAGGCGCTCCGTGTATGGGCGGCCACAGCTTAATGTTTAATGTATACAATTCATGTCACTTGGATAACTGAAGGGAAATATGAACAACTATTAATGGTTGCAGTTAGGGGTGTGAAATTGGGAATGTACATTTATAGTAAAAAAAAAAGATTGGACTTCTAATGCTAGCCATACACAGCCCGATAAATAGCCCGATCAACCAAGCCCGATCAAAGTTTTTCGTTAATCGGACATTAATCGGGTTTTGCCCACATGGTCCATCAGAGCTTTCCCGATCAAAATTTAGTGGAAAATCGGGCATCACATGATCGGACATGTTGGAAAATTTTAATCGGTCCGGTTACATCGGACTAAATGAACACCGATCATCCCCGATATTACTATTACTTCCCATTGAATGAAAAATTGGACGACAAAAATGACGATAAACTCCGACTAAAGCCCCCCATACACGTTCCGATTATTCTCCCGACCGATTTTTCGTCCGATCCTGTCTCCCGATTTTCACCTAAAATATTATGGTCGGACGGTCGGCTGGCACGAAAAATCGGAATTCGAATTATCACCGATCAATCAGTCCGACACTATTTATTAACAGCAGATCGACCAAAAATTTACGGACAGGTCCGAAGCGGTCCCGATCGATTTTTCGTCCGATTTTGAGAAATCGGGATCAGTCGGGTACCTAATTCCGAATCCGATTAATCTCCCGATCGATTAGTCTCTCGACCCGATCGGTCGGTCGGGCAAAATTCGTACGAAAAATCGGAACGTGTATGGGGGGCTTATGATGTACGATCAAAACTGTTACATTGTTCAAAAATCTTTTTTCCTATGTGGGGATTTTTTGTTAGATCATCCGAGAAAACGAAGATTTTTTTATCGGCAAACTTCGATCGGGCTTGGTTGATCGGGCAATTTATCGGGCTGTGTATGGCTAGCATAAGGGTGTTGGAGATCTGGGGGGTGAAAGTCAGTAGGCATATGTAAGGGTTGTACTACTGAGGTATGAGATCTGGGGTTCAAATGGAGTTGTACTGTGAGAATTACATTTGACTCAAAGCCAGCTGGTGACCTGTGGATGGAGACAGCTCATCGGAGGATCAATCAGGAACAGGGAGGTCCATCTGCAGCAGAATCTACCATGCAAGAGGCTGACGCAGAGGACAGTATGGGTGGCAGTGAGGAAAACCATGATACATATGGGGTGAGTACCAAACACCATCTCCTGGTACTCATCTGAGGAGCTCACTAAAAAAGTTATGTGCACCCCTGAATATATAAAATTATTACACATTAGTAAACAAATTAGCTTCTTCTATGTGAAAACTATTTCTTTGTTTTTTTGGATCACTTAAAGCGATCATTAAGGGTTTCAAAATGCAAACTATTACTTTTGAAAAGGGTGGCATTATAGGTAATAAACCTCTTAGGTAAACCAAAGGGGGGTGCTGGCGTGTTTTGCCCATGTTCATCATGCGTTAGGCATCACGTTATATTAACACGCCCTACTTAACCCAATGGGCAACCAGTGTTTTTACACCTAATCTGACGTGTACATTGCATTTTAATAAGCACACCATTGTCTATGATGGTGGTTCCCAAACTGGGGGGCGCAAAGGTATTCAGGGAGGGGGGGGAGGCGTTGGCGCTCATTCTTAACCTGTGTTTGAATGGGGAGGGGGGTCTCAATAATGCTCCTAAACAGAAAAGGGAGCCCTGCAAGAAAAGGTTGGGAACCACTGGCCTACAACATGGCAATGTCTACTTGAGGACCCACAATGTTATTGATGCAACACAGCACAACAAATGGGCCATGTCTGCCACACACTGAAATCCCCACTTTTGACACAATTAAAACAAAGGCTTTTCTGAGCTTTATGTAAGATACCTCAGCAAAGTGGAACACCACCGACAACCAAAGATAAAAACAGTTGAAGGAGTAGTTCACCACCTAACTATAACTTTATCTTAGATTTCAACCATAAAACAAACTCTATCTATCATGGAACGACTAGTATGTCTGGATGACTTATCTTTTAATCAATTAACTCTGCCTTAGTTTTGATAATTTACTATAAATATTATAATTTATTTATATAGCGCCAACATATTACATACAATAAATTAGTTGAGACACAACACAAGATAACACACAGGTACAGGATATGACACAGTCTGTCCCCTCTCTCTGGATGACAGTGCGATTCTGACATAGAGGGCTCCAAGTGCCACCTCAGCTGGCCCCCTAGCTGCGCCCCTCAGTTTGGGAATATTGGGGGGAAATTCTGATATCTATTTAAAAGATCAAAGTCTTTAGTTTTAGTTATATCACACATACACATTTTGTTTTAAAGAGCTAAAATAAGAGATTACTGGAAGAATCCTAATCAACTGGGCTTGGATCCAACAGAATTAAAAGCCGCAGACTGTCAATATTGCCGAGCATGTCACTGTCAGTATTGAAGGATTAATGGAACTTCACAGGATTATTTTTGGAGCCATCAATAAAATCAGCACATAAAACAAAGCCATGGCACTGGGTGCAGAGATCATTAATGTTTGTAGAAGAAGTTCATTTCCAATCAATACTAAAAAAATAAAGGAAATACGGTCACTAACAGCTTTGCTAGACTTTTTTCAGATGGCGATTTGTAAAGTTTAGCCTTCAACTTGATCTCAGTATTAGACTTTAAGATAATACATTTTCCACCGACATTCTTTATTTAGGAACCAGAGGAGTCCCTGCCAAACATGAGACAGACTATTGGTAGAAAAAATATATAAAAACAGGACAATATATATATATATATATATATATATATATATATATATTTAATAAATATATATATATATAAAAACAGGGGTGACAAATATGCGTCCATTAGTGGGATAGAATAGAGGGATGGTAGTCACTAGGGATGGTCGAAAAATTTGCAGTGCAAATTTTTAAGTAGAAATTTCCACTTTTTCGACGAAAATTCGCATAGTCGAATTTTGATGGGGCCCTTTCGACTGAAAAAAAGTCGAAAATCAGCCTGATATTTCGACTGAAATCGAAATTTCAACTTATATAAATAACTTTGCTTTTGATTTGCCGTGCTGCTATTTCGCGTGCGAGTATCGCCATTTTATAAAAAAATTTTGCATTGGCGGAAATTCGCATTGGCGAAAATTCGCATGGTGCTAGCTAACTCTGTCAGCATATTGCAAAGCCCCTGAAAATGGTATTCTCGCAAAAATTGCTGGAGTTGTAGAGAAGGGTCGGGGATTATAGCTCAAGCTCATACAGCAAATCGAAATTTTCCACCTTATGTGAATTTTTGACCTTATGCGAATTTTAGGCTTTATGCAAATTTGTGAGTGTTTTATGCGCATTTTTGGCATTATGTGAATTTTCGACTTCGACTAGAAAAAAATCGAAATTTCGCAGTCGAATCGAAATTCGATTGGGAAACTCGAAATTTAAGTAGAATCGAATTTTATTCATTTTGACCATCTCTAGTAGTCACAGGGCTTGTGTCCACTGGGCTGAACAAGTCCTAACAGTCCAATATGGGCATAAAAGTTTCACACTGAATGATAGGGCTTGTTTCCACTATACATCGGGATCCCAACCGAGCACATAGACATAGACTGCTCGGCGGATACTGTGTTTAGACATCCACCGATGCAGATGCTCAACGTACTCGACTACGTTCAGCCTTGCATCGACGGAACGGCTCAGTGCTGTAATAACACAGCATCCGCTGAGCAGGTAAGTGAATGTGCTCTGTCGGGATCTCCTGCCAATTAATACGCTTAGCGGAGGGGTCCCGACATATAGTGGAAACATAGCCATACAGTGGACACCTGAGATACGACCAACTCAACATATGAGCAAAGTTTAGATTTACGACCAGATATGCGTCCAGAAGCCAGTGTACAATATTTATTTATGATTTCCAAGCTTCCTCCTGTGGCAGAAGGACCCCAGAAGTGTTCAGACACAGCCCAGATATATGAGCATGGGGTGTAAGGGCTTGTTTCCATTATACGTCGGTACCCCCTCTGCTAAACGTATTGCTTGAAAACCAGCACTAAGTAAGGACCCCATAGGTGTCTTGGAATTTTCCTCTGCGCTGAGGACGATCACTGCATTTTTAGTGCATCATGGCCCCAAAAAAGGAGGACTGATGGAAAAAAAGAGAGATAAGAGGGCAATTAACATAGAGCAGAAAAAAGAGATGTCAACTTGAATGGTGAGTGCAGTCTTAAATTGCTGTTTCTGGTAGGCTAGGAACATGCTATAACTTTAACTGCTATAAAAGTAGGAATATTGGTATTTTGTGTATGTTTCTCTGGAAGGGATTATTGCCATTTCTAATACGTCCTATGGGAAAATGGTTTTGACTTACAAACATCTTGACTACAACACACCCTTTGGAAAGTACTACGTTTGTAAGTCAAGGTTCTACTGTAATAGATTATGACAGAAGGAAGAACAAGCTGAAAATGTACTTTCACACTTGGAGAGAAACAGAGTGAGGGTGTCATAAAGAAAAGTAGAAGGAAGAGATAAAGTGTGTGTGTGGGGGGGGGGGTGGGTTTATACCAACTGTATCCACTGCCTTTCATCAATCTTAATATTAGAGCTTAAAGGTAGCCATACACAGGTCGATTTCCCACTTGATTTTTGACCAATCGATCACTGCACGCGTTCGGCAATCAATTGGGTTCTGCCCACCCTGAACGATCAACCAAACAAAATCAGAATCGACTAAAAATCATTGAACATTGAACCAACATGTTGGTTTTTTTGGTAGATTTGTGGACCCACAGCCCTTTCCGATCGAAGGATTTTGTGCAATCGGCCATTTTGGAGACCGGCTCATGTCCAAATCAGCCACAAATCGGATTCCCAAGGTGGTGTTGCATCAATTCCCGATCCAATCAATTGCCGAATTGCCTGGTAAGATTGGATCGGGAATTGATCGACAATTGATCGGTGATAAATCAGCCCGTGTATCGCTACCTTAAGAGAGATATGTTTTCCATCCAGCTGAACTTTAACTTTTTTGTCTTTTATAACAGAGGCTTCATTCTCCATCCATTATAAACCCTAGCACACTAGAGTTCCAAAGTTGAACTCAGGATATCTTATACATATATAAGTTTAGTATAAGCCCAGAAAATATGTACAAGGCAACCTCCATGTGCATTGTATCTGCACCAATGAAAGGATATAATAGATGCAGAAGTGCAGGGACTCTGTACCAATGTGTAAAGGTGGGTTTACACGTCAAGATTTTTGTTTCGTTCAACTTCAGATTAGATTTTTTGTTTGATTTTTTTATCGGATTTCGTTCGTCCATTTATCGAAGATAATTAGATTTTTTTAAGATTTTTGTACAACCGACGCAAATATCGAATAAAAAAAAAATAAAAAAAATCAGTGGAACCACGAATGAAAAATCTTTCAGATTTTTTTTTAGGAAGTGATGTATTCTGTGGATGTATACTGCAGCATACTGTACACACACACACCTGTATATTCACTGCAGCATACTGTACACACACACACTTGTATATTCACTGTTTATTCAAACTCATACATACATATCGCTAGTAACAACAAACATTTAATAGTGAAATATATATATTTTTAAAACACCTTATACCACAGCTATAGACAGCGCGTTGTTACGTTCGTCCACAATGCAATTGTTTCGTTCGGAAAGTTCTACTTGGAAATAAAATATAAACAACAGCATAGACGAATCAAAATCATACATTGTAAAAATCCCAACATTCATTACGCAGGAAATACGTCATGCTACTGGTTAAATATCGAGTCAAAAAATATCGAGTGAAATAAGGAGCGTTCGTTTTTTACATGAAAAATAAACGACAGATGAAAGTTTACCAACATGTTCGATAACCTTGTGGATGATTTTTGGTCAGATATCGAACAAAAAAAATCCATCGGAACAAATGGCCGTTCTAGATTTTTGTACAACGAACCAAAAAATAGTTTGTCGTTCATCTGTTGGACGAAAAAATCTTGACGTGTAAACCCACCTTTAGTAAGTTATTTCTGGCCTCTTCAGATGGGCAACTAATAGAGATTAAAGTGAAGATGTGACAATCATTTCAGACGTAAAAATTCTGAATTTAAGGTCTCAGCCCTTCTCGAGGAATATGAGAAGATGATAGATGACAGGGAACGTATGCCTGTCTGTCTTGACCAGAGTCAATAAAGACTAAATAGATTAAATAGCCTGGAGGTGCGTATCTTATAAAATCCCAGGAGGAGCAAACTTCAGAAAATGCAAAACTCTCATTGTCAGTGCGGATTAATATCCTGGATTAGTTTTGCCTTTGATGAAAATCTGGGTTGCCTAAAATTGGAATTGAAATAAGGGACAATGGATAGGCAACATATCACATTTCCTAAAAATACAGAGGTTGGGCCTACAGTGGAATGTGAAGAGCCTAATGGGAACCAGAACAGGTTTTGCAGGAGAATCAAGTGTTTCAACACAGTTTCTTGGTCCTACACCACTCTACAATTTGGGTCAAGTTAGAGGCACAAGAAGACATGCTCAGTCGAGGTAAACTGAGGCTTCTACAGGATTTCATATCAAGTTATCAAGGCGCAGAGATATGTAAAACAAGATATATTTGCTTATTGGCTTATAGGAAGGATAATGCCGGATTATTGGTTACCATTATAAAGGCCGCCACACAGTCTAATGAAATGAGATAGGCGAGGGGGAGCTGATATCGACTGGGGACAGTCATCCCTGTCACCTAGGGCGGCTGCTGTGTCCATGAGCCCTTGGTCTCCATTGAGATGTGCTCCTCGGGGACGTTCAAAAGCAGTGGCCGCAAACCTGTCACCTACGGCCGCTACTGTGTCCATGCCCTCCGTCAAGATCTGCTCCCCCTGTAGCACACAATGTCATGCGGGACAGGTCGCATTACCTTCGGTATGGATGGTGCGACATAGATGGCGGAGCTCATATTGATGGGTGCAGCACCATCCATACCGGTCCATATAAGTATAAGTTCATGCGACCTGTCCTGCATGACATTTTGTGCTACAGGGGGAGTAGATCTCGGCGGAGGGCATGGAGACCGGCGGGCATGGACACAGTAGCAGCCATAGGTGACAGGTTCGCGGCCACTGCTTTTGAATGGCCCCAGGGAGCATATCTTGCTGGAGACCGGGGGCTCACGGACACAGCAGCCGCCCTAGGTGACAGCTTTACGGGCACTGCTTTGGATGACCCCCGATCGAAATCTGCTCCCTCTGTAGCACACAATGACCAACAGGGGGAGCAGATTTCGGCAGGACACCGACACACAATGGGTGCCCTCCAATGCTTGACTCGGTATGTGTTTGGGGGCCTTGTAGAAGTATAGGAATTTATTTCCCATATCTCCTGAAGGAAAAAAAAAACTATGGGCCTGTGTAGTATGTAGTATTTCATTAAATTGTCAAAGGAAGTATAAGTTATAACTGATATGGTTAGATAAGTTTTACTCTGTTGAGTCTTCAATTAAGATTAAGATTGGTTTATTGTATTTAAAACTCTAGCTTTACCTGGTTACTACTAGCCAATGAATTTACCATCTAAGGGTATCCATCGTTGCAACAACAAAGTGGCATCCCATGTTGTCATGCCTGCACTGCTGGGGGTCAGCAGGATGCAGAAAAGCCAAGCCTAAATAGCATCGGTTGCAGTCTTTCCACCTTTATTCTATTCAAATGAATATGGTGTGTTACCGCCAATGTGGTGATAATGCACCCTTGGGCAAACCACGGGCAATCCCCCAGTTGTGTGGCATGGACATTTAAATTCAACACATGACCTACTGGAGGCAAGGCAGTGACACCATGGGTTTTTGCCACTAAACCTGGTGACGCCACTGCTGCACCCATCTTAATTTTAGCAAGACATTTGGTATGGTCCACACAACCATTCCATAAAAAAATGTAGAAGCTGGGACTAAACCATTTGGTGAATCAATCGTTTCACGGTTGGTTAAAGGATAGATAGCCTAATATATCTGTAATAACTCTTTTACACTATATACACTGTGTTGCTATTAGCACAACGCACCATGCTATGAGCTGCGCATAGTAGACAGGTATCACACATCTATGCTAGGCATATATGCCTTATCACAAAACGCACTGCTGCGCACATTTTTCTACATGCTAGCGCAGCGGTTAGCAACCTTTTTAGATCCATGCCCCTGGAAGTGAGGTCTCAAAGTGTATATTCCTGTATGTGGAAGGCGAAGTGCCAGTGTGGACTGCCACTTATGCGTTTCGAATACTGGCACTGTGCAGTGTCACTTCCAGCACGATCAGGTAAGTGTAAAGTCACTTACCCGTCCCACCGGACCCGTGCAAATGATGTTCAGGGTGGGAAGTTAGGAGGGAAAATAACACCATACGTTAGGACAGAGGTAGGCATTACTCTTCCTCCTAACTTCCGAGACCCCTGTGTAATCGTCATTCGGCCCCTGTGGGGGTCCCGACCCATAGGTTGAAAGCCACTGTGCTAGCACTTACAATTTGCATGTATTAGGATTGCTGAGAAATCATATCCTTTTGGCCACTGTTTTTCAACCACTGTTCCGCGGCACACTAGTGTGCCATGGGTTTTTGACCCCACCCTCGGCCTTCCTATCTAGCTGCCTCTTATAGTAGAAGTCTTATACTATAAGAGGCAGCTAGATAGGAGGGCTAAGCAACCGCATCCTCACAGAGCCGGTCCGTGTATAACATGGATCGGCTGTATAAGTCTTATACTATATGTTATACACGGACCGGCTCTGTGAGGATGCGGTTGCTTAGCAACACGCGTCCCCAAAGACCAGGGGCGGTGTTTTTGCTCTGCTGGTACGCATCTGCGTTCCAGCGGGGCACCTGCTGATGACGTACTTCCGGCGGGGACCGGAAGTGCGCCGCAATTATGCGTATCCTCGGTGCCCTCCGGTGCCTTTGCCCAAAAAAGGTTGAAAAACACTGCTTTAGGCTATGTTTCCACCATGTTAATTTGTAAATGTAAATCAATGGACTAGTACACACTTGCATTGATTGCCTGTGTTGGGTTGTGTTGCATTAATGTCAACGTAAAGCCCTGCGACATTTACACAACGCAACCCAACGCAGGTATGGGCGCGTTAACGCACCCATAGAGATTGCATTAAACAAGTCACAAATGCATGGGTATACATTTTTGACGCATCAGTCAAGAGAAAAATGTAATAAATAATAAATGGATGCCTCAATAACGCATCCTTGATCCAGTGTTCTCCCCAGAATTATTTTTCAGCCGGGCCTCTCTGATCGGCTGCCGGCCAGCGGCAGCACACAGGTCCTCTGACAGGCGGCGCCTCCCCATTCTTCAGGAGCGCGCCGCAGCCACTGAAAGACTCCGGCCCGCGGCTCCGGTAGTGTGCCGCGGGCCGGAGTCTTTCAGTGGCTGTGGCGCGCTCCTGAAGAATGGGAGGCGCCGCCTGTCAGGCTGCTCGCCGCGAAGGACTTGTGTGCCGGACGGGGACTAAAATCTCCCGGGCGGGCCGCCCGGCCAATCTGCTCTGGGGAGAACACTGCTTGATCCATGTTCAAACGTGAACTAACGCATGCATCAAGGATGCGTTATTTACGCATCTGTTTTTTAGTTTTTTTTTTTTATTTACTAATGTATCATTGCACCCATACCTGCATTGGGTTGTGTTGCGTTAATGTCGACGCATTGCTTCACGTTGACAACAAGGCAGCACAACCAATCAACGCATGTGTGTACTAGTCCATTTATTTACATTGGATGTGCCAACATGTAACCCAATGTAGGAAAGAGGTGGGCTAGTGGCAGCAAGACTGGGGAGGCTGCACGTCCATTCAAGAGATGATCTGCATCTGTACTGCAGCTTCTCATGCACACTGTGAGAAGCTGGATATGTGCAGGGAAATCAGAGGAAGCAAGAAGATTACAGGAAAGGGAACAACGACCTCAACACTGGAGTAAAGTAGAATATTCCTGAGCACACATTACTTTTACCATATCACATAGCTCTGAAGTCATTGCAACTCAACTACAGACAGATGGGGGACAAGTACAGACAGGTCTCCAGCATCCATAGAGATGAAGAAGGATGGAGTTCAGCAGCAAGACTTCAGAGGTTGTTTCTGCACATCATGTCCAGTAATATAACAGCTGCTGAACCCCATATCAGCAGAATGCACCCCAACTCCATGCCATGGGGTATGCACTTGTATCGCCCCATGCCAGTCCTGGCTGTACGGACACTCAGCCTGACACATCCTCTGTAATATCATACACCCACCTGATCGTTACACCGAAGACCATCAGCAGCACGATCAACTTATTTTCTCTTTCCCTCCATTCACTGACAGTGATAATTTCCTCTATAGCCCAACAATCAGCTTCTTCCTGCTTGCCGTGTAGCCCCGCCCACTCTGGAAGCCGCGACCGCCATCTTGGATAAGGGAACCTCACATAAATCATTCAGGTTATTGTTAGTGAACTTTGCTTTCTACCTAAAAGTAGGATGTTTGTTATCATTATCTGTTAGGGTCCCCATAAACCTTTAGATTTCTCTGTCAAATTTCCTTTAGATCTCCTTTTGTTTTACCAAAACCATGTGATATGAGGGATTTTCTAAACCATCAAGTCTACCTCTGTTCAATTTTACTACATAGTTGTTGGTAGATCTAAAGGATATCTGACAGAGAGATCTAAAGGTGTATGGCCAGCTTAAGTCTTAATAAAACATTCTTTATGTATTGTAATACAATATAGAAGCACCCATTGAAGCATATAGATGAGTAAGCTTGCCTTTCTGTAGATCTGCAATATTCCTTTATTAAAAAATACTGCCTGCTTACAGCCAACTTAACTAAACACATTTGTTTACAAACTTAAAAAAAGGGATATAGTACATGGTCCTGTAAAAAAAAAAACCCTCAAAATTAGCTTTTACTGTAAAAACTCTTTCACACTATGACCCCAAAGTGTATTGCGTTACGGAGGGAAAATAAGGTGTCAATGCACTGCAGGGGGCATTTTGTAAAAAAAAATCATGGTTTTGGAAGATCTGCATTCTGCTATGAGGATATCCATGGTTCCGGTATATAGGTCCTAAGCCATGGATATCCTCATAGCAGAATAATTGATTATTTCCAAGTGTGTCACCTATAATTAACCAGCCTCTGTTGAAGTGGGAAGGCCCATATTACCTACGTCAGTTCTTTTAGGACTTATATATACGCTTGATTACTATGGATATCGATCTAGGGAAAGATCAACCAATCGAGACCATCCACCTATAATTTACCTATAAAAAGTACTCCAGATACGTTGATTTATCCAGTGGCTCGGGATAGGGTCAGACAGATACAGTTACCCGCGTAAAACGTATTCAGGTTTGCTCTCCCCTCCCCCTCTACCCTCCCCTGATCCCGGGAGACCCACACACTTGGAGCCTGGGGCCCATACTGTGCACACACAGGAATAACTCCAATACAGACAAATATTGCTGTCTTTTTTCTCCTGATGAAGCGGTATGTTACCCCGAAACGCGTTGAGAATTGATAAGACGCCTGTAAAGGGCATAGCCCCAACTAACTGTAATGTTATAATGTTTGTCGTTTTGTTTCACATTGTGTAAATAAATTTGTTCTATCATACCTGCAGGCCGCTTAAGTCCCTTATTGATAGGGTCAAGTGTTTTTTTAACACAGTGACCTAGGGTGCCACAATTGAGCGATTATTCCCATCTGAGATATTTTGTTTTTCTATTGATGTAGTTTTAAAGGTGAAATTTCCCATATTTGTCTTATAAAGGATGTCAGTGCCTTCTACCCATGCCATGTAAAGTAAGGAATCCCCATGTCATCATAGATGCTGGATTGTTTAGGGCTTGTTTTCACTGGTGCGTTTTTGCGCGTTTGTAACCGCGCAGCCGCAAGCACAGTCAACAGCATCCATTGGAAACATCAATATAGTTTCCACTGGTGCGGTTGTGCGTGTTCGAATGCGGATGCGGTTTAGGGTGCGGTTGTAAATGCTGCCTACTGCGTTTCGAAACGTATCCGTTTCCCAACTGCATCCGCATCCCAAAATCCATAGGAAAGCATTGGATGCATTTAAAAACACGCAAAAAACGCATGGCAGAGCGGATGCGGATTCTGGGCGCGTTTTAAAAAAAAATGTTACAACCGCACGAAAACGCACCAGTGGAAACAAGCCCTCAGCCATACAGTGTGTAACTGTAGCCTGGAAGACATGGCTTCCATGATTCTCCAAAAAATCTTATTCATCACACCCTTGGACAGTTCACATCACATAAGTCTCTACATCAGAGGTGCCCAACACGCGGCCCGCGTTAGTTGGCGGCCCCTGCGGTCGGCCGCTTGCGGCCCGTGCCCTTACTGCCATCACATGTTTGCTCCTCTGCCTGCTGAGCCCGTAATGGCGTTCCTTGAGCAGAGGAGAGCTGAGGGAACCTGTCAGCCTCCGGCTGGACTGATTGGCGCATGTGTCAACCAATCAGCAGCACGGAAGGCAGTTCTCACCTCTCCTCCACTTCCTGCTGCTCATACCGGGCTGGTACGCGTGGGTATAGGAGCAGAAAGAAGGTAATTACATATGCTCCCATAAAATCCCACAATTAAATCCCACCAACGTTACTATTGCCTAGTCACCTATTTCTATGTTATTGTTGCCCAGTCATAGAAATAGGTAACATGGGCAAAAGTGACATGGGCAAAGGTGACATGGGCAAAGGTGACATGGACAAATTGACATGGGCAAAGGTGACATGGGCAAAGGTGACATGGCAAAAATTACATGGACAAAGGTGACATCGCAAAGGTGACATGGCAAATGTGACATGGCAAAAGTGACATGACAAAAGTGACATGACAAAAGTGGCATGACAAAAGTGACACGACAAAAGTGGCATGGCAAAAGTGGCATGGCAAAAGTGGCATGACAAAAGTCACATGACAAAAGTCACATGACAAAAGTGGCATGGCAAAAGTGGCATGGCAAATGTGGCATGACAAAAGTGACATAGCAAATGTGACATGACAGGTGGCATGGCAAATGTGGCATGACAAAAGTAAAATGGCAAAGGTGACATGGCAAAGGTGACATGACAAAGGTGACATGACAAAGGTGACATGGCAAAGGTGACATGGCAAAGGTGACGTTACAAAGGTGACGTTACAAAGGTGACATGTGTTATTTAAAAATGCCTGCGGTCATTGTTTCATTAAAAAATGCTTATGCAAGTCAGTATAGATCGAAAATGTTATGTGCGGCCCTTTAGTGGTGCTGAGGGCCGCACTTGTGGCCCTCCACATCAACTCAGTTGGGCACCACTGCTCTACATGCTCTGGAGTTCAGAGAAGGGAGCAGTGCTTTTTGTCCTTGTTGATATATGGTTTCTTCTTTGGTGACATAGTTTTTGTGGATACATCAAAGAGCAATCTTAATAAATTTCTCTTTTACTAAAGCTGGACATAGACAGTTTGATTTGTGGCCGATTTTGCCACAGATCCACTGCCATGCACGCTTGCCGCGGTTAATCTGCCACGATTGGCCACAAAGCTAACTGCCCACCCAATCCAAAGTGCTGGCATCCAAAGTAACTGCCGGCATGCAAAGGGTGCGGTCGATTCTCTGCATGAGTGGCCGTGCATAATGACGTCAATCGCTTGAAGAATTGAGATGCCTATTACCAGCTTTATAAAGCGCCAACTTATCTCTTAGCGGTGTACGATCATTAGGAGGTGTAGAAGACATAAACATACATAACCTGTATCAGTAACCACAAACTAGAACCCAGTTCCAGATCGCGATCTCCATGCCAGATTATAATTGTGGTAAATCGATATATTTGGGACAAGCGCAAAGAACCGAAGATGGTCTTCCAATTCTGGTGTTTGGCTTTGCCCATTGTGTAAAAAGTTTTCTCCACTTTGTCTTGTTCTGTTAATGATATTATGTACTGTATATTAATACATACTTGAATATTTGTATGTGGAGGAACGTTGTTCTTTCATTGTTGCCTATGTTCCCCTCCCCATCTAAACTTCATATGGATTCAACCAGTCTCTTGTTACTATGAGTGCAGGTATCCACAAAAAGAAATAGGCATGTGAGAGGTGCCTGTAATAAAAACCTATATATTTTTTTGGGTTTGGCATAAATCATCTTATTCTCTCTTCTAAAGCCCCCCCCATACACCTTACAATCTTACCATACAATTTATGTACAATCAACTTCTCTTCTACCGAAACCATGTAATATGAGGACCTTTCTAACCCTTCCAATGACTATGTATTGTATCAGGGAGGACCCGGCACTACATAGTTGTTGGTAGATCTAAAGGAAATTGTATGGAGTGATCTTAAGGTGTATGGGGGGCTTTACTGACCTGCTGCCAATTAATTTAACTGGTTGAGTGCTGCTGTGCTCCTGTTTTTTAGCACTACACAACTTTCTTTTTATTTTAATGTGTCACTGCAAAAATATTTTCAGTTTCGATAGTTGTCTTTGTAAGATTTGTATTTATATGTGAGGTTTTTATCTAAGCACATAGTTTACAGGAATCACCCCCGAAGTTTGTGGCTGCTGCGCAGTCTGTGAGCAAGCCAGCACGTGACTCTGAGCGAACACGTCATCTATGGGCACGGCGCCAGACTCCAGCATGGCTGACAGCGAATTACTAAATAGAGCGCCGACGTGCACACATGTGGGCGGAGCCGATGGGGCACACCTACTATAACTCAACTTGACACAGAGGGCGTGTCGGGGTAGATGGGCGTGATTTTTTCCAAAGATGTCAGCTTAGCTTCCACGCCTTCACTCAGGACTCTGACGTCAATGAAGGAAGATGGCGGCTCTTTGAGTTGGGCTGTTGGTCGCTCCGATCCTCCGTCTATTTATTTACATCCGGGTTTGTCACGAGTGGGGTGGGCTCCGAGCAGTGGCCAGCAGCAGCAGCCCGGATTCTCGGTGAAGGCAGCGCGTCACGTCGTGTCAGCAGGCGGCCGGAGGAGTCTCGGGCTCCCGCTCATGTCGGATAACCAGAGCTGGAACTCCTCGGGCTCAGAGGAAGACCTGGAGACCGAGCCCGGACCGCCCGTGGAGCTCTGCGGAGTCCTCTCAAAGGTGAGTGCCCGGGGGTCACGTGATTCCGGTGACATGGGGACGCGGGCAGCTGTGACAGCCGGAGAAGTGATCGGTGACTTTCTCTGGTGGGCAACTGGTGCGTTCCCTGCCCGGGAGGTGGTGTATGTGTCAGCCTGCCAGGCTGTGCTCACAGGTGCCCTACTCCTGTGCCAAGGTGACATGCTATGGATCATAAGACTGACTGAGCTGACTGGTGCACTGATGGCTGATTATTTATAGACCAAACGTAAAAGTTTTTCATATTCCTGCAAGAAACCAATCAGATTGGTAGAAATCAATGCCAAGATATCAATCTCATTAAAAAATACAGAAAAATAAATAGTTGGCGACTTTCCCTAGCGCTTTCGGGTGTGTCGAACTTCTGGTCAGCCCCGGTGCCCCCTTCTAGCAGTAGGGGGGCACCCTGGGGTGGTGGACACCCCGGAGAATGTATGAGCAAGTATGTAGGATTTTGGTTACTGTAAACAATCAATAAACATAAAATCCCACCACCTGAAAATTCTTGGTGACTGGCTGATGAAGTGTTTGGAGAAAGTATGTCCCCTATACCATGGGGTTCCCAAACTGGGGGCGCAAAGTTTATTCCAGGGGGCGTGGCCCTCTTAACGTGTTAGGAGGGGGGGGGGGTCGCTTGATAATGTCCCTGAATAAAAAAGGGGACCATGCAAGTTAATTTGGGACTCACTCCGCCTATATGGAAAAGTCATTAAAGAAGCAAGCTTTAGGGGTGTCTTCGGTCCCTTCAGGGGTTCAGCCTGGGTAAGCCATGCTGGCTTCTTCAATCACTTCAGTCCGCCAACAAAGTGGATCGTCCGCCTCGAAACCATCTCTGGAATGGCTTGGGCACAAGTCTTGTGAAACTTTTCATAGTTGGGGGAAATGTCTCAGATATTTCCTATCACAGTTATGATAAGGCTTTTGGAGTGCCAATCATTGACCTGTCCTACTTCTGGGGGTTACGAATGGGATGCTTGACCACTTCCCTACGTCTGCTGCTCCCCTTTTATCTTTTCTGTGGCGGTGTCATGGGTTTATCATGACCTTTTGTATCTCTGAGATAATAAACCACGTAGCCGGTAATCATGGAGGACAAGGTACCAGCTATAGTATCTCTTGGCCGCCACCTTCTTCAGGACGTTTTTGCTCGAGGCTATGTTTCCATTATACGTCGGACCCCCTCCTTGCTGGATCCCGATGTAGCACCTTCACTTACATGCTCGGCAGATGCTCTGTTTACACATCCACCAATGCAGAGGCTCAACATACTCGACTACGTTCAGACACCGCATTCGCCGAGCAGGCAAAGTCTATGTGCTATGTCGGGATCCCCGCCAAGCAATACGCTTGGAAACAACCCCTAAATGTTTGAGTTACTCCATGTTGGACCATTTCCATTCTTCAGCCTGCGTTTCATGATCATTCACAAATTCTGAAAGTTTTCAACTATGTTCTACACGTTTTTCTGTAAAATACAAGCCGTGGTATCCAGCGTAACCAGACTCTGACCTTCCATGTGAAGAGAAATAGGAGTGTTGAAGTTTGTGTTAGTCTGAGGCTCCACTGGGGCAGTTAGGGCGCTTTGCGGCCACACATCCGGGGGGGGGGGGGGGGGGGAATACAGCTTACTGCATTTGCTAAATGGAATAAATAAGAAAAATGAAAAAATTGCATATAAACCTTTTTTGCATGCGTTGTGTGGCTGCCGCAGTGGAGGCTTAGGCAAAAAAAGCATGTGTTTTCTGTCCCAGTAACCCATGGCTTTTCGCAGTGTTTTTCTTTAACTTTCTATTAATTTCAATGCACTATAGGACGCGCAGGAACCGCATCTGCATCCATTGATTGTGAATGGACACGCCAGCACGATCTTGCATTTCACAGCCACGCCGCACCTGCGGCGTCTTCTCCCATTGGGGACAATGGGAGCGGTTTGGGTGCATCAGTCACCTGAGTCACTCCAAAACTACCCCAGTGGAGCCTCAGCCTGACTTTCGTTTTAATATCGGCCTGCCTTTGCGCTCACATTGCAGAGGATTGCGGAATGGGAACCGGTTGTAGAGATTGTGAA
Source organism: Ptychadena robeensis (assembly GCA_036250615.1). Lineage (NCBI taxonomy): Eukaryota > Metazoa > Chordata > Amphibia > Anura > Ptychadenidae > Ptychadena > Ptychadena robeensis. The sequence goes on from CM070032.1 coordinate 31,667,822, forward strand.
ATGTGACGTTATTAAAGCCCCGGCCGGCTCTGCGAGGACATCACGCTTCCAGCTTGTGCAATCCTTCTATGTGGAGCAATATCTCCTCTCCTGTGGTTCCCTGTAGTAGTGTCACAACCCCATGTCTGCCTGTGTAGATTCGGAGGTCTGGGATGCTTCGGGACGTTGCCCCCCTCCCTCTCTACAGTTGGAAGTAATCAGATGTCCCAGTAGTAGCCTTGGAATTTCTCCAGTCCACTTGGGTGTGTCTGTGATATTAGAAACTCAGCATAACACTTCCAGACACAAGTACAAAGTACGTTCAGGGTTTTCTGAGGATTCCGTGCAATCTTTAAATGTTTTGTTTGGTTTTAGAATCTCCGCCTGTGAACTTCACTAGACCTTTGTTCTATGGAATGGGGAAAAGCGGATGTATACTAAAACTATCTATATAATTCAACTTCCTCCGAGCTGGAACACTGGTGGCAAAGTGCACCACACTCCTAAAAAATACTTCACTGCTGTGCTCTGGAATCATATGAAAGATTCCATATTTATTTACCAGGGTTCTGAGGGTTAATTACCGTATATACTCAAATATAAGCTGAATTTTTCAGCCCCTGAAATGTACTCCAAAATCTAATTTGGCTTATATTTGGGCCAAAAAATGAAAATCGCTGCATTTTGAAGGTGGACTTCTTGAGTGAACTGCAAAACCCCCGAACATGCTATCATCACCAAATTTGCTGGAGATGTAGAGAGGGGGAGTGGGAACATTTGTAAAAATGATTGCTCTAGCATATGTAGTTTTTGCATAAATTGGCTTCAAAGTCAAGTCAAATTTGAAATTATTTTGTGCAAAAACTTATGCTAGAACAATACTTTTTTCTTTACAATGTTCCCACCTCCCTTCTCTACATCTCCAGCACTTCTAGTGATGATATCATGTTCAGGGGCCTTGTAATTAAAAGTTTACTGAATGAAATAACATCTCCTAATAAAAGCC
>CM070032.1:31668844-31686397 GCA_036250615.1 Ptychadena robeensis
CCCCCCCCCCCCCCCCTATATAGGCTTATACTCAAGTCATTCAGTTTTTCCAGATTTTCTTTCTAAAATTGGGTATTTTGGCTTATGTTCGGGTCAGCTTATATTGGAGTATATACGGTAAGTGGTTAATGATATGGTGGGGGCACCATACAATGGTTTTTAATGCATTCTCAAAACCACAGTGCAGCTGAAGAAAACTTTCAGCCTTTCAGAGCCCTAATCACACACCTTCCCAAAGATTCGTATTTGATTGGCAATCCTCAACTGTTTACATTTGAGACCATATTGTGTCTTCAGTATAGACCTATAGACATCTCTGGTGCTCTTCAGTCTTAAGGCCCCCATAGACGTTGCGTGCTCGTGGCCGTCGGTCGGCTGCAAAATCGCTCGCGGGTGCCCACATGGAGCTATAGATCCCTGTTGCCTCAAAGCTCGGTTGACCAGAGAATGGACATGTCCGTAAATCTCTGGCCGATGCCATTAGTTTGAATGGGGACTGGCATCCCCGTTTAAACTAACGACTGTCACTCAAAGGGTGCCCGCCGATGTTGTGAGCGATGGTGAGCATCGTGGTGACGTCATCAACCTGCACTCCATCGCTCATCTGTCCGCCCCCGGCTCGGTACGTGTGCACGCTACGTTAGGCTCCACTATCTGTTCCCCCTGTGTTGAACACAGGGATTTTAATGGAGTGCCTGAGCACATTGACGACAGTGTCCACAGCCCGTCAGAGCTCCCAATCTGTCAGTCCTCACCTCCGTCAGGTTAATGTCGACGCAGCCCGTCTGCATCCACAGGAGCGGCTTGCGCTGACATGGGGTGCCTGCGCATAGTGGAGCCTGGGGCCCCATAGATATAACGTCCAGGAACAACTATGCCATCACAGATCAAAACAACGTTGTCAGGTCTCTGGTTATTTACAATGGGTGTACCCCCTGGTATCACCCAAGAGATGCACTTAACTTCAGATTCGATTTTTTTTTTTTAGATTTTTTTATCGGACTTCGTTCGTCCATTTATCGAAGGTAATTCGATTTTTTTTTTTTTTTTTGATTTTTGTACAACCGACGCAAATATCAAATGAAAATAATCGATGGAAACACAAATTAAAAATCTTTCAGATTTTTTTTTTTTAGGAAGAGATAGGAAAAAAATATCGAGTGAAATAAGGACGTTCGTTTTTTACACGAAAAATAAACGACAGATGAAAGTTTACCAACATGTCCGATCATCTTGTGGATGATTTTTTTGTCAGATATCTGAGAAAAAAAATCCATTGGAGCAAATGTCCGTTTCAGATTTTTGTACAACAAACCAAAAAATCGTCCATCTGTCGGCTGAAAAAATCTTGACGTGTAAACCCACCTTTACTGAGGTTGGTGGGGGAATTAAGCTTATTCGATGTTTTATGGTATTTTCCCCATTGTTATTTGTTTCTATAAACGACTCTAAAGCTCCTTCTAACTTTTTCTACTGAGAGGTGGTTTGCTGGGAAGCCATTCATGACCGATCCTCAGTACCAACACCTAAAGCAGACCTAAAGGTGGGGTTTGCACGTGTACATTTTTTTCTTCAATCAACTACCAATTAGATTTTTTGGTCGATGTCGTTGTCCATTTGTTAGTTCATTTATTGAATGTAACATTAGATTTTTAGTTCGTTCATCTCTGATATTGAATGAAAATTTTAAATTGCAACGACAGATAAAAATATACCAACATGTTCGATGACCTTGTCTGAAGTCGAGCAAAATGTATCCATCAAACAAATTGGCCATTCTAGATTTTTGGTCAATCAACCCAAAAATCGCTTGTTGATCAAGTGAAAAAAATTACATGTGTAAACCCACCTTTAACCCCCCCCCCCCCTGCTTATCTGTGTGAAGTGGCCACCATTCCTGAGATCTGGCTTCTGACATTTGGCTGTGTACTTAGTAAATGCGCTGATTATATGTGATCCTTCCTTTAATGACCTTAACATGACAGACTGTAAATAAATACTTTACCACATTAATTCCCCTTTCAGCTGCCGCTTGATTTCAGCATTTGATATCCAGCGCTTGTGGTTAGCTAGCTGAAAGCCGTAATGTGTGCTTTCAGATTAGTTAATGTTTATGCCTTGCGGAGTAGTAGTGCTTATTTTACTAAGAGGACCACCAGGAAGTCGTGATTTCCTTCCTGGACATTGTTTCCAATGTATTTTATCTGACCCCCCCCCCCCCCCCCCCCCCCCCCCCCCCCCCCCCCCCACCACCACCACCACCCACAACCAATAAAGCTGTTAATTATAGCCTGCCTTTGTCATTCTAATTCTAATATAGGGGGGGTTCTGTTTTGTAGTTTTATGTCAGTTATATTTATAGAACATTTTAATGAAATCATATTACACAACTGTACATACAACATATTGCATATTTTTGTTCCATAGATGTTAGATGTTTTAGAGTTGATAGCCCAACAACTGTCCACCAGGAAGAGGTTCCCTTATACATCTCTTTTCATGGGGCAAAGAACAGTATAAAAATCTGGTGAAACACATATTCATGTTACAAACTTTTTTTATTTTAACCACAGTCATGATAGGACAAATGGTGGTGGTAGTTGGAGTTTGTCACCCATCAGTCAACCAGCATTTTTTCAGTTAAAACATACATTGTTCTGATTTCTTGTTGGCTACAGGACTAGATCCAGACATGGCTACCTTCCCTGTACAACAAGGTGCTGAGTTCAGCCCTGACACTGCTAAGAGGGGGCCGCATTGGCTTCTCGGATTTGATAAAGGGGCCGAACCAAGAGCTGGTAACGGCTGACTCACCGTACGTGTGCCAATTCCATGTATCAGTAATGATAGTGTAATAGGCGACGTGTGTCAGGGACATTATCTTTTTTTAATTTCCTGTACTTTCCTGTTCCCTCTGGTCACCATGAGGATGTGCCTTGCAGTGTCATGATCACCAGGGCTTTGGAGTCGGAGACATTTTTGGGTCCCTGGAGTCGGAGTTGGCAAAAAATCAACCGAAAAAAAATTACTTCAAATGTCGCAATTGACAAACACTGATAATGAACGACTTCTCTGCTATAAGAATAGATGCATGCAGTGCGTAACATTACAGCACCCACTGTGACCCTAGCCTAAAGGCTCCCACACACGTACCGAGCGGGGGCCGATAGACCAGCTCAGATGAGCTCTAGACTGCAGAGTGATGACGTCACCTGACGCTGCTCTTCAGAGCTGACAGCAAGACGCCGGTCTTCATTGAGACTAACAGCATCGGCCAGAGATTATCAGACATGTCCGTAAATGTCTCGCTGATAATGAAGTAAATGTTTGTTGTCGGACTAGAGACGCTTGTGTAAGTGAAGGGAATGGATCGCCAATAGTTCAAGACTGAACCGTAAAACATTTGGAAAACCGCTGTCATTCAGCTGAGGCGACAAATACTTAGATTGTTAGCTTCAACTTCACACATGACTATGGGATTCAAGGGGAATCATGAATCATGTTTGAAGTGCCCCTTCGCCCTGCCTCTTCTTGGAGCCTTCCACTGCCCTATCTTCAGCAGAAGATCAGAACACTGAAGCTTGGCCCACACAGGTAGATCTGTAAAAAGTACAATCAATTAACTTGCGCGCTCACTGTGCTTGATTGTACTCTAATCTGTTTACAAACCTACCCGTGTGTGCTTTTCTTTGGGCGGGATCAATAGAGCTGGCTCGAAGGAACTTAATTGAATGGGGTTCAATCTCCAATACTTTGCATGGAGACATGAGTCTTCATGGAAAGTATTAAACCAGCTGCGGCTCCTGCCTCCTCCACAGCCTTTGGCTGTCAGTGTGAAAGGTGGCGGAGCCAGCATTCCTCACTTGGAAGCTGTGTGAGACGGGCTGGTTCTCCCCAGCTTGTGGCGTGTTGTAAATCACCCACTGCAAGCTGGGAATAACTGGTCCCCATTGAACAGGAATCGATGTGCCCATGTGGTGCACATTGATTTCTGTTCAATTGATCCCCGATCAATGACAGCGTGGTGCCTAGCTTAAGGAAAAAGCAGCAGCATCTTCTGCCTAACTCCCTTTCTCTGCTTTAATTGGCCATTACAGTGTTGGTTTCCTGGCCAGTAGTTCTGTGGTTAGTGTTTGTTGCCTTCCTTTTCTTCAATGGATGGATACAATACATTAGCATATTACATACAGAGGAGTCGGAGTCTGGGAATTTATCGACTGACTCCACAGCCCTGATGATCACATCACTGCATCGTCCCCAAAGCAACGTTTGTACTCCTAGGCATTATGTACACTCATTGCAGAGAACAAGCGGAGGGGAGCAGCTTTTCAACAATGTGACAAAGGGCTGGTAAAGAAAGCTAAATGGGCTGGATCTAGCCCCCAGGCCTCAGTTTGTCCACCCCTGATATAGCATGCAGTACATTTGTTATAATGTTTTATGCCTGTTACTATTTCTGTTCCCTATGAGCCCATACAAGAGGTCTTCTATGCCTATGTGTGTGCTTTTAAGCATATTCAATTATGGCATCAAACGATAAGAGTGTCTGACCCGCACTCGACACCAATTTTCGATCCCCACACAGACTTCCTCTCGGGCCAAGTTAATTAGGGTTGGAATTATAACTAACAAACTGTTTTCATAGCCAATCCACAAATCTCATATGAAATTCCGCATTCTAGACAAAAGTCCAAGTCTTTTATTGATAGATATGACGAACGCCAGAAAATGGACTCCACTGGGGGTCGCCTCTTCTGACACGTTACACCCCTCAACATCGAGGATTATACTTTTAGATGCACACACGCATTTTATCGGTCATGTTCAGCATCACATTGATGATAAAACATGGTCACATGGACAGTGGGAAATCCATGGATGAGCATGCTCACGTGTCCATGAGGCCAACTTTAGACCTGCCCTCCTGACACTTCGGGAGGGGTGGAAATTTTTCAACGCAACTGTACCTATAGCAAAGAAGTTGCTTTATTAATATTTAGTGGAATTTTTCCTCTTCTCTTTAGATATCCAAAAAGGTTGATCACTTTTCCTTTAATATGTAGAAGTTGGCCCAATGCAAAACGTCACATTTGTACATCTGAAGTATATTATATTTTCAGTGAAACAAAGTGCCCTGAATATTTGTATAAAGGGAGCTTTGTATATTTTATTCAGCTGAACATTAACATAGACCCTTGTCCTGATCTGTTTTCTTTATCACATGTATTCTGTAACCCATTTATAATTCATCCAGTCAGGTGAGCCAACAGCTTACCAAGCTTTATCCTATCTTCAGTTACCATCGCTCTTCTTCTAGTAATGTTCATTACACATTAAATCAGGTTGTTGTCATGTGTCGTTCTCTCCCTGATCTGCGTTTTTAGCTTCTACTAATGTGTGGGTGGTCAGCAACTTTATTCTTTGTAATTCCTGAAGTTCTCAATCGCCGAAAGTGTTTTAGTAACAAGTGGAGTCTGCCTGATTAAACAGAGACATTTCCTGACCTTATTCTTCTCCACCTGCAAGTTGTTCATGTCTCCTATTGGTCATACTGACTACATTGATCTGAAAGAGTGCCACCCTTGTAGAGGGAATATTAGGGCCCCCACACACGTACCGAGCAAGTCAGATCAGCTCTGGAAAGCAGTGTGATGACCGCATCGGCCGGCACCCTTTTTGTGGTGGCTGTTAACTTTCAATGAAGAACGGCATCGGCCAGAGAATATCGGACATTTTGCCGATGGCCGCTAGGACACACACCCATCGGTTGGCAGCAAAATCGGCCGCCGCTCGGTGTGTATGGCTAGCTTTAGCCCGCATAGCTTGGACATTACGAATAAGGGAGACCAAGCAACTGGCACGGTCATTAATTGTTTTAATTAATGTTTTTTTTACTGCAGATTTTAAACTTAAAAATACAATAAAAAAAAAAAATAAACACATACGCATTACTCTTCTACATCGGGTCTTCGTCCAAGGCAGCGCTTGGTTTCTCGCTCCTGCACCACCATGCCTGGAGTGTCTGGTCCTCCAGGCTTCAGGATGAAGGAGCGTGACTCACTCCATCCACCGATCTGAATGGGGTAGCACTCCGCCCCTTACCTGTGTTACCCGATTCAGGTTATGCTGGCTTCGGGCACATGGGGATATGGGAAAGGAGATGTCGGAAGTGCGTTCTAATTTCCCATGTTCCCTTGGGATGGTTGCGGCGATAGGGGCACCTATGGTGCTGATGATAGAAGGCAGGATCGAATCCTGTAATGACTGCTTAATGTTTTTGACACTTTTAGTTTGGATCTTTCTCTCTAGATGTGTTTTTTTTTTTTTGTTTTTTTTTTTGTTTTTTTTTGTTAAATTGCAAAGCTAAAACCAAAACATCCATGTAGATTTTCTTACTAACAGTTACCATTTTGTTTTTGTTTAGTGGACCAACTATATCCATGGCTGGCAAGATAGATGGGTTGTCCTGAAAACCAACACCTTGAGCTATTACAAGTCAGAAGATGAGACTGAATATGGCTGCAGGGGATCCATCTGTCTCAGCAAAGCTGTTATCACGGTAAGCTTTACTTATCCTAATCTTACTATCTGTAATTGCTCACTACATAGGCATTTACTTGTCCTTTATTTGTGTGATACATTTTTTTGTCTTTTTATGTGATAAATAACCTGTTTAACTCCTTGAGTAAAAGGATACAATTTTCATTATTTATGTGGAGCAAAACATTGAATCAAATACCTTGTAACGGATCAAAAACTTGCCAAGAGGTGGTTGTTTTCACATAAATGCACAGAAAACATTGTTTCATGGTGGTAAGAAATGGTTACTGGCCCTGTGATACTTTCCTCTAGTTCTGTAAGTACTGTTTGTCCAGCACAGGCTGAACCGTGAGCTGGTTGACTGCTTCTGCCTGGAAGGTTTTCTGTACTGTTGATAATTCACTGGAGTTTGAAGTACACGCAGGAATACATAGTAATGATCCTTAAAAGATTGAAAAAGTTATATAAATATTTGTTTTCTTCTTTGAAGGATAGGTTGGATCATTTTTATGCTTTTATTTTATGGAACGTATTCTCTGTGGCATTGTTTCGATAAGCTTCTGCAATGTCACAAGATGTATTTCCATCCAATTTTTCTCCAATATCTTGCTCAATTTGAGCCCGATGAATCCTGGCATTGTCATCTTGGAATATGCCCGTGCCATCAGGGAAGAAAAAATCCATTGCTGGAATAACTTGGGCATTCAGTAGTCAGCTGACCTAATTCTTGGAGCACATACTGTTGCTGGACCTAGACTTGACAAACTGAACCCCAGATCTATCCAATAGGAGGCTTGTACCTATAAGCTTAGTTAAATCCAGGTGGACACGAAGCAAAGGTGTGTCTTTTTTTTTGTTTTTTTTTGTTTTTTTTTTTTATAACCTTCTGTTCTTCCATCACAGACGCATCTCCCAGCCTTGCAGAAACACCCCCAAATCATCACTGACCTTCCTCCAGGTTTTATCATTGTGTGAGACACTGAGGGTTGTAGGCCTTTTTGCCTCTTCCCCATAAGATGACCAGGTGTTGGGCAAAGCTGAACATGAGACTTGGCATTTGACCTTACTTGTGGTCTTTAACAATCTCAGCCTACTCTACTTAGCTCTTACTAAAGAAGGCCTTTTTTCTGGCGTTACATGAATTCAGTCCTGTCGGTTTTGAGCTGTTCTTTGTGCACTTTGTTCCATGTCCTTCACCCCAGTCTCGCTTAGCAACTTTGTTTGAAGGCGACTCCATGTCAGCCTACAGTGTTTGAGGGACATTCTAACAAGTTTGCACTTCTCCCTCTTTAGCTTTGTTGTCCCTATTGCTGTATATGGCAAAATTGTAATGATAGAAATTGCCTATGTCTTCCCGCAGTGATTTTGGTATTCAACAGGTAGGAGGAGAGGAGTTGATTACAATGTCCTTTATATACTTGTCTGGATTATATAAGATATGTGATTAAGGTGATCAGCTTATCACAACTTCATACAGTAGAAGAATGATATGTACTTGTTTACGAATTTAACACAGTTGTCATACTCTTGGCAATGTGCAGTGTGTACAGGGATCACTTCAGTAGGTGTCTGTCTACATGTTCCAACAAGAGACGCTTATCCATTCATTTCCTCACATACAGCAACACCTCTGCATGGCACAGTGTTCTGAACCCTAAAGTAGTTTTATTTTTATATTTTCATTTACGCTTGCTTTGTTCCTATTAATTTGTGTGTGTGATGCTTTTTTGGTTGTATATATTGTAAACAATTAGAACTGTTCGCTTTAAAATGTTTTGTAACAGAGAATGATCCATAAAGAATACAAGAAAATTCCCATGTACGTTTTGTGGGCTGCTGACAGCAGTACCCCAAAAAGCACTCCAGGGGTGATCTTTCACTATCAGGCAGGTGCCTGAAAAGCGACCGGGAGGCACCTCCTTTGACGTGACATCTTCTTGACTTTATTGCTGTCCTGCTGCTGAAAACGTGGTGTTGGTGCTGCCTTACTGCCAATTCTGCCATTGAAAAGGACATCTCCGAAATCTTAAATTTGAACATACAAACTACACAGATAAGAGACATGGTTATGTTAGAGGATGAAATTGGGTTGTGGCTCTTGACTGCAATATGGTCCTCAATTGCATAGCTTCCCCTTACCTTAAGACAACACGTGTCCATGCTGGATTATCCTAATATTTGGGTAGCTGCAGCCTATTACTACAAATGTCATGACCTGGGGCTCATATTCCTCCATAGACAACAAAAGTCAGATACAAATATTTGCCTGCAACAAAAACCTGAAACCATAGCTCTCAAAATGCCCCTTGCCAGGCTGACATGCTAATCTTAACACAGCAGAGTTGAACCTGAGCAACTTTAAGCCCCCCATTATCACCCGCAGATATCCACATGGAGCAACCGATCCATGCAGGCAAAAATCTCCATCGACCAGGCAACGAACATGTCCATGACCGGCATCCCCAACCACAGTAATGCCCGGCACACCAGGGGTGCCTGCCGATCCTCTGGGCCACCGGCTGCAGCGTGTTGCGACCATCACGCTGCAGTTGGTCTTTCAAGAATTGAGGCAGGATCGATAGCGTGTATGGGGCTGTAGTCTTTAAAAAGTTGATAGACAAGTGATTTGTTACAGATGAATTCCAGCATTTCCTTTAACCTGGTTCATGTGTTTGGTTGGTAGCTGTCTTTGGTATCGGCCTCTGTGTTCTCTGTGGTACTAAAATTGCTTAGGTCATATTTACATGGTTGCTTACCCGGCTGCAGACAGCTGAAAGATCTTGCGGGTCGTTTTGATAATGACCCTATGACAGGTCTATCAGGCAAAAGTCAGAAAACTGACCGGCGATTTGCCCATTGCTTGTTGCAGTCAGAGCGAGCCCTTACTGTTCTGAATGCACACTGTCCACTTTCCACAGTCGCATCAAAACCCGCAGCATGGAGGCAGTCCGCCTGATTTCTCGTCTGAGGGTCAGGGATGTGTCATGTAGCCCTTTCCTCCCCAGACTTTATTTGCACCCTTTTCAGTTGGATATCTCTCCTCTTAGAGGCTCGTCATCAGTGTATTATACAGCTTTCTGTTTATAATAAAAATGGTGAGGTTTTATTTAAAAATATCATTACCATATAGATGAGGGAACAAGGAAGGAACCTGAAAAGCAAAGTATCGGCATATTTTTAAACGTTATCTTTAATGATGAAACGCATATGTCTGGAGAACACGTGTTCCAGTTTGCGACCCAACAGTCGTCCTTATGCAGTAATTGTAACCAGAAATTGGCAGCTATGTCTCCTCAGATTGAATCTGGTTTGGGAAGAACAATGGATTGTGGGTACACAATGTAACATGGAAGTGCTCTTGTCACGTCTTCTTGGCTGGAATTTTGTTTGGTAATATTGGCTGCCATGCGGGTTATCACTGAGCCATTCTGTGTGCCAGTATATGGTCACAGTGAAGGGTAAAGCTGCCAAGTGCCCCATTATATTTCACTTTAGAGCAAACCATTGAAGTGCTGTATTATAAATCTGTGAATGGGAAGAACACGAGCAGTTGACTGCTTAATGCGTAAAGGGAGGGCTGGATTGATTGAACACATTGGCTTTCAAGTTGTATGCAGTGCTTGGTTGCAGCCAAGTGTTTTGTCTGTAAATAAGCTGCTCAAGTAGCCATTTGGAGAAGAATGTGTCCCAGTGTAGGAGAACACTTGACCGTTCAGATGTATTTAATAAAATCATTCTTTGGAGGGTGGTGTGCATGTCACATGAGAGCCGGCTGACTTTGATCACATCTGGATTTGTTCCTGCATAACCAAGATAAGAACTGTGAGGATTTGGGTTCTCTTGTGAAATGCTTCTCATTTGCAGGACATTTGCTTTCTCATAGGATTTTCTAGAGCTTTCGGTTAAGACATCAAGCTGCATTGTGCCATTTGTGAATAAAGGAGCATGGAGTCTCGTTCCACATCCGGCACGCACACCCTGGAAGTCATAGGCTGCCCTTCCTAGAAGAGTTTAATGATATAATTGTTATCATCTGCTGCAACCCAGAACCAGGAAGAATTAACATTTCTGGCAGAAATACGCCTTCTGTCATTTTGAGGTTTTACAGTTCAGAACAAAAAAGTCACAAGCCCAATTTGATCCTCTGCCGTCTATAATTTAAGATTGTAAAACACGATGGAAGTTGTAATGCGTTTACTCTACAAGCCTTGCCGCAAGAACTTCTGTACAATGGGACTCCCTTTAATCTGTTAAGTTAGCTTCTGGTTGTATTGGGGAGAAAATTCCATATACAGTTTCCGTTTTTCTGTACTTCAAATCAAATGTATGGAGTATTGTAAATTTTTGTATTATGGTATTAGGAGAACATAAAACTGATTGGCAGATTAAGGCTAGGGCTCCACTATGTGCTTGGATGTGCTGACGTCCGCCCATCCAATGAGCGCAAGCCCCATTTTTCTCTCCATTAGGGCCATTCAAATGAATGGGACTTATAATTAACATGGCATGATGATCAATGGATCCCTCATCTGCGTCGACATCAACAGATCGGGGGCTCTGACGTGCTGTGTAGACAGCCCCCTCAAAGCTCCATTGATTAGTGAAGTCCAAGCCTAACGGTAATGTGTCCATGGGGCTGCCCCAAGGAAACGTGGGGAGGGGGGGGGGGGGGGGGGGGGGGGGGGGGGGGGGGTTGTGGTTGGTTGTGAACAAGAGTAGCACCACTCATGCATCCCCTGTATATACATGGTGGGAGAGCAGGAAGTGATTGGAGACACAAAGCAGAGTGACCATGGAGGCAGCTGTCCGCAGACGCTGCATGTCCCTGTGTTCTAGGTCTATGAATCTTTAGAAGTTAAAGCATAGAAAGGAAAAGACACACACCCTGTATACATGCTGTATACATGCGTGCGTCTTATCAGGCGCAAAATACAAGATTTACAAATAATTTAACAAATAATTAATTTAAATGTAACAATGCAACAGTTTTTCTAGTGATCCTTTTTCTTAGCTGGAACAGCTGTTGTCTTTTTTTATTTCTTGGCTTTGTTACATGGTGCTTATGAAATGGACCTTTTGTGTTTACGATGCTTAATCCAAGCTGAATTCCAGAATCCCTAAATGATGGCTCCAGATGATTGCTGTGTATATGTCTTGGTGGTGCCTTGGCGCGCTTGGAGAGCATATTGCTTTACACCGTATGTATGCAGTCTGTCATATGCAGGGGATCTCGCTTTCCAAATGGTTAATGTTTTTCTTGGTCACATTAATATTTAAAATGGAGTTTAACTGGAATACGCAGATAAGGTTAACATCTATGTTGGCTGTATTTAAGAGGGGGGGGGGTTGAGAAAATAACTGCTGTAAATCTTTCACAGAAATCCAAAGTGTGAAGAAAATCTTCTTAACTATTGTTAAGCCCCCCCATACACCTTAAGATCACTCCATACAATTTCCATTAGATCTACCAACAACTATGTAATATAGTGGCCTCACTGAAGGTTCTCGTATTACATGGTTTTGGTAGAAGAAAAGTTGATTGTACAGAAATTATATGGGAAGATTGTAAGATGTATGGGGGCCTTTACTGACCCTTGAATCTTAAAAGGGATCTAAAGCAAGATATCAAAGATAAGAGTAATAAGACGGGGCGGTTTGAGCTGTGCTTGCCGGCTCCCCGCCCAGCCCTCTACACACCTCCGACCGTGGTCAGAGGTGTGTGGAGAGGAGAGCGGCGCCCCCCTCTATTAACATGGAGGTCTATGATCAGCGATCAAACTGTGCCCGAACTGAGTTCGGGCAAACCGCTAGGGAGGTTAAGTAGCTCCTTAGCAGCCTCTCTTATTTCCATGGGTCTTACGACGCTCGCTGCAGTGGACCTGAAAGGATCCGATATCTCTGAGCTCTGTGACAGCCGGGTAAGGAAGTCCCTAATCTCGGATCTGCATTGAAATATACACATACGAATTTTCCCAAAGAAAACCATTATAAACCTGTCAAGTTGCCAGTGACGATATTGCGCCCTGAGGTAACCCCTGGAAGCCTAGCAAATAAAGACGCAATCTCATGATTCCAGGAAACTGCAGGTAAGTACCAGTATATTTAATTTTTTTTAGGGTTTGGGAGCGCTAAACCACCTTCCACCCGCTCAGAGGTCAAAGTTTACATATTTTTTATTTATTTTTTTACGATTTTGAGTGTACATTCGCTTTGTTACTAATGCTGCACAGACCATTTACTCAGCCTTGGCTTTGTACTAGAATTCCAGACCATCTTCCCTTATGCTGGTTACAAAGTACCTCATTGACTAGATGGTTGTGTTATTTGATGGTTCTAGACAGGAACAGCGGAATAATTGCTCAGTAATTTATAAACATATTTCATTTGAAAAGAAGCTGTATTTGCCCAGTTTGTTGGTCCAATGCCATGAGAATGTATACTGTGTTCAAGATTCGTTTCCTTTTTGGCTGAATTGACTGACCAAAAGTGATGGGACGTGAAATAGATTGAGCTGTGGTTGGACTTGCTAATAAGTTCCCCAACCTATACGATTGTAAGCCCAATCGGGCAGGGTCGTCCACTTCTCCTGTGTCATAACCTGTACCTGTGTTCTATCTCAACTCTAATTTACTGTACAGCGCTGCGTAATTGTTGGCGCTATATAAATAAATTATAATAATAAAACTTCAGTTGACTGTTCAAGTATCTGACAGGTTTGTATTTGGATCAATGGTACTCTGGAGCATCGGTCTGTTTTGAATCCATCATACTGCGCGTTGGTGCGATCAATTACTGGCGGTTCATGTTCTTATCACACAGGCCGATCCAAGTGGGCAGCTTTAGACGTAGAATGTATAATAGGTGGCATTAGAAGGTTTGTAATGAAAGTCTACATCTTTTCCTTGTTTTAAAGTTTACTTCTGCTCAAAAGCAAATAGAAATGATCTGAATATAGTCTTCAGGCGCCTTTTTATATTCACCAACCACCTGCTTTGCTGGAAGCACCGATTAAGCGTACCCATACACCTTTAGATCTCTCTGTCGGATATCCTTTAGATCTACCGACAACTATGTAGTGCCGGGTCCTCTGCGATTGATCACAGGTAGACTTGATGGTTTAGAAAGTTTCTCATATTACATGGTTTTGGTAAAACAAAAGGAGATCTAAAGGAAATCTGACATAGAAATCTAGAGGTGTATGGGGGCCCTAAGTGCTTCTGGTTTGTCTGTGCGTGCGTGTGCAGGTTAGGTTTAGTTCATTACTTGACACATGACTACAGTCACTACTTTTTATTCTTCTGTTGTGAAATTTCATTCTGTTTACTGGAGCACACCAAGGAAACCTATGGGACTGTTTGATGCGAAGGCATTCAGAAGCTTTAGAACAAGCTTTGACTTGTAGGTGTAGTAAACAGGTCTGCAGCATTCTCCATGGTGCTCTTCACCTGCTCTGAGGTTAAAAAGTTTTCGGTCACCTTCCTAGGTAGACAAACCTGATCTGTTGAAAATCTCTAAGGGTCCCCATACACCGTATACATTTCTCTATCAGATTTCCTTTAGATCTTTTGTTTTACCAAAATTATGTAATATGAGGGACTTTCTAAACAATCAAGTCTACCTGTGTTCAATCGCAGAGAACCCTATACTGCATAGTTGTTGGTAGATCTAAAGGATATCTGACAGATCTAAACAGCTTAACCGTCATCCTGAGAAGCAATGTTCTTAGAATAGGTGAGAAGTGGTTTTTGTCTGCGGTCCATCTGTTTCGTATCCCGTGTTTGAGTTGGTGAGAGTTTGAATGTCAGTCAGCACTATGTACATGTGGGAAATTTCAGTGGGTGGAAAAAATGCTTACATGGCACTGTGTGTCTTTCCAGGAGATCCTATAGCCTTGGAGTGTTTTAATTGGCTAGAAAACCTGACATTACATAGAAAGAACAGTTCTAGAACTTCAGGTTACTTAAAATGTTAAGTAGATGGATTATGTAAAACTTAATAAGAATATATTGGAGTAAACATTTTACTGCACACAGCAGAATTCACGTCTTAGGGCCCCCACACACAGATTTCTCTGTCAGATTTCCTTTTAGATCTCCTTTTGTTTTGCCAAAACCATGTAATATGAGGGACTATCTAAATAATGAAGTCTACCTGTGTTCAATCGCATAGGACTCTACAGGAGGGCACTACATAGTTGTTGGTAGATCTAAAGGCCATCTGACAGAGAGATCTAAAGGTGTATACCCAGCTTTAATCTGCAGTGGATGTTAACTAGTGAGATTAGTACGGTATATAGTGGGTATCTCCCAGAAGATTTGTCTGACCCGGTGACCTAAAATGGTCAAAGGCAACCAGGAAATGTTTGGGGAAAGCCCTTTACCCAGCTACTCACTACCGGACTTCACTAAATGGGCCAGTGTAAGAACATTTCTTCCTAGTGATCAGATAAATTGATCTGGACACCTACCCTCTAAAGCTTAAACAGATCAGTTTCTTTGAGATCTTAGATTTGATAGTCTTGTGTGATGTTATGATCATTCATCACTTGATTGTACCATCACAAAGTGTGTTCAGTTTAACCTCCTTAGAGGTTTGGCTGTTTTGCACCATTTTAACAGCGCCGTACGGGTGATCACAGCACAGTTCTCTATGCTCTGCTTGTGGTCTCTACCCTCCCTCTTCCCCTCAACTGGGCCTGGGAAATGGACACCCCTGTATTAATGCCGCAATCGATTGAACAGGTATCGACCCATACATGGACACCTTTACTGTGCAAAACACTCTTACTACATTAGAACGATTTGGAGGAAAGCTATAACTCCTGTACAGCACGCTTGACACTGACACCTATTGCACAATTTTGAGCACCTACCTCCCAGGGCGGCCTTTTTGCCCATTCTGTAAAGCACAAGGCACTTATTTTGATGCAATCTTTTCCCCTGCTCCCTGCACATTTGTCGATTTTGTTCACTAGTATGAGTGCCCTCCGGGAACCCTGGAAAGTGGTGGGCAGAGACTGCATAGAGCTCTGGCCTGGCAGTCTCTCTAAGTTTGGGACCCTCTTTGTAGGGGCGCCCACCCCAGTCCCTAGTACTCGGGAGAGTCAGAGGTCAGGGTCACCTGTGGAACGGGACGCTTGAGGGTCAGGTGGTTTCGGCTGCCTGACCCACTATTCACCCATTATTGGGGAATGAGTCCTTCGCTCCTTTAGGAGTGGGACATACCGGCACACATTAATTTTTGTGTTGTTTCACTGTGTCACTTCATTTTTTGGCACTGGGTGCAGAGTTTCACGTTTTGTGTGTGCGAGGGCTCAATAAAAATAACTCCTGTAGATAACCAGCAATCATCCCATCTCTGTAGAATGGCAGCTGGTTGTTGTCTCCATCTACATTCTCATACAGATTGGGCTATTACTAATGTATACTACCCAGACCAAATACAAATATAATACATAATTTAAACTGGCATAAGACCCCCATACACCTTTAGATCACTCCATACAATTTTCATTAGCTCTACCAACAACTATGTAGTGCTGGGTTCTCCCTGATAGAATACATAGTGATTGGAAGGATTAGAAAAGTCCTCATATTACATGATTTTGGTAGAACAAAAGTTGATTGTACAGAAATTGTATGGTGAGATTGTAAGGTGTATGGGGGCCTTTATATTTACAACCAATATATTCCTTTAATACAAAAGTAGTTTCCTGGAAGATTTGTAACAAAAACATGTTTTAGGATCCATCAGAAGCAAGGACGAGATTTCCTACATCACCACATGGTTCGTTTGATATGCTTGAAGAGAAGCGCTGCTATTGTTGTATTGTGCCCATGAATGTGACAGTGTAACAGATGATACCAAGCCTCTGAACGCTTGACACCATGCCCTCATTGTGACTTCAAAAGAAGGGCATTGTGCCAGTAAACAGAATGCTATGCGTGGTTACTTTCAACCTTGGATTGTACTGTGGGTGCTAATGTTAAAGGAATGTACCAATCAGAAACTTACCGGACTTTGTATTGTCGTTGTGTGAATTTTATACCAACAGTTGTGCTTTGCATAAAATGTCATTGTCTGTTTAATTGCTATGAGAGAGATGCATCATGTATTTTTATAAACTGATTTTGGCAGAGGGAATGGAGTCGAGGAGTAGTTGTTCATCTAGCTGTTTGACCCAATTTGTCTAATATGTTCCGTGGCAACTTCATATCTAAAGGCTTCCACGCATGCACTGTGCGGCGGCTAATTTTGCTGCCGACCATGTGGGTGCCCACATGGGGTGACCGATCCCTGTCCCCCCAAAGCTCGGTCGGCCAGAGAATGGACATGTCCGATAATCTCTGGCCGATGCCGTTGGTTTCAATGGGAACCGGCGTCCCCATTGAAACGAACGGCTGGCGCGCACACACAGGGTGCCTGCCGATGCTGTGAGCGATGGAGGGCAGTGTGATGACATGTCATTTCATCACACTGCACTCCATCGCTGATCTGTAAGCCCCCACTCGGAACGTGTGTGGGGGGCCTTAGGTTTTTTATTTTTTTTTATTCTTATAATGTAATATGTTGATGCAGATTGGTTCAGTCTTCTGCTAATCGTACAATTTTTATTATTGCTTATAGATGTGGGTTGTATTGTTCTGTTTACCAGATGTTCAGAAAGTGAATCATTAGAATCCATCATCTGTTATTAATCCTTTGCGATTCCCAGTAAGATGTTCTGCAGGTGCTCCTGCCTTTCCAATGAACCCGATAAAATTAGACTTTTTTACTGTTGCTCTGTTTCTTTGCCTAACAAATGCAGGGGAATTGGGGTGTTGGTGAGAACTCCCCCCCCACATCCTGTGTTTTTGGGGGAAGGAATGTTGGCTGCTGTACTTTTCCCCTATGTGAGTGGAAACCTGATGGGGTCAATTGTACGGTTTATCAATGGGCACATCAATTACCGCACGATGGGGACCTGGTTTCTAGGTCCCCCACGTCTCTACTTTCCCCAGCCGGAGAAGCAGC
>CM070032.1:31691638-31702128 GCA_036250615.1 Ptychadena robeensis
CGGGTTTATTTCCTTATTTACTACTATTAGCTATTTGAAATGGCCTTAGCGTTATAACTTTGTGAGCTGCATATGTATTGTAGAAAAAGTTAATTTTATATCATCTAGGTAGAATTATACAAAGAATTAATTTGAGTGAAATTACCTATTGTCATAAACTTAAATGTTAAAGGGTTTAATGATCTAACTCCGTGGTTCCCAAACTAGGGGGCGCAAAGGTATTCCAGGGGCGCGCGGGCCCTTATTCTCAACCTGTCTTTGAATGGTGTGGAGGGGGGGTGGGGGCTCGATAATGTCCCTAAATAGAAAAGGGGGGGCCCTGCAAGGAAAGTTTGGGAACCGCTGATCTAACTAATGGTAATTGTTAATGTGAGAGGTCTGTAATGCAGCAGTGTTGGGTACCTGAAGAATAAGCCGCATGAAGCTTGTAGTTCCCCTTTCTCCTTTTCTTCGATTTTCCAAAATATTATTGTTTACAAAATGTGGATCACCATGTTGCTTGTGACCATGTGCATCTGAGGGAAAGATATTGCTGCTTCCAAAGTAATATTATATCCAGAATATGAATAATCTCTATAGAATCTGAAGCTTTCAGATTTCTAGGTGACCATGTAATGTTGCTAATAAGAAAGGTAACCAAAAAAATGTATGTATTGTTTTTGTGACGATCTCTCCGAAACCTTGTGCCTCTTCTCACTTTTGTGTGTTAGTAAGAAATAGATATAGGGCAAAATTACTATAAATTGTGTTCTGAGACGTTCACATGTTAATTATTAACGTGTGTGTGTGTGTGTATGTATATATATTCTCAATCAACATATTGCCCAGCACTGTACATTAAATAACATGACTTTTAATACCCTTACCAGACATTTTCTGCCACCTGTTTTGAATTACCATAAGTTAGCCATACACCTATCTACTTTTGCATAATCTATCTTGATCTTCTTGTGTGATTTCAGTATAGACTGTCAATAACATCAATGAATTGTACCGGCACACAGTGTGATCATTGCAAAAACCCTGTGCACATACACCATAAGAAATCCATAGTACCCCGAAAACTTGTTGGATACTTAAGCAATGTTATAAAATTTATCAACATGACTGTCATGACTCTCTCCATTTTATGTTCGATTTTCATCACTTTTTGTCCATTGATTCAGATTCATTTTTAAAATACATATGTTTATAAGCCCGCACCGATTCTGTAGAGAATTGGCGATGTGGGGGGGAGTATGGGGAATCGCGATGGAGTACCCATACGGTATTTTTTCACCCCAGAAAAAATGGCATGAAAAGTCCGTAACTCCAAGGAGGTTTAACAGAGAAAGCAAACGTTGAATTCACTTCTTTACGGGTTGGTTTGTCCAATAAGGAGATGAGATAATGTTCCTATATAGAAAAGGGGGGCATTGCAGGGAAAGTTTGGGAACCACTATTTATACTTATTAGTATTATTTATATAGTTTTTATTCTCTTTTTTTTTTTTTCTTCAAGACTTTTTGTTGCTGCTTGAAGAGCTGGTGGTATCTTTGCAGCTTCCAGATTGGTTGTTCTGCAATACCTATCGGTATATCCATCTTGCTGGACCCAGTGTGCGGCATTAGACCGTAGACTGTTTGCCACACTGGGTTCTTACTGGAACTTGTAAGCGGAGTTTAGGAATGTCAAGCAGGCCCCACATATTTATAGGTTGATAGTGCAGTTTGCTTTATAAGAATTACTATTTTGAGTTTTATATTTCTATCCAGTACTCTAGGGGTTAAGCTGTTAAAAGCTAATGTTCTGCTTGTTTGGAAACCTACAAATTAAGGACATGGAGAGAAGTACCAAACACAGGAGCGGTATTGATCTGTATTCTGCAGTGTCATCCTGCAGCACACAGCGGAGAATTCAGAAACAGAATAAATGTCGGCAATCAATACGTTCCAGATCTGCTTGTTGTGATAATGCCGAATACACAGCCTCATATGACACACAATACCACAAGGACCTTTTCTACATTGGTCTTCAGGGGAAATGGACCACTGGCTGCCATAGACAGACTTCATTTTATTTTTCACTTCACTTTTTTATTTTTCCTCCCTTTTCACCAAGATAGAAGAGGGAAGGAAGCTGGGGGAACTACTCCTTTCACACAAGTCTTTGGGGTTTTTGCTTTTTGTGATTGTTGATAACTGAGCTTCATATACAATTTTTCTTCAGCAGGCAGTAAGGGTGTGTGGGTGCCTTTTTATGATGCAGAAGTACTGTTTTCACACTTTTCTCCCTCTAAATCAAGGGGAAATGTCTATGCATTAAGGCAATAGTGCAGTATCCCAGAAGGCTGGGATTTGATCCACTTCTTTCAGCCACATCAAAAGCCCAGTGCCACTCTGGCATGAACAACTTACCCATGAGCAGCTATTTACATATGTGAGGAGGGATTAGTATGTGTCACTTTTTTTTTTTTACTGCAATGTGGAATGTAAATAAGCACAATTTTTGATGGTAAACCTAAACATTGTCTTGCAGCCAAACTACGGCCTCTAGGAGGAGACTCAAACAAGCATCCTCTAAGCATTATCTCTACTTACTGCAGGGAACGGGTGTAGCGGAGCCAGAGCATATTGACCCAAAAATTACAAAGGGATGAATTTAAAGACTAAACCCGCCAGTTTTGGCCCCCGGTCCTTAGTTTGCTCATGTCTGGTATAGACTAATGCTAATGTTTTAGTGCTGCTGGAACAACCCCCTGTCTCCTGTCACTTTTGTCTTAGCTGGAGGAATATAGAGTGAAATGCGGCAGGGTCCAGCCAGCACACTTCGCTGTAACATGCTGTATGTTCACTTTATATGTGAATGGCTGTGTCCTGACTATTTGTATTTTATCTGTTTTTGTAATTTTCTCTCTGTGGTGCATTTTATGGTCTGCTGCATCTTATAGTGCAAATGTAAAGCTGGCCATGCACCTTTTAGATCTAGGCACCATTTTTCATGGAACCCCTGTCCCATAATACCCATAACCACCGAACCACTAACACACCTATGTACATTATTCATATCTCCAATCAGCCAGACGATACCTGACCCATTGGGATCGCCTGTTTTGCGATCCCCTTCCTCGTTCCCCCACTGAGCGGTCCCCGACCACGAAGCAAGCCCTGGGACAGCAGCGCACTAACACAATTTTTACGGTAGGAAGGCCTACACAAGGTGGCTCTACACCAGTATTACAAGACAAAAATATAGGGTTCACTAGGGTCTTACTTGACACCCCTTTCTATCCCCAGATGGTTGGTCGGTACACATCTTTATTCACACAGCAAACGGCAACTTCACACTCCTGATGAAGCGGATGATATTCCGTGAAACGCGTGGAGTTCGCTGAATTTTGTTTTGAATACTATACGTCTGGATTAAAGACTGTTTACACTCAAAAGTTGGTGCCGCATAGAATCCTTTTATTGTATATTTCTATTTTTCGGGATGTCGGCAACCTGACTAATACTTCTGTTACTGTATTCTTACTTTTTTGAATGTTCCCTGGACATTACTATTTTTCAACTTTAGATATCTCCGTCAGATTTCCTTTAGATCTCCTTTTGTTTTACCAAAACCATGTAATATGAGGGACTTTCCAAATAATCAAGTCTACATGGGTTCAATCGCAGAGGACCCGGCACTACATAGTTGTTGGTAGATCTAAAGGATATCTGACAGAGAGCTCTAAAGGTGTTTGGCCAGCCTAATGCTTAAAGCTAAAATATAATGCATATGCTTTTAAAATTCTCTGCCTTTTATACCTATCCTCTTTTTGAATGAACGCTGTCTTTGGCACATCTCAGTACATCTCATAGGCCCTAAAGAAGAGGATTCCTTCCCTTTACAGTTGCAGAGCCATGGCACTCTTGGGCAATTGGCCAAGTACATTTCGGAACCCGCAATGTAAAGTGCAGATGTAAATAATACCCCCTGTCTGACCGTGGTGTCCATGACAAACCCCCATGTGTTTATATAGGTGTAAGGCCATCCAGGAAACCTTGGAGGTGCCTGTTATGCCATGTGCAACCTTATGGGGGGCATCTATACTACAGTGGTAGGTTCACAGAACATCTGGGCTATTTTATGTGTAAGAATCAGGTCATTTGTGGGAAATTATCTGCCTGGTTTTTGATCATACATTTTCCGAATGTAGTAGAGTCAATTTAAGTCCATAATCTTTTTAATCTGTTTAA
The DNA here is from genome assembly GCA_036250615.1 of Ptychadena robeensis. NCBI lineage: Eukaryota > Metazoa > Chordata > Amphibia > Anura > Ptychadenidae > Ptychadena > Ptychadena robeensis. The sequence goes on from CM070032.1 coordinate 31,695,859, forward strand.
ATCTGCTACAGACACTAAACTTAATCCGGGTTAGTCACTTCTGCTGAGGCTGCTTGTGTGCAGATCCAGTCGGATGCATTGGTATGTGGTGGGTAATGCCTTGGCAGGAATCCTCCGATGGCAACAGGAGGACTGGAGAATAGTGTGAATGTTGGAAATGGTTAGCCAGTGTTCTGTTATCCCCCTCCAGATTTCAGAATGGTGCAGGGATATGCATGTGTGGGTTTGCAGGTTAACAAGGATCTTGTTTTCCTCTTCACAAGCCACGAATAACTGGAATAGCTCCAGTTTACACTAATTTACACTAAAACTTACCTGTAAATGGTCATTCCAGCAAGCAACACTGCTGCAATGTCTTACATAGTTCTGGGGGTTGTGGAATATTTATACTTGTGTGTTTTTTGTTTTTTTGTTTTGGTCTTTTAAGGTTAAGGTTTGTATAGAGCCCAGGTGCCCAACCTGCGGCTCTTTGGGTGTTCTTTGGCGGCCCCCCTCAGTCTTTCACTTGAGGCCCCTGACACCTAACTAATAATGCATAGGGTTTAAACCTGTCTGCCGAATTGAAGGTTATGTGCCCCATTGATAGTCAATGGCTTTAATGATATATATGACACAAAATGTACATCACCATACTACAGTGTTCCCTAATGCTTAAATTATCATTTAAAACAAATTGTTATTTTAAAAAATAAACCTAATGTCTTCTAGCTTTGCCTGCTGTAATCTGTGTAATTAAAAAATGCTTATCTAAGTCAGTATAGATTGAAAATGTTATGTGCGGCCCTTTAGTGATGCCAAGGGCCGCTCTTGCGGCCCTCCATATCAACTCAGTTGCCCACCACTGGTATAAAGGAACAACCATGAATGGTGAGAAGGGATTAAAGGAATCAAAAAAGCCCTCAACTCTAGCAGTGGACAGCACAGTTAAGCCTTCCTAAAAAAAAAAAGTTTGCCAAAAGTTAAAGTTGTTCTATGCTCAATTAAAAAAAACATATATTACATTGACATACTACTCAGATGTCAGCAGTTTACATCTGTGAAAACTGATCCAGAATAAAAAAAAATACTTGCCACCCTCTCTTCCTTATTCCCGAAGCCATCATGGTTAGTAATGGCAAAGCGAAGCTGTTCCGCCCTCACTTTATGAATACTTCATTATCATGATGGAGCTGTAATTTTATTTAATGGCCATTAGATGGAGCTTTGAGTACATTAGATCCCGCAGATATGAAGCTGCCATTAAAATCCCACACTACTACAGCACTTCATCCCAGGCAGTATTTACAAAGCACGCTGCGGCAGGGATGTCGCACAGTGGGAGGGGAGATCCCAAAAATAGCTCCTGCTGTAAGAAACACTTTTTTGAGTAGCGAACGTCCTAAATTCGGCAGTACTGCTGCCGATATTATAAAGTGCCCAGCGAAGTGGTAGGTCTGCTTTAAGGGAAAGATAGTTTCAGGATAGTGAGTGGAGCCATGCAAATCATGCCTTAATGCCCCTTCAGCCAAATGCACACCCTTAACGGCTGGTGTACAGCGCAAATATAGCCTTATGGTACAGAGACATTTAAAAGCCAGGCACAATTAATTGACATTTTTGAAGTGGACATTTATCTGGTTATAGTAGTTTTTTGTCCTAAATTTCTCCTTTTTAAAACATAGGACTAGTTGTTTACTTAATAACTTAGTTTTTAGTACATATCTTATTAAAACGATCCATTGACACCACTGTATATGTTTTAGGAGTTGTAAAACATTAATGCAAAAACATCCTGTATAGGAAGCTGACCATCCTATATATAGTAGGATGCAATAGTTTTGGAAAATGCACACAGAGGTGACTACATACAGAGGACTGTAGAGTCCTAAAAGAGAAGGTAGTCACTGCAACGCAGGGAGTTCCTGGTTCACAAAGTAAGTGCTCGTTCACACTAGCCACACTGCAGCTGCGTTGCTCTACAGCAGTGTTTTTTAACCACTGTTCTGCGGCACACTAGACATCCGGCGGGGACTGGAAGTGCGCCGCGATTATGCGTATCGTCGGTGCCCTCCGTTTCCCATGTCAGCCGGGGGATCGTCTGCTGGCAGGATCACCAGGTACCTGCCCTGATTCGGTTGACACCCTGCGTGTGGGGCTGACCTCTGGGGGAGATGATACTACACTGGGCATGATTTTTATAGGCATAGAGTTAAATCTTTTAACATTTTCTAATGGTGGTGTGCCTCGTGATTTTTTTCATGAAACAAGTGTGCCTTTGCCCAAAAAAGGTTGAAAAACACAGCTCTACAGTACTGCAGCTGCATTGTGGTACAGTACTGCAGCGCAGTGTAGCTGTCTTTTAATACAAACGTGTGTACCTTTTCACACTAGCCTTGTGCTAGTCTCTGGTACACAACAGAAGTGTCTAGCATACACACTTGTATAAGCAGCGTACAGAAAATTGCTGGGTTTTGGCTGGTAATGGATGCAGCATGGGGCCACGGTAGCGTTACCACTAGCATGCTTGTTACTGGTTAGAAATCGCACTTCAGCCACATTGACTTGGAAGCTTCTTTATAATCAAGAGCAAATGCAGTTAGTTTGCACACCAAACAAAGTTGGTAAGGTCTGCATATGACCAAACCTCCATGTTTGACTGCAAGCCAATACAATGAATAACTTTATTGGGCCCGGGTCACTAATACAGGGCAGGGAAGGACTGCATCACAATGTGAGCATTAAATCCGAATACAGAGTGGAGTAAATGATCCTGTGGAAACTCTGGAAGACCTGACGGAAAGGCTGGCAGTCACATTTGACATCCTGAGGAAATCCAGGCTTGTGGTGATCCACCTTTAGTGTGAGGGGAACCCCATGTAAATGAATCAGCCACATTCCTGGTGTGAGAATCACGTCTTTCCAGTAGTCCTTTTTCTGATATGAGTAATACTTTATCACAGTATGACCCCGGATGGTTCTGAGTGAAGCAACCACTTGCCCTGATCATACTTTCATGGACATGAGTTCCGAGGTTTGTGTTGTGTGTACTTAGTGACGGGGTTAACCTTCCTGTTAGTCATAGTTGCGATGTGACTGTATGCGATGGTGGTGATGACTCATGGTACACGTGCTTCATTGTTTTGTGGCTGCTGAACCATGAACAGCATCAGGTTTTTTCTTCTGTAACTCTGCATATACATGATATTGGGGGAATATAGACCACCCATCTTCCCTCATTGTAGACTGAGTAGTATAGAATGTATATGCAGGGTCATCAGGTCTCTTCCTGAACTTTAGTTCTTTTTAAAACTGGTTTAAGTGTCAGCGAGGATCAAATAAGTGTACAGTTACTGCTGTATAGGGTGTGTATGCTTTGCGGTTGCCTTAATTCTATCTCTACAATGTTGTGTGTGCTTTAGATTTCACCATGGAGTTGTGTAAGAAATGCATCCATGAGATGTTGCTTTACCCACTTATGAGCTAAAAGCATTTTTACACCAAGGTGACAAAGGGCCAAATTAATAGACTAAAGGTCTGGTTTTGGCCCCTGGGCCCTAAGGTGCCCATACAAGCATAGATAGGCGCTAGATCGATTTCCGCTTCGAGTACTGACGTCACGCAGTCTTCGATGGGTGGCAATCGGTCTACCACCAAACTAATGCGGCCAAACCTGTTTTTGAGTCAGTGGTGGCCAACTGATTTGATATGGAGGGCCACATGTGCTGCCCTCAGCATCACTTAAGGGCCACACATAACATTTTCCATCTATACTGACTTGTATAAGCATTTGTAATGAAAAAAATTACAGCACGCATGGCTAGAAGACATAATTTTTTACTTTTAAATAACAAAACTTGTTTTAAATGATACTTCGAGCGTTCGGGAACACTGCAGTATGATAATGCACATTTTGTGTCATATATATTGTCAAAGGTTATGTGCCTCATACATATCATCAAAGCCTTTGATGATATGTATAGGGCATATACCCTTTGATTCAGAAGTTTGCCCAACCCTATTCTCAGGTTATGTGCCGCAATATATATTATTCAATCACCCCCCCGTTCATTGGTGGAATAGTGGGAGCATAGGCACTCGCCAGTTGGCTGATCCGAGTTCCTATGCAATAACAGTTTTCGGGGGCTTCAAGTGGAGGACCAAGGGGGGCCGTAGGTTGGGCACCTGGGCCTTAAGTGGTGCTCCTTTTATTCCCATCCAATCCATGGGTGCCCGAATGCAGCTTGGTGACGTCACCGCGCTGTGCTCGATTGGGTCATCAATCACCCACCCATCGCAGTGTGTATTGGCAGCTTTAGTTTTTCCATGGCTGGTCTGATCTTAAGTATATACTTTTTAATTTTTTTTAGGGGGTAAGTGTCAGTTGTTGGGGTTCTGCTAACTGAAATCTATGTGAGCTATGGATTAAATCCATGCCTCTTCATAGCCACCATCTTGGTTTTATATTGGATGTTCATGTTTCATTGGTATGCTTCAGTTACACTCCTTATAATTGAAGGATGGGTAGGGACAACTGCTCTGTGTCTACACCTCTTTTATTAGGTCAGTCAGTCATTATATGCCTATTCATAGGTTAGTATATGGGTGAACCAGATCCAGAATTTTTTTCAGAATCTTGCCGGGTTGTTTTATTGTAATCCCCTCACAATTTTAATTCTATTAAAATAAATACAGTTTTATTTAATTTAGAAAAAAGGGCTGTCATTGGTTAGCCAATAGATTTGGAGACATGATGTTGCTTTCCAGTATAGAAACAAATGATTTATAGATTATTTGGCTTGGGTGAGGACAGTCTTCAGTGTGTTTCTCTACGTCTTGTATTATCGGTCTTATACCCGCTTGTGCGTCATTTTTCAATCTGACTATGAAGCTGTTAATCAGCTTTCCTCCTGAACGTCTGATCCTGACCGACTTCCCCTTACAAGAAAGGCTGACGGTAATAATAAAGTGCTAATGAACAAACCAGCTAGCAAGTGAGTTCTAGGACTGAGTCACAAAGCCGCTAAGCATTTGTTAATGTGTGGTGGAATGTTGCACTATGCTTGCAGGATATTGAAAAGCATTACGTGGAGTATAGGTCCATTTTTCCCTTTTATGTTTCACTGGTTATTGCATCAAACCTAATGTATGCCCGGATTCATAATTCTTATATTTGGCCTTGTGTATATTTTGTGTATATGATGATTACATCACAGTTTTGCAGGTGGATTCACTACTAAGATCTAAAAATCTAAAGCTGGCCATACACCTTTAAGGTGGGTTTACACAAGTAGATTTGTTTGTTTGATCAACTGCCGATTTTTACATTTTTTGATAGATTTTTTTGTTAGACATCATTCGTCCATTTATCGAATGTAACATTAGATTTTTTTTTGTTCGTTCATCCCGATATCGAATGAAAATACATTCAGAATTCGATGACATTTTTTGATAGATTTTTTGTTCGAGATCGAACAAAATGTATCCATCTAACAAATTGGCCATTCTAGATTTTTGTTCAATCAACCCAAAAATTTTTGTTCTTCATTGATTGTACGAAAAAATCTACAGGTGTAAACCCACCTTTTAGATCTCGCTGTCAGAGATCCTTTAGATCTACCAACAACTATGTAGCACCGGGTCCTCTGCGATTGAACACAGGTAGACTTGATTGTTTAGAAAGTTCCTCATATTACATGGTTTTGGTAAAACAGAAAAAGGTATATGGGGGCCCTAAAAATAAATTTTGGCATTTATTGCAACCCAAAGATTATGACATCCATCTTGTAAAACCTGAATATTTGGTTACTTAAATATTCTGTGACGGCCTTAAAACCAAAAACACGGGTGTCCCGCCCGGATACAGCCCCAAAAAATGTATCTGTTCTTTAAATGTATGTACTGTACAGTTATTGCATCCAAATCGCAGTGAAGCCTTGGCCTAACAAGGCGAGAGATGCAGTTGATGGAATCCTATGAGGCATAGGTAAAGTGTTACTGTTCTCCTTGTTTTCACTCTCTGTAGAGTTCTGCTGGCAGCTTGCTTCCTCAGGGTTGAGCAGCGTTATCTCCATAGTATTGCTCATTCATTCAGGTGCTATTATGTGAACATTGTCCATAGCCATGGCAATCCAGAAAATGGCTGTGGAAGGGGAATACATTTCTCTTTATTGTGGGAGGGATCCCAAAATTCCAATGGTCTAATCCAGTGGTTCCTGGTGGGCGCAAAGGTTTTCCAGGGGGGCACTGGTCCTCCTTCTGAACCTGTGTTTGAATAGGAAGGGGGGGGGGGGG
>CM070032.1:31702403-31723817 GCA_036250615.1 Ptychadena robeensis
AAAAAAAAAAAAAAAACATGTCTGATTCCTGTGCGATCGATTCTCCCGTCTATTTAGACATTTTGATCGACCATTCAAGGTGGCCAATCAATGATTCTTTATCGATCGTTCGACGTGCACACGCGCTCAAACACGATTCGAATGAGAAATTGACCTGTGTATGGGGACCTATAAGATTGTAAGCCCTTAACTTCTCTTGTCATAACCTGTAGCTGTGTGCTATCTTTATGTAATGTACATTGCTGTGTAATATGTTGGCGCTATATAAATAAAAGCAATAAATAATAAAAACAGGAATCCAACACCATGGCAGAGCTAGACATAAAAAGGATCTACTACTGTGGGCTTCAAATTGCAATGATTATTTTAGTGTATTCTGTAATAATCTAATCATAGTGTTTCAGTGTAAAAATCCACAGCCACGTTTCCAGGGTCTGACAAAGCCTCCTTCATCTGAGCTAACCTCTGTATAGACTCCAAATGAAAAGCGTGTGTCTGCCCCTCATCAGGTATTGGCAATGACAGATCTTTGGTTGGCGGTGAGATATAATTATTGTGTTTCATGTGTCTGAAATACGGAGACCACCCACACAGAAGCAAGCAATTTGGGCGAGTATGCAATGCACAAAAGCTCGGTTAGACAAAGTAAAAGTTACTTTGGTTTTATTGAAGATTAAAGAAAAGTTCCGAAACTCAATATTGGTGGGTTGGGGCTAAACTCTGCAACGTTGGTGGTCTTTTACATCAGTGAGCTGTGTGCACTGCATTACTAGCCTGGTATATTATTTTGTATTGTTTTTCTTGCTATTCTGTTATTTTAATCACAGTGCATAGGAAGGGACAATATATTAACTTTGCACTGCTGCTGATTCATTTAAGATGTGGGCTCCTTTTTAGCAGCCAATTATGTGTAAAAGAAAGAGGCATGAGGCAAGGACATGAGATTCATCACCTAAAGCTAAAGCAGGGTACAGACATGGAGATATGGGCTGGATCTATGGCCAATTCAAGCGCCGTGCACACTCATGGCCATCTATCTGTCCCATATAATATGCCGCTTTAGCTGTTTTCGAGGGGGACCAATCAATCCCACTTGAAAACAGCCATATCGGACATGACATGTTAATACGGCCGATGTCCGATGCTTTGCCTAGAGACCGCAGGTCTCCAGGCAAAGCATCGGCTGAGCTGTGGAAAGAACAGAGCTGTCTCCCCAGCTCTGCCGATATCCGACAGCACGCTGCTTATGCTAGCCATACACAGCCAAAGCCGGAGCGATATCGTCCTCCGATATCGCTCCGGGAGGCTAACGTGATGACGTCATCACGTTAGCCTCGCATTGCATTCTGGGGCCCCACAATCGACCAGGCACCCTTTGTGTGCCGGCCATAAGCAGCGATGGAGACGCTCGTCTTCATTGCTGCTTATGGCCATCGGCTTCCATCGGCTTCGGCCGGCCAGAGATTTTCCAACATGTCGGATCTCTGGCCGGCCGAGAAGTGGGAACATGCCGATAAACGGCCGGATTTTAACCTGACCGACGGCGAGAGCGCGCACGCCCGTCGGCCAGATTAAAATCCGGCCGTTTATCGGCATGTGTATGGCCGGCATTAAGAGTCCCCATACACCTTTTAGTTTTCTCTGTCAGATTTCCTTTAGATCTCCTTTTGTTTTACAAAAACAGTGTGATATGAGGAACTTTCTAAACAATCAAGTCTACCTGTGTTCAATCGCAGAGGACCCTATACTACATCTACTTGGTAGATCTAAAGGATATCTGACAGAGATCTAAAGGTTGTGGCCAGCTAAAGTTGTGTTATCGGTAAAAAGACATCATAGATAAGTAATGCACTCTAAATAATGGGGGTACAATGGAGTATCTCCTACTGGGGTAGGAGTTGCCATGTGTGCACTCCACTCCTGCTATCATAATGATTTCACTTCCTGGTTAGGGATGACGTCACTTCCCGGTTGTGGGTGCTGTAACTTTATCACCTAACCCTCATACTGAGCCATTTTACCTGGTGAGTTTCACCCAGTTCCATACACCACATACACTCCTGCTGTGTGATCACTGCTGACCGTAGTGCACAATTATTTATTAAGACCATATGTTATATTTCAAATTACTATCTTGCAACAACAAACACAACATTACTATTGAGAGAATTTTCTTTTTGAAGGTCAATGAAAATGTAATTCGCATTTTAGTCTAATACTCAGCTGATAAAATGTGATTTGTGTGAATCCGTGAGCAGTTCATGTGGTCATAAAAGATCTCGTGATAAACGCCAGCACTCGTCAGCTGTTTTTCCTGACCATAAAAATAATAATTTTTCCTAGAGAAATAGGAGTATGCACGTTTATTAGATTAAACTCCAAAATGCGGACATTTCAGAGAGTTTAGAAATCAATTTACTCATGGTAACGAGCGTTAGTATTGGCTGTATGGCGAGTGTTACCTTTGGTCTTTGACCAATAGTAACCTCTTAGTTCCCATGACTGCTTGCTTAGTGGCACCATCTAGTGTGTGACCGTGTGTACTGCAGGAGGTACTTGTTCCATGGAACCATATATTATTAATCCGCTTTAATTGATCATAATGTGAAGGTTTATCTAAGGTACCGTATCTTTGCCAGCTCATCATCAAATGTTATGTGGTTTTTAGCTACGTCACAGTAGATAGACCACAATTTTTTTTCAAATAGTGGTTTTCTAAATATAGTTTAGTTTTTTGTTATGTTTCCTTTGTTACATTTTAAGAAAATAGTAAGGATGGGTCTACACTAGGCAGACCGAGGAATCGCGGGTAGCGTTATGGACATGTCTGTGCTGCCGCGGAGAATAAAAAGGTAGTGTAGACCCAGCCTAAAGCCACCCATAGACCTTTTAGATCATATCATACAATTTCCTTTAGATCTACCAACAACTATGTAGTGCCCGGTCCTCCCTGATAGAATACATGGTAGTTGGAAAGTATATATCACTGCTATGTAGTTGCTGGTCCTCCCTGATAGAATACATAGTGATTGGAAGGTATATATCTCTATGTAGTGCTGGGTCCTCTCTGATGGAATACATAGTGATTGGAAGGTATATATCTCTGCTATGTAGTGCCGGGTTCTCCCTGATAGAATACATAGGGATTGGAAGGTATATATCTCTGCTATGTAGTGTCAGGTCCTCCCTGATAGAATACATAGTGATTGAAAGGTATATATCACTGCTATGTAGTGCTGGGTCCTCCCTGATAGAATACATAGGGATTGGAAGGTTTAGAAAGGTCCTCATATTACATGGTTTTGGTGGAAGTCGATTGTACAGAAATTGTTATTAGTATTTATAATTTATTAGTAAGATTGTAAGGTGTATGGGAGTGTTCATGTCCTTTGTGTTTTCCAGTATACACAGGGAATGCCTATTCCTTAATGTAACTCTATGCAAGTGAGGTAGTGTTGTTCTAGGCACATGCATTGCTGCTTTCAGTTGTGTGTATATGCACAGCAATAGAACGCACAGGCTGTAGCCCAGTGCACTCTCTTTTTTTTTAAAGTCACATTGGTTCTAATCTACCACTGTAAAGATATAATATTTATGTAATAGAGTTTCAGTTTCAGTGGTAGTTGTCTGGGTATCCCTGGCATTGAGCTTGATGCTGCAAAAGTATACACGAACTTTAAGAAAAGCTTCTGTTTAGAGACCCAGACCATCCAACCAGGAACGTAGAGTTTCCCGAATGAATCCTCCACCATTGTCTGTATTTCCTAACTTACAGGATAAGTTCTCTTTATAACCATATGCAGATTTGTCTTTTCTGCTGCGATGAAACATTCTTCATGATTGATAGTTGCAGATGAAGAATCCTAATTTATCTTTATACGTTTTTCTTCAATATGGAGTTTTTACTCACTGATCAGGGGACCTACATGTACATTACATACAAGGATGCCCATTCCTAATTAATATTGGAATCTGCCTGTTTGTAGTTATCGGTGTAGCATACCTTAGGGCTTGTTTCCATTTTACGTCAGAACCCCTGTCGCTAAGTGTATTGCTTGGTGGGGGGTCCCGACGGAGCACATAGACATTGCCTGCTCCGCTGACGCTATGTTTACACATCCGCCACGTACTCGACTACCTTGAGCCTTGCATCGGCAGAGTGGCTCGGCACAGTAAAGACATAGACTTACCTGCTTGGCGGATGCTATGTGCTACGTCGGGATCCCCGCCAAGCAATACGCTTAGTGGAGGGGGTCCCGACGTATAATGGAAACATAGTCTAAAACTGGAAGAGGTTGAAGCAGCACAAGCTGTACACATGTTCATTATTTGTCCCCCCTGAAAGACCAAAATCTCTTCCATTCCATACTGGTCTGATTTGACCATTTCTGTAGAAAGCTCCCCAAGGTTTCAGTATGTTTTCTAGTAGCTGCGGTAGACCGCTGATGTATGTTTTGAATAATTTAGTGAAAGTGTAATAGAATATTCTTATTTGTAAAGCGTCATGGCTGCCATGCTTTTTACTGCGCTAGGACGTTTCCCGTAGTGCTTTTTGTACCACTAAATTGTGTGTTTTATATACCAGAAAAGCTACGTTTATGTGTATATAGGATTCTATGTAACCACAACAATAAGGTGATATGCCGATTCTATTTCTTCCATAGATATCACCAGGTAATTGCTGATCTATAGTATTGCTGGCAGTATGGCCGCTGCTATTCCTCTTTTCCTTTGCTTCCAGCTATAGATTTACTTTTGTGTAGGCTTTGGCTTATATAGGCTTTACAACTCTCCCTATGGGTAGAAGGATCTGTAGCTGCAGTGGACTAGTCACACCCATAACTATCCCCACCGTATAGTCTACAGATACAAGAACATAAAAATCAACCAAGGGGAGGGGAAAATGATTTCTAAAGGCAGCTAATGGCAAATGATCTTGTAGCATAGATAAAGGTGTACAAACTTTTTGACTCGTGGGCCACACAAATCTTATATTTGATTAAAGCTAGGCATACACGGTTCGATTTCAGCACGATCGATTTCCGATCCGATTTTTGATCTTAATATTTTCATCAGAAACCGATCGTAAGCAAATCCAAAGTAGTATCACATGGAAGGTCCGATCATAATACGACCAAAATCACAGATTTTAGTTTTCATCACAGAACACAGGAAATAGAACAATATATAAATGTGTCATCGGATACAATCGACCCGACCGTGTTCGTTACACATTGCTACGATTTTAGTTTGATCATTGTGCAATCGACGAAAATTGTCCAACATGTCCATTCATTTTCCGATCAATGTTTTGATCGGTATTGACCAATTTGCACTGATAGACCAAGAGCCTAAAGGCCCCCATACACCTTACAATCTTTCCATATAATTTCTGTACAATCAACTTTTGTTCTACCAAAACCATGTAATATGAGGACCATTCAAATCTTTCCAATTACTATGTATTCTATCAGGGAGGACCCGGCACTACACAGTTGTTGGTAGATCTAATGGAGATTGTATGGATCGATCTAAAGGTGTATGGGGGCTTTAATGACCTTCCAGCATAGGTTTGCCTGTTCCATGCATCACTAATGATGGCCGTGATGTGTGATATATGACGTGTGCGGGGGCGTTTTCTTTCACATGATCACGCCACTGCATCATTCCCAAGTCAACGCTTGGGTAAATCTAGACATTTTGTGCACTCATTGCAGAGATCAAGTGGAGGAGAGCATCTTTTCAACAAGGTGACAAAGGGCCAGAAAAAAAAAGCTAAATGGCTCTAATCTAGCCCCCGGGCCTTAGCTTGCCCACCTCTGGTCTATGATGTTTAAGATTCAAATAGGTAACTTATTACCTCATGGGTCATATATACATTTTTTTTTTACAGGGGTCTGTTGAATTGTGCTGATTTTGAGTTGTAAAACTTCCCGGTTGTGCACTTAGGACTATAGATACAGAGGGAGAGATATGATTGATATACATTAAAAGATAATATTTTAGTACGGTCCTGCATATGTGTGATGGAGGTGTCTGTGTTCGGCGTGGGGAATCTTTATAAGATATATGCACTTATATTGCTCTGTAGAAGGTTGTATGGTATAAATGTTTTGCCGAGAAGTGTTTTCCCATGAGTCTCCTCCGTCAGTCACATGTCTCGGTTGGGCCCCCGGATTGCGTGTCATCCTGTCCAGTTTTTTTTTCCTGGCGAGCACAGTAATTGGTTAGGCAGGGCTTCTGAACATCATCTCCTCTCCCTCGTCTCGCTGACATCACTCTTGGATAGAGAAAGCGCTAATATGGAAGCCAGTCGGATGTCCAAAGTGCTGGAGAAGGTGACGCAGTGCAGCAGGGTTTAGAGCGACATTTTCAGGACTGTGCTGAGTCTGTGTCCTAGGCTTTAGGCAGGTAACTGCTAGACTGTGTGGGCAATAGCTCTTCTCTTTGGTCACGCTAGAAGTGAATATGTGGTACGTGTGGCCCTTCAGCTGTGTAGACTACAAAGATCAGCATGCCCAGCCCGCTGCTGGTACGTATGGTTGGATGTGTGGACCATCAATGTTGGGTGGGCGGCAGATCAAGCTAAACCAGTCCTAGATTATTGTATTTGAGGTTATGGCATTGCTGGAGTTAAGTCGCGGCGTGCTCGGTGCTGGCAGTAGTTAATTTTTCGTTGTTTTCGTAATCGATCCTCTCGTTTGAGTGCTTTTCTGCAGAGAATTGCTAATGATGCGCTTTACAAAACCATAAGTGCAGCAGTAACATGTCCGGCTTACATACTGGATTGCAACTACTGTACATAGATGGAAAGGGGCCACCTATGGCATCGGGCCCCGTATATTATATCCCTCCTCTATATCCGATGGTTGGTGAGTCTTCTTGAAAACTATAATGGAAAGGTCCATGTCTTTTCTTGTTTATAAATCAGTCTATTTTATTAGGGAACTCCTCCATGTTCTGTGTTATCTGCAAAGTTAGGGTTCTGTGTTTGTAGTGTTTCAGAGGTTTTTAGAATTTGGTGCTTGTAGATGTAGTTGTGTGATTTGTCTTGTTGTTGTTGGTAAATGGAGTTTACATTGTACACACAGCTAAATGTGTGAAAACCTGAAACATTGTGTCTTTGTGTGTAGAGGTGGATGACTTAAGCAGGGTACAGATGGCTCGATATTGGAGCCATCCGATGTACCATGCAGCAGCGTGAGGACATCATCACGCTGCTGTCAGATATCGGCTGGTTCGGGAGAGACGACTCTGCTCTTTCTCCAGCTCAGCTGAAGCTTTGCCTGGAGACCAGCGGTCTCTATGCAAAGCATCAAACATCGGCTGTATTTACGGTTATGTCCGATATGGCTGTTTTCCAGCGGGATTGATTGGTCCCGCTCAAACGGTGATAGGCACACCTTATATGGGCCAGATAGATGGCCGTGAGCGCACACAGTGCTCAAGACGGCCACAGATTTGGACCATATCTTAGCTTCTCTACCTTGCTTTATTGTGATGCTGTGCACAGTATCTGGATCGTCTTTCATCCCCTTTGTACTTGTATTACTTTGTTGCCCTGACAGGGTGAAGGTAATGCTCAGATCTTCTTCTTTTTTTTTTTTTCTTTTTTTTTTTTTACCCCCATACACCTTTTAGATCTCCTTTTTACCAAAACCATGTTATATGAGGGACTTTCTAAACCATTAGGTCTACCTGTGTTCAATCGCAGAGGACCTGGCACTACATAGTTGTTAGTAGGTCTTAAGGATATCTGACAGATCTAAAGGTGTATGGCCAGCTTTAAGGTCCCCACACACCTAGTGAGTGGGGGCCGACAGATGAGCTGTGGAGATGACTCCATCACCCTGCTCTCCATCGATTACAGCATCGGTGGGCACCCTTTCGGTAGCCATATGTGGGACACGTGATCGGCTGATGATTTTGCCGGCCACGAACGCGCATGCACATTGTCCGGCAGCCAAATCGACCGCTGCTCATTACGTGTGTGAGGACCCTTAGTCATTTGGGTCAGAGCTTGCACAAAGTTGAGGAATCCTGCCCCTGCTTCCATGTGACAGCGGTCCGGCTTTGTAGTTGGTTGCGTAGACATCCGGAGCTGCAATTTGGAAGACAGCATTTCATTATCATAATAATGACCCGAAATAGTCATTTTTATTTTTATTTTTTTTTACCGCTGCAGTGAAGTATCTGGTAGGTAAGTATAAGGAGCAGTGGGAGACAAATGGCTGTAGGCAAAGGAAGGGTTCACTTAAAGCCAGGGCTGTGGAGTCGGAGTCGAGGAGTCGGAGAAATTTTTGGGTACCTGGAGTCGGAGTCGGCAAAAAATGGACCGACTCCTACAAAATTTAAATGGGAATTAAAAATTTTAAATTTTACATTTGAAAAAAAAATAGAAAGAAATTAACTTCAAATGTCGCAATTAACAAACAGTCATAAACAAGAATATTAACAAACAGTCTGCTATAAGAATAAATGCATGCCGTGCATAACATTACAGCACCCACTGTGACCCTAGCCTAAAGGCCCCCACACACGTACCGAGTGGGGGCCGACAGACCAGCTCAGGTGAGCTCCACACTGCACCGCGATGACGTCATCACTCTGCTCTCCAGAGCTGACAGCATTGGCCGGCACCCTTTGTGTGCTGGCCGTTAGTGGAGACCGGCGTCTTCATTGAAGCTGACACTAACCGCATTGGCCAGAGATTATCAGACATGTCCGTCCTCTGGCCGGCTGAGCTGTGGGGCGTCTGCGATCTGTCACCCCATGTGGGCAGCCCCGATCGGCGAGTGTGCACGCCCATCGGTTGGCGGCAAAATTGGCCACCGCTTGGTGCATTTATGGCAGCCTTAACTCTCGCTGATAATGAAGTAAATGTTTGTTGCCAGACTAGAGACGCTTGTATAAGGGAAGGGAATGGATCGCCAATAGTTCAAGACTGAACCGTAAAGCATTTGGAAACCCGCTGTCATTCAGCTGAGGCGACGAATACTTAGATTGTTAGCTTGAACTTTATACATGACTATGGGATTCAAGGGACATCATGAATCATGTTTGAAGTGCCCCTTCATTCTGCCTCTTCTTGGAGCATTCCACTGCCCTATCTTCAGCAGAAGATCAGAACACTAAAGCTTGGCACACACGGGTAGATCTGTAACAAGATTTGAGTACAATCAATTAACTTGCGCACTCACAGTGATTGATTGTACTCTAATCTGTCTACAAACCTACCTGTGTGTGCCTTCCTTCGGGCGGGATCAATAGAGCTGGCTCGAAGGAACTTGATTGAGCGGGATTCCAACATGTTGAAAAGACCCCGTTCAATCTCCAATACTTTGTATGGAGACATGAGTCTTCATGGAAAGTATTGTTACAGCTGCGGCTCCTGCCTCCTCCACAGCCGTCGGCTGTCAGTGTGAAGGGGGCGGAGCCAGCACTCCTCACTCGGAAGCTGTGTGAGTGAGGCAGCTGTATGAGACAGGCTGCTTCTCCCCAGCTTGTGGCGTGTTGTAAATCACCCACTGCAAGCTGGGGATAACGGGTCCCCATTGAATAGGAATCAATGTGCCCATGTGGTGCACTTTGATTTCCTTTCAATTGATCCCCGATCAATGACAGCGTGGTGCCTAGCTTAAGGAAAAAGCAGCAGCATCTTCTGCCTAACTCCCTTTCTCTGCTTTCATTGGCCATTACAGTGCAGTGTTGGTTTCCTAACCAGTAGTTCTGTGGTTAGTGTATGTCGCCTTCCTTTCCATCAATGGATGGATACAATACATTAGCATATTACATACAGAGGAGTCGGAGTCGAGGAGTCTGAGTCGGAAGAATCTGAAACTGAGGAGTCGGAGTCGGGAAATTTTTCGACCGACTCCACAGCCCTGCTTAAAGCAATGAGAGTAAAGCGTGCCCTGTATGTCTGCTCTTGTTACATGTCAGCAGGTCAGGAAGTGAGTGTAAGGGTCCCCATACACAAGCAGATGACCGCTCAAGTGTTTGCTGATTGAACGGCGTATCGTTGCACACCACTTTGAGCCTCCAATCCTGTTTGCTACTTTGGATGGAAAACCTGGTTCCCATCGAAAGGATTGGTGATCAGATGGGGATTTACCCACATGTTGGTTCCCTGTTCGATCAATTTTTTTCAAGCAAAATCGATTGGGATTGAAGAGAGGGTGGCTGCTTCTATTTGTGAACAATCGATCATCACAAACACGCGGTCCGACCGGTGTATAGGGATCTTTAGTTTCAGACTATTAAATCCTAATAGGTCGTCTATGTAGCAAAATGAAGAAAAAAAAAAAGCAAAGGTGTCATACACACATTATGGTTTATTAGTTTATGATCACTAAACCAGAACAAGTAGGCAACATTGCATTCATGAGGAAGCTCTGTAAAACATTGCACTGTGTTGCTCTGTGAATCATTAGGAGATGTTTTTTTTACATAAAAGTTGGGTTGTTGGCATATTTTGTGATGCCATTTTGTATGTTGTTTCCTCACCCTGTATATATAAGGTCATTATATACCAGTGATGGCGAACCTTTTAGAGACAGAGTGCCCAAACTGAAACCCAAACCCCACTTATTTATTTAAAAGTGCCGGCATGGCAATATAAGCTGAATTACATACACGCATCACAAGCGCACATGAAATATGAAAACGCACACTCTACTTTCTTATAGAATAGGAGAGGGTATTGGGGCACTGTGTGCAATCAGAAGAGAGGGAAGAGAACTGATGGCATTGAGATCCAATACTCTGGCATACCTTAGGTTCGCCATCACTGGTATATAGTGTTTTATAATGTTGTTGCTTGAACACAAATGTTTCGTATCCAAGGGAAAACCAAGTAATTTTACAATGTTTTGTTAACATGCCTTACTACTATTCCCCTGGAAAACCTCTGCCACTAGTACCCAATAGGCAGTCAAGTAGTTGATCCCATTTTTGGGATGTGTAGGCGGTTATCCATTGTACCATGTGACACAGGAAACGGACCATAAAGGACTTACAAATAGATAATACAGTAAGCTGTACTACTTGAATGATATATAATATCTGGTTTTATTTAACTAGTGTTAAAATTTCTGTGGGACACTCTTTACTAAGCATGGATTCCTGGTTATTACCAGAGTTTCTATGAGGAGTTTATAAGGGATCATATCAATCTGTATTCCGTTGCCAGTTGTCCATGTTCTAGCCACTGCAGTTATCCTTTGGTTATTTTCTTTTTATTGATTGATGTTCAGGTCTTAATGGTGTGTTTGCAGTTTTGAGTCATATGTTTTATTTTTATTTTTTCATTTTCTTCATTTAGTCTGAATCTGGTTATGGATCAGAGTCTAGCTTGCGGCGGCATGGCTCAATGGCCTCCCTTGTGTCTGGAGCGAGCGGCTATTCCGCTACATCTACATCATCATTCAAGGTCAGTTGTTTATATCTTGTATTTACTTCCAGTTCTATGTACCGTGTTATGTAATAACTGACAAATAAGTAACAAGGAAAGTAAGGAATGGTGTCTATCCATCGGAATAAAGAAATTATTAACCTCCCTAGCACACTGCTGAGGTCCAGATTTCTGTACCAAAAGTGCACCATAGACTTTAATGGTAAATTTTTCTTTATGTTGTAGGCCTGTAACTTCCCAAAATATGTCCGTACAAGGGTCTAGTAGACATCCAGACTATAATAATGTTTGAAACAAACAATTATGTAAAATAATTTTTTTTTATAATAAAAACACAAAAATCAGGGCACAAAGCTATGCTGTTATGAACTAAATCTCGCCCAAATAAAGTCTCTGGTGCCCCAGATGTGCCCATTTGCAGTAACCCTCTCTAACCTGGTGTGATGGATGTGGTAAAATCACACCAGGGAAGAGAGGGTTACTGCAAATGGACACATCGGGGGCACCAGAGCCTTTTTTTTCTGGGGAGATTTTGTACATAGATGCACAATGAAAGCAGTTTTCTACTGAAAACTGATTTCATGCACTGTACTTTCAAATTTTCCCGCCACCGCCCCGATGTGACGTGATCACCTCGCTTGGAGGGGGGGGAGAGGAGAGAAGGAGGCATGCTGGCACTGGAGGAGGAGGCACCAGGACAGCACAAAGCTGTAAGTATGTGCTGCCAGAGCCCCAATGTGTACTGGACGGCACTATCTCATCCAGTGCTATAGTGGGAGTAGCAGCACTGGATGAGATGCTACCGGTTAAGTGTACCACACCCTCAGTTTTATCTGAGACTTTTTGAGCAAATGAGAGTAAGAACTCTGTTTTTAGTGTTTTCCAGGCGCAACACTTTAAATGTGTTTTTATAATCATATCCGCTTTATTATTGTACATTTAAAAGACATTTATCATAGAATAATAGAATCTTGCTAAAAACAAGAATTCTTTTTAATAAGAATTCTATGATAAATGTCTTTTTTAAATTTACAATAATAAAGCAGATATGATTATAAAACACATTTAAGCTAGGCGCACACAGGTAGATTTGTAAAAAGATTTGAGTACAATCAATCAACGTGCACGGTCAGTGATTGTACTCTAATCTGCTTACAATCCTACCTGTGTGTGCTTTCCTTTCCGGGTTCAATAGAGCTCGCTCAAAGGAACTCTCAATTTCCAATACTTTACATGAAGAAGAAGCTTCATGTAAAGTATAGGAATAGGCTCTGTCTTTGACAGCCAACGGCTGTGTAGTGAAGGGGGCGGAGTCAGCACTCTTTTACGGGGAGAGAGGATGGATGGATTTCTGCCCAGGTTCTAGCGTGTTCGCGTTCACACACTGGAAGCTGGGGAGAACTCTGCTACCCGGAGGTCCCCATTGAGCGGGAATCGATGTGCCCATGTGGTGCACATCGATTTCCGTTCAATTGATCCCCGATCACAGCGTGGTGATGTCACCTGGATATGTAAAAAAATTATACAAATCTAACCTTTGCCTGTAAACAGGTCTGCGTTTAATATAGCACACAAATAATGTCTCCTCTTGAGCATTCCCAAATCTTTTTTTACTTTTACTTTTTCTTTAATAGAAAGGACACAGTCTACGAGAGAAACTTGCTGAAATGGAGACTTTCCGAGACATTCTGTGCAGACAGGTCGACACGTTGCAGAAGTATTTCGACGCATGTGCAGATGCTGTGTGCAAAGATGACCTTGAGCGGGATAAAGGTACTTTGTTTCCCCCTTTTTTAAAACTGAAGATGTAATTTTTCAATAAAATTCTATATTGAGATTGCAGGTAAAAAATTTAGGTGGTTCCTCGTTGTTATTATTATCATCATTTATTTATATAGCACAAACCTATTACACAGTGCTGTACACAAGATAACACACAGGTACAAGTTATGACACAGGAGGAGTAGAGGACCCTGCCCGGTCGGGCTTACAATCTAATAGGTTGGAGAACAGAGTATACAATAGGTGGGGTTTGGTTATATATTTGATATTTTTCAGTGGAAGTAAGCACCAGAGGTATAGAATGTGGGAGGTGGGAGGTCATGTAGCCTGTATGGTTTTCACTAGATTCATATGAGCGGTTTGCAATGTGTCTGTGCCCTTCTTCTTCTAAGAAAGTGTTTTAGGTTTCACCTTCACAGCAAAAATGTACACGGTGTCCTATATATAACATGACATGCAATTCTGAGCCTATGTGCGGCTTAAAGCAAGAAGAAACACGTTGTTATCTGAACGACTACATCATGGATTTCTGCTCTAGATGTTGGATATATCCTTTTTATTGAGACCATACACAGTACATAAACAATGTAAAGAGCATTCAGTAAGAATTGTAACACAGTCTCGTCATTTTTCCAACATACATGTAAACAGGTTCAAGAAAAGGCAAACAACTAGAAATCGCAACAAACAATGCAATATGTCTTTCATCTCCTAAACTTAAACTAACAAAAACAAACTCGTCACTCTGTGCCGTCCACCTTATTTCCCCCCACCCCCACTGCCCAACCGACCAGAAATCCGCACCTACTCCCATCTCGCCTCCCAGAGTCCGCGGTCCCCATCCAAGGAGCCAGCCTAAGGCATCTCGTTTCCTTCCCACTCAATCTCCCCCTGCTCCCATAGGCGGTGCAAGGGGTCCCAAGGACCCCCGAACCTGTTGCTGCAGGTACCATTTGGTGTTGTGAAACGCTGTCATGAAGTTGAGCAACTCCAGATGTGAAAATTCTCGAAGAAGGAATCCCTTCCACGTGCGGAATTTTTTTCCCAGTGCGTTATGTTGTGATTGGAGGGCGTTCTGCTCTAGATGTAACCATGTGACTGATTAGAACAATACATTGTACATTGAACAATACTTTGTGTGTCAGACATTACTTTGGATGGGGATGCTAGTCCCCATCCTATGTAATCAGATCAGCCAGGGATATGCCAACATGTCCGATCACCGTGCGATCCAACATGCACGAGGATCCTGGTTGATCTGATTAGGTGGGCACACCCGATTTGCGGCTGAGCAACCACTGGGCGATTAGCAGGAACATGAGTGGCGCTCGATCGGCTAAAAAATCCAGCAGTGTATGCCTACCTTTAGATTGCCTTGTGCTCTTTTAACAGTAAGAAGGGGCAGATTGGTATCTTGCTTGGCAGTTCCTGCATAGTTTAGCTGGTCATACACATGTCGACTTTTGCCCGATCACTTGGATTCAATCGTGTTGTGCTATTTTACGATGGTGTGCCCATACACGGCGCGATGGGGGCTTAACCAATGATCCGTTCGAGTGCAGCATGGTGACCTCAAGATCATGTCACCCTGCTGCGCTTAGGCCCTCGTCAATTAGACGGTAATAGACGCACCACTTTAGTTGCCTGATTCCCGGTCAGTCCCTGGTCCCCATCCAAAGGAATGACATTCGATCAGGATTTACAGACCTGTCCATTACCTGTTCAACAGACCTGTCTTTGAGTGGGATTGGTTAATCCCACTTAGACAGTGGTTGCAGCATTAGATGGGTGCATATATGTATGTGTAGGGGGACCTCAACAGAGATTGATTGTACCACCACACAATGCTCTCGATTCATGATCATTTGTGTTCGGAAAATAATCAATCAAAATACCTAGAAAAAAAATTAGACTTGTATGATCTACTAAAAATTTACCAACCTGGTCAATTTTGATCACGTTTGGTCAATTGTACCACGTGTATGGGAGTCTATTTTCGTAGGATAGACTAAATCGGTTTTATACTCAAGATATATTATTATACTCATACATTACATTGACATAATGCTCACCTGACAGCAGATTACATCTGTGAAAACTGCTACAGAATGACAAAACATACTTGCCATCCTCACTTCCTCATTCCTGAAGATATCTTGTTTATTAATGGCAAAGAGAAACTTTTCTGCCCTCACTTTATGATTACATTTTGACTCTGGAGCTGTCATTTTCGAAACAGACTACGGCACTTCGTCCCAGGTACCCTTGCCGGCACTATATGCAAAACGCGCCGCGGCTGCGACGTCATACAGTGGGAGGGGAGATACCAGATATCGCCTATCATATATAAAGTATAAAGTGCCCAGTGAGGTGGTAGGTCCACTTTAAGGTAGCCATACACGGCTCAAATATTTCTGTTCGATTGACCAACAAAAATCTGTTTTTTGCCGATCGAATGGGAATCTATTCCTGCGCACCTGGTACGATTAACCACAAGTGAACGATGTCGACAATATAAACGATTGAGCAGTGATCAGACGTGTTGGTATAATTTTGTCGACCGCTCAAGTATCTGTTCTTTCCTGAGTTTGATGTGCATGCTCCATAGTACAATGAAATACAAATTGTTCGAAATACCTCAAACTCTTCAAAGTATGTCACTGTATACAGATAAAGCTTATTGGCAACTTAATGTCTGTAAGCTGTCCAGGTCCTGTGTCTGAAACACTAGTCTAAACCATGACCCCTCCGCCAACATACTTGTTATGAGATTTGTGTTGAAACACTATTGGGTTTGCGTTTTGCGTGACTTTTTTCATTGACCAAAAATCTCCACCACTTCCATTAACCCAGAAGTAATGTGGTCTGTTGAGATGCATTTTCCTCAAATTTTTAACACAAATCCTTTAGTCTACAGACAACACTGCATTACATAGCAGTCCACACTTTAATACTTTTACTATTATTTCTTTGGTGGTATTTTTGGACTAAAAGATTCACCAGACCATAAGACACATCCAGTTTTTAAACCAGGAAAAAATATTTCATATAAAAGTGTTTACATAAATTGGGTTAATGCAATATTAAATGAATGCAATATCAGATTCAGCCAGTAGATGTCACTAGCAGCAGTACGCACACACAGCACATGACGTCACCTCTTCACTGATCAGGTGTAGGGGGGCAGGAGGCTGCTCAGTCCTCTGCTCTCCCTCCCTGGCTATCTGTGTCCATGGAAGCTGCAGTGATTGCAGTTTCCTCAGACACGGAGAGACAGATGACAGTTCATCCATCTCTCTCTTCATTGCTTCTGCCAGCTGTGCTCTGTTGGCATAAGCAACTATACAGTTTAGATGGGAGATCCAGCTGTTAAAAAGATCCGGCGGATCTCACCTTTGACAGCTCCCCGGCTAATCTCTCTTATTTGGTTTGGCTTTGGTTCCCTGATAAAGCCAAACCAAATAAGACGCAGGCCTATTCTTCTGAGTTTGTATTTGCCTATTTTAAGGACCTGCTAAGGAAGAGAACTTAGATTGTGTTATGATATGTTAAACCTTAGAATTAAATGTGGGTGATTTTTAAATTTTAATTTTTTTTTTTTTTTTTAGAACGCTAAGTTGTTTTACATTTAATTGTTTTTATAGTATTTTTTTGTCTGTGGGAATTGTCAATGAAGGCCTGTAATATCTGAATCGCTGTCTTCCTGGCAGTGCTAGCCTCATAGGAGTATACAAGGGCTGTTTGTGTGTGAGATCTAAAGATGATTGTGACAAGTTAATAACTGGAGCAGAATGACCTGTTTGTTTGCTGGTTGTTTCGGTGCTATTGTCTGTATGTACCTGATCTGTCAGCCTGCAAACTAACTCACTTCTGCTTGTTCAGTGGTGGAAGATATTGAGGAAGACTTTCTACAGAACCATGCAGATGGAGAGTACATTCACACAAGTAATGGAAACAAAGAAAAATGTAAGTTGATGGAATTGTGCGTCACCTTTTTTATCTTCAAATTGTATGTAAAAGTCACCTAAAAAAAAGTTAAAAAAAAAGTTCTTTGTGTTAATAGAATGCTTTACCAGCTTTGTAATGAAGAATATTCTGACAACAGACACACTAGTAGTAGCGCTACTGCCAGCTGTGAATCGTGTCCATATATTGGCGAAAACCCCATTGTGTTCTCAAGTGTATGGTAGATGCTTGAGCTGCAGAACTGCATGCAGCAGGGCGTTTACAGTGACTTGCGGCATCGCAAGTCACTGTAAACACATTGATACTGTGAAAGGTACTAAGGTTCCTATGGAAACCTGGGTACCTTGTGTTAATGCTACCTTCCCTGCATTGCAGTACTACAACACAAACATGGCTAGTGTGAAAAAGCCTGGAATGTGCCATACAGCATTCTCCATAGCGCAACACGGTATCTTGCAGAAACGTTTATTTTTTCCTGTGTGACTCTGCTTAGACATTACCCTCCCTGGCATAATGGTTTTTGCCTCCTTTTTTCTGGCACGAAACCGCACCTGGGGGGAGGGATCCTGCCCTCCTCTGGACACATCTCTTGCGTCATTGAGAAAAGCCTCCATTTACCAGAATAAAAATATAAAATATGTTTTCCAGTTAATTGGGCTAATGCAATACCAAATAGCCAGTAGATGTCACTAGCAGCTGTACGATAACATCACATCCTTCTCCTCACTGATTGGGAGGAGGGGGGGCACTCTTCTCCCCTCTGGCTGTGCCTGTGGAAGCTGCCAAGTGATTGCCGTTTCTACAGACACGGAGGGAGAGCGATACATGGCAGTTCATCTATCTCGCTTCATTGTTTATATCAGCTGGGCTCTGCTGGCATAAGCAATTCAGTTCAGATGGGAGATCCAGCCATGGCCACATCTCTCATCTGACAGCTCCCCAGCTAATCCCGGCCACCACCCATGGTCGCGCTTTCGGACCATAAGACTTGGGCACTTTTTCCCCTTGATTTTGGGTGTGAAAAAGTGCATCTTATAGTCTGAAAAATATGGTAAGTTATCCTGAGTGTAATTTGGGGTTACCACTATTCACATTACAAATCTACCCTGAGCTACACTTAGGAATACTTCCAGTAGGGTTAGAGGGGAAGTAGTGAAATGTTGGCTATGCATAGGTCAAATTAGATTTTTAATTAAGCCAGTTTTATTAATGATCCCGACATCCAGAATAATTTGGATCTAGCATTGTTTATGCATTTATTCAAACTAATCGTAGTCCTGTAAAACAAGACTTAAAGCGGACCTACCACCAGGAATCTATGTTTTCATGAATGGCACTAGAAGTGCTAATAATAGGGAGGAATGCAGTGAAAAACCCCAAAAACGTACCTGTAATGAGCAATTTAGGAATATAATCCGGCAGTTCTCCTCACTTCCTGGTTCATGGTCAGCAGAGCAAGGCAGGACGTTACAGGAAGCTTTGATTTTTCAGTGAACTGCTTTGAAAATTCCCATAGAAGATCACTGAACGCCCCCAGTGGCCACCCGCGATACTGCACCCCCATGTGTTTCATGTGTTGGCTCCACGAACCAGGAAGTGATGAGAGCTGTGTGGTAATCTTGTTAAATTGCTCATTACAGGAACGTTTTTGAGTTTTTTTACTGCATTCCTCCCTATTATTGGCACTTCTAGTGCCATTCATAAAAACAGAGATTTCTGGTGGTAGGTCCACTTTAATGTTTTCTTGTACTATTGATGATCTGAAAGCTGTGCTATAACTGCTTTATTTCTATGTTCTGAATGTAATTGTCTTGTGTTTCAGCTTTTCCACATGTGAATCCCAAGGGGATTAATGGCATTGACTTTAAAGGAGAAGCCATCACTTTCAAAGCTACAACAGCCGGCATTCTGGCCACTCTCTCACATTGCATTGACCTTATGGTTAAGCGGGAAGACAGCTGGCAAAAAAGGCTGGACAAGGTGCGGCTCTCTTCTTGTTCTGATATCCTCAGTCAAAATGTTGTCTTTCAGACACCCTAGTGTTTTGCATTTCATGTATCACAGCAAGTTTCTGTAGTGATCACTTAAATTCCCATGTGTCATGTGGGCACCCAGAGCAGCCATGAGTTTGTTTTTTCATCTTCTCTGGTTGATTTCTAGACAGGCCGGATACTTGCTCAATCGATTTTTACATGTGATTTATTGTCAAATCGATCACTTTGTGAATGCATCAATTTGTGATTGGGTGATCGATCTCACAGAAATTGTGTGGAAAATCGAGACGTTTATGCCCAGCTTTCTATTATAGCAATTGTATGATTCTCTGGTATTAATTGGCCATGCTATGGTTAACACCTTTTAGGGCTTAGGACAGTGGTGGGCAACGGAGTTGATATGGAGGGCCACAAGTGCGGCCCTCGGCATCACTCAAGGGCTGCACATGACATCGATCCAGACCCTCATCAACATATCTCAGCAGGCGGTGGACCAGATCACGACAGGTAGTCAAAACCACCGCCCTCCTGCCCCTGGGAGCAGCGCTCATATGTAGACCTGGTTTCTGCGGTCAACGTTGACAATTTTACTGATGTAGGACCGCCAGAGTTGATTAGGAAAGCTGGGTCAGTGTGTGACCACTTCACAGGTTAGGTTTTGGAGGCCGCATGGGGAGGACCAAGGGGGGCCGCCGAACAACGTCCAAAGGGCCGCATGCGGCCCCCGGGCCTCAGGTTGGGCACCTAGGGCTTAGGACATAGACTTACCTGCTCGGCAGATGCTCGGTCTTCACTGGGCCAAGCCATTCCGCCAATGTAAGGCTGAACGTAGTCAGGTACATTCAGCCTCTGCACCCGCGGATGTGTAAACGGAGCAAAGTCTGTGTGCTATGCCAGGATTCATGCTACGCAATACGTTTGGTGGAGGGGGTCCCGACGTATAATGGAAACAAGCCCTTAAGCTTGGGCATACACAGCTCAATTTTCTGTTCAACCGATAGTTTAAAAACATAATGTGATTAATTCCTTTGCTTAATCTGTGCACATGTTTCATAGTACCATTGGATACAAATCCATAAAATCCTGTCTGATACGAATAAGGAATCAATTCTAAAATTATTGTGGTTTATTTTTTCATCAAATCAAATGTAAAAATTAAAGAGGGGTTGCCAACCTTTTGCAGTCTTGTATTGCACACTCTGACCACTAGTTTGATCCAAAGATGAACCCAAACACAGTTAGAACTTGTGAAGCTATTGCAACAAAGCTTCTGTTAACCTACCAGAGTGAATAAAGTGAATAATTGGCAATAAATCGCTTTTGTAGTCAATTTGAGATCATTAGGCTCAAAACGTATTCTTTCAACGCAAGAGCCATACACATGCCATTTGGAGAGATAGTGGAACGGACACATGGATTTTACAGATTTTAATACACGGTTTATTAATAAACTGTTCTTGACTAGCAATGCAATATTTCTTTCTTTAGGAAGTTGAAAAAAGAAGACGTGTTGAGGAAGCCTACAAGAATGCCATGACAGAACTAAAGAAAAAATCCCATTTTGGAGGACCAGACTATGAAGTATGTCTCCCTTGAACTAACAGAAGTATATCTTGTTTAACTTTAGTTAATGAGGAATGTCTTTAGTGGGCCCACCTCATTGTTCTCCCTATAGGAGAGATCCCATTGTGTGTAAAAGTGCATGTGTTTACAAAAATGCAACTCGGCGCATATAGTGTGAAAGGGCCCTAAATGTTCTGCCTTATGTGGTGCCACAGGCTTCTAGCAGTGTTTGTGTCTTTAGGAATATGACTTTCTCTGACGCTGTTGGTTTGGCTGGTTGTTATAGCAGTATTTGGCCAGGGGGTTATATACATAAACATAGATGATCTTTAGTGAGTTCTAATCCTTCCAGGGCTTTGTAACTTACCATTGTTTAAGGTACGGGTAGTAAAACTACTGAGTAAACGCATATCACTGTTTTGTGAAATATAAAAAAAGCAGGTATAAAGCCTGTTGCGTCTAAGATTCTCCACTCTGAAGATGGGAGATCATCTGGTTCTTATTTTGATGTTGTCTTTTTTGTTGTTTTCTATGACAGGAGGGACCCAACAGTCTCATCAATGAGGAAGAATTCTTTGATGCTGTTGAAGCTGCTTTGGACCGACAGGACAAAATTGAGCAGGTAATTCTGACTGGTTACTAAAGGTGGGTTTACACGTCAAGATTTTTGTTTCGTCCAACCTCCGATTCGATTTT
>CM070032.1:31723917-31743431 GCA_036250615.1 Ptychadena robeensis
CAAAAAATCGTTAGTCGTCCATCTGTCGGCCGAAAAAATCTTGACTTGTAAACCCACCTTAAGTAAAGTGATCTTTTTTTCTTTAATGATGTATAAACAAGGCAGAGAAAAATATTACATGAGCAACACATTAAAACATGGCTATACACACATTAAGGTTTGTGAGATCACTCTTCCATTAGATAGACTTTAAATATTGACTGTTAGACTTGGACTCGCATACAAATCTATCTCAATACCTAGAGATTTTATCCTTGGGTGTCTCCAGTTAAAGGCACTGTTAATACTACAGCATTCAATTACTTTTTAGACAGTTGTACTCCTTACCGAAGCCAGCTCCTTACCTCCTGGGCAGGTCGTTCGGGGTGAATTGGTATACTTTATATACTCACCCCGAACTAACCTCAGACATACTCTCCTATCTGGAGGAGCCCATGACGTTAACACCGATCTTTGCATTTAAAAGAGGCAACGTAGCTTTTTTCAGCACATGTCTGGCGTCATCCCGCCTGTAATCTGCGGCTGTTGCACTTAGCAGGGTTTAATACAGAAAACAAGAGGGTTAAAGACATGGTTTGGTGTGGAGGTACAAGACTTTATTTTTACATCTGTTCAGATACTTGACTTTAACCCTACTGATCAGCTTTGGAATGGAATTTCTGTTGCAAGCAATGGCTCTGGTCCACTGTCAGTACTGATCTTTGCTACTAATCTTTGTGAGAGTAGTCACAAGTTTCCTCAAGCTGTTCAAGCTCAAATAGGTGTGAAGGGAGCTCTATAGAAGCCTTTGGAACTCTACTGCCCAGGTCCATACATGAGATAAATGAGCTGTCTCTGGGATGTATGCATAGCTGTATATAGAGGATCATTTGGCTTTAAGAACTTTATATACAGTAAAATCCAAAGATTTAAATAAGCAAGATTACTTTTCCATTGACTTTGATTAGGAATAGACACTAGCAAAAACTTTTTATTTTCTGCTCCAAGTGGCATCCTTACATTTTTGCCTCCTGCTGAAATATAAGGCATCCCCCTGAAAATAAGGCCCCCCCGAAGATATGGTACTGTAACTCTGGACAGGGGGATCAGAGGGGGCAATCAAAATGACACAGGAGGATCAGAAGGGGTTACTAAAATGGCAATTCCCTCACCCTCTGAGTCTCCTGTGCCATTTAGGTTGATCCCCTCCCACCTTGATACCCCAGTGACATATTCTTCTTTATAGAAAAATAAGAAATTCCTTTGAAAATAAGACGTAGGACATCTTTGGGAGCAAACATTTATATAAGAAACTTTTATTTTCGCTGAAACACGGTAGCAGAACTTTCCATTATACACAGATTGAGCATAGGTTGGCATTATGATGTCGCTGATAATTTGAATAACAATTGCATGTTTAATCCAAATGTAGAATGTAGTTTTCAAAGAAGTTAGCTATGTTCTTCGCTGATGTTTCCTGATAATTTTACTTACCTGAAAATAACATGACCTGTTTTTTTGTCTTTTTTTCCCCCCAGTCTCACTCAGAGAAGAGTCGGACACATTTATCTTCCATTATGACTGCAAGCGATATATTCACAGGGGTGGGAAACCACAGATTAGCCAAACCGGTTTGTCTATTACTTTATGATTAATGTAATAGTTTTTTATACTTCTCACTATCTGTGTTACTAAGGATTTGTAAAGAACAACTCAGGTTTAGGAAGGAAGCCATTAGTGGTTATATTGTGGATTTAAAAGAAAGGTGTCAAGAACTGGTTTGCAGGTAGACTTTTTATACAATGTTTGGTGAGTTTAGACCACAGGTTATGGTGTGCTGGCCAAAAAACTATTCTTCAACGGTGAGCATTCACTACGTCTATATAGGCGTCTATATAGGCCCCACAGCAGGGCATGACACGCTTGTGGGTTTGTTGACGTCATGTAAACTGCCCCTTAAAAACCAATGTGTGTTTTGCAGTAATGTTAACATGGCAAATACTGCGTCCTAGACGCACCAAAACAGCTCCCGATAGCGGGCAAACTGTTGGTGGGCAAAATGCACATGTCACTTTGCTGTGTCCATAATGATCCGTGCTTTAATCTAGGTAGCAACACTGTCCTTTTTTAATGTTTTTTTTAAGATCTACAAAAAAGTGTCGTATTTTGCTCACAGTTTAATCATATTCAGCTCCTAGTTTTAGATATGAACATATGCCAATCCCCTACTACCTGCTGCAGAGACAGCATTTTGCAGCTAAAAATCAGCCATTTTGGTGCCCTTTGGTATTCATTTTTCATATATTTTTCTGTTGGTGTTTTTATCTTTTACATTCTTTTTGCATCTGGCTTATCTGAACTCTTTTCCCTCTTGCCATCTGTATGGCAGTCCCTCTGTCATTCCTCTCCAGCTGAATTAGTCGATACTTCTAGTGAGCACAGATTTATGAGCCAGGTACTGTAGTGTTGCAAGTTTTGTTTTTCTGCTTTTGTTCTTTATTTTGATACGTTCTTTATTTAACAGATATAAACTGATCTTTGTGTTTTTATAAGTGCAACAGTGTGTTTTCATCTAAAACCATTAACCACTAACTGCAGCACTGAAAATATATATATTTTTCTGTTCTAACACTGAGACTTAACAAGTTTATGTAAAGTTAGCAGTTGGGAAATGTTAACCATACTATATACATTGTTTACATCGAGAACCCCTATGGATACATTTTGAATGCTAGTCTTACAATGAACTGTATCTGGATATGTTTTATAAATATATTCCTCAGTTCATTAGGAATATAGCACTATTTATTGTAGGGGATGATCCATCCCCTCTTCGTAGAATGCATCCTATGTCCTTATGTACATTGTGAGATCAGCAGCTACATCATTTGGATAGGATTTGGCCACTGTTCCTGCATTGTCCATGATCAGGACGAGGGTCTAGATTGGAAGGTGTGTAAGCTCACTATTCCCATCCCTTAATAACTGTAAGGATAAAGGAGAAAATTCCCCCATGGGACTTTAGATGGAATAGTGAGGTCAGATAGATCTAAGGGTTGAGGTTAAAAAAACGTCTTTATTGAATATAAGGTTATACCAGATAAGATCAGATCATGATATAATTGTGATTGGCTCTGATCTTATCTGGTATAACCTTATATTCAATAAAGACGTTTTTTTAACCTCAACCCTTAGATCTATCTGACCTCACTATTCCATCTAAAGTCCCATGGGGGAATTTTCTCCTTTATCCTTGCATTGTCCATGATGGTGATGAGTGGAGTGGAGTGGGGTGGTAATAAAACCGCACACGCAGAAAATAAAAGGATTTGGACGTCTGGTTTTCAAGCCTGACGGACAAGACAGAAGTTTGTTGCGGTAGCACCCAACATGAGCTTTGCATTTCCCATACACTTGTACGGTAGACATGGCATATCGCAATGTGTCGGCCCATGGTTTCTTTACCAGTCATGGATGTGGCTGAAAAAAAATAGCAGCCATGCTAGTAAGAAAGGTGCTTAGATTAGGGCAGTAATGGCGATCCTTTTAGAGACAGAGTGCCCAAACTGAAACCCAAAACCCAATTATTTATCTCAAAGTGACGGCATGGCAATATAACCTGAGTAACACAACCCATATACACACACACACACGAAACATGTAGACACACACACACACTCTACTTTCCTATAAGGTAGAATAGGAGAGGGTAAGGGGCACTGTGTGCAACCAGAAGAGAGGGGAAGAGAACTGACAGCATTGAGAGCCAATAGGCTGCAGTTCTTGCCTGTGCTGGCTGACAGCTCTTGTTTCCACAGAGAGCGCTCTGAGTGCCACCTCTGGCACACGTACCATATGTTCGCCATCACTGGATTAGGGTAATCATTTGTGTTAGACTGTAGAATAATGAGCAATATATTTTAAATCCTCACTACAGACAATTTGTCTTAAATGTAACCATGCAGGGAAAAAGCTAAAAATATTACCATGTACCCTTTTATAATGTACCTTATGACAAAGACCCTAATGTGAGTAAGCCAAGAAAAACTGACTGACCTGTCATCAACCACAGTTCCTGGCTTAAGTGTTTGGTTTGGAAGTGGATTTTGTGTAACTGTGTTATAACAATGTGTTTTCTCTTGTAATTGTGTCCTTTTACGAAGTACGTCTTAATTCATTTGAATGCAGAGGGGGAAGAGTTACAACTTCTGTCAGTTTTACTGTTTTCACTTCTAGCATTTCCGCCTTTACTGTGGAGGTATCTGATGTGACATGATGACATAATTGACAATTGCCATTTATAATTTGAATAAACATGTTTGCAAATTGCTATGATTGAAAATCACTACATCCTGCTAACAAATTACCAAGAAAGGAATATAGAATATCTACATGTGTGCAAAATGTTCTCATCCTTTTTCTTTTAAGGAAGGATTATCAGGGTTTGAGTGCAATTCTTTACATTTACAGTCCGTACATAAGGAGGGGGGGCACGGGGTGGTATAAATTACATTAATTGTGGAAAACGTATGCCACTAGTCCAAAAAATTCTTAAACACAAAAAGGAGATGCATCATCAGATGAATACGCATGGAGGGATACTTGAGAAGGGGGCCTCCTTGTGGCTCCCTCTCCAATGTTGGCGACCTACTGTATTGATTGTGTGTTATGATGGAGGTCACCAGTAGGACTGTTCCTCACCACCCTGTATGTAGACCTTGCTTTTACCAATTATTGCGTGTTAAACTCACACTCATTGTGACCCCTAGTCACAATATGCCACGTTAAGGTCACTGAGGCTAGCCACCTCATATGATCCACCTAATGATGCTTCTCCCTTTTTTGTATTTTACATTTACAATGTTTTGTAAGTAGTATGTCTTCACTATAAATAAGCAGGTGGATTATACAGGGGAAATAATTATGATTTTATCTGGCTCTGCTGAAAGCTACACCATGACACAGTAAAAGAACCTCCATGACCATATAAATTGCCCCAGTGACTTCCCCTTGCCCATTTATTGTCCTTCCAGTGATGACTACAGTGACGGACATCAGACGTACAAATCTGACAGAAGTTCTGTACCTTTACCTCTCTATCTATAATAGGTTTGTTAGGTCTTTGAAACCTTTTACATGTATTTTACAGGTGGAAGAGATGGTACAAAACCACATGACTTACTCACTACAAGATGTCGGGGGAGATGCCAACTGGCAACTTGTGGTTGAGGAAGGAGAAATGAAGGTAATGAATAATTCCTTTCATAAATCTACTTGTTGCATATAAATGTAATTAACTTTTATTTAAATAGCTCCAAGATATTATGCATGATCATTAACCACACCCCCTCCCCCAGTAATACCCAGGGAGGCTTGGGGTAGATTTTAATTGTGAATATATTATGTATATTTTCCAGTGAAGTGTGTGCCTTCCTGTAGTGTCAGTGATGATGACTGGGAGGTGAGGGGTGCCCCCACAATTCATCGGTATAGAAATACATGTATTGACGTATATTCTACCTCATATTTAAAACACATTTATTTAACAAAAAATTTTGACACCATATGTGAAACCTGAGTGCACCCTATTATATAACAGCTTGTAAGCCTGCTTCTAGGAGAAATAACCATACTCTGGTATCATTGTAGATATTTTGTTTGCTGGGATCGGGCACAATCACCGGCTCTCCGTGAGTCTGCAGCATTTCTGCATAGCTGCAGGCTCTCAGAGCTTTTCCGGCCCCATGTCTTCAGCGTCATCGATGATACTGAAGGGGGCGACGCCATAGATATCCATGTTAATGGAGGGGGTGTCGCTTTCCCCTGCAAACACACCGCCGGTGCCAATTAGACTGGTGTAGTGAGCCAGGGAGAGAGCGGGGAATCACAGCGGAGTACAGTGTACTCCACCGATATTGCCCCGCAAACGGCTTTTCCTGCCATGAAAAATTACACGAAACACCTGTAATGCCCAGGAGGAGGTTAATGTATGAATAATGAAGATTCTTGGACTTGAAAGAGGGTGTATTTTACATTTGCCATCAATACTCTACACAACCTTTTATAAAAGTTTCAGAAGAGTCTCTGGTCTGCAGTATTGACCTTTTTGTGTACCATGTATGAGCAAATAATGTTCATTTTAACTAAATAGGTCATTGTTTTACAGCAGGTTTCTATATCCCTTTCATTGAGGTTCTCCTTAACTTGTAATGTCTGTTGCCAATCTCCTGCATGTTACAGTTGCGATGTATATGGTTGCAGGTTTATAGGAGAGAAGTGGAGGAGAATGGCATTGTACTTGACCCACTTAAGGCCACCCATTCTGTGAAAGGTGTTACCGGGTACGAGGTCTGCCAACACTTTTGGAACGTTGATGTGCGCAACGACTGGGAAAGCAAGTGGAATTTTTTTTTCTTTGGTTTGTTTTTTTTAACTAGTCTTCATGTCAATATTAACGGCGTATGTTTTTACACAGCTACAATTGAAAACTTCCATGTGGTTGAAAAATTATCTCCTAATGCAATCATCGTTTATCAGGCACACAAGGTACGCAACTTGTGACATTATATTTTGCGTTGGAATTTAAATGGTCATGAGATGTTTGGTATTAATGGCTTTTTGTGATTGCAGAGAGTGTGGCCGGCATCTCAACGAGACGTCTTGTATTTATCTGCAATCAGAATGATTCCAGCTGCTAATGAGAATGAAACCGATACCTGGATTGTGTGCAATTTCTCTGTAGACCATGACAACGCTCCCGTGAGTAAACAGCTTGTGGGCTACTTGTGGCACAATGCATTCAGTTGTCATGTATTTGTAGACTAAAGATAGCCGTACACATTTTAGATTTGATAGAGTTGTGCGATTTTTACGATCGTGCACTATTCTAAGACTGATCAGTCGTACCACCGCAAAGTGTGATTTGAGTTCAATGCAATTGATTTACAATTCTACTATGGAGTGCATGCGTAGTATCAAAATACCTATAAAAAATCTTCAGATATTTGTACGATCTTGCAAAATGTACCACCTTTTAATTGATTTAATGTTCGATTTCTGTACGATTGTACCAGGTGGGCGGGAGTTCATTTCTGTACAATTGATTATTTTAAGTCAATCGAACAGTGTTTGGCTACTTTAAGATTGCAAGGTATTAAGGTATAATATTATTTTAGTATCTGAAGGAAATAAAGGGCCAGTTTACACTAGCTTCAGCGCTGTTACTGGTAAAAAAAAAAACCTTTGTGCATTGAGGTAAGCTTACATATCCCATACAAGTGTATGGGAGACTCTTGCGCTCCAGCCCCAAAAAATGCATGCTGCAAGGAGTTTGTGGTACTGTTCCAGTAGTGCATTGTATCAGCAGATACTGCGTCTTATGGTCTAAATGCCAGCTCTCCTGGTTAGATTAGCCAAGAAGGGGAGGAGTGGTCAGATACGAGATCCGTCCATGGCCAAATCTTGCATTTCAACTGTATGGTTTATATCCGCAGAGCCCTGCTGATATAAGCAATGAAGAGAGGTAGATAAACTCCCATCTATCTCTGCCTGTGTGTGAAAGCTGCACTTGCGCTGCAGCTTACACAGACACAGCTGTAGAGGAGAGATATCTGCAGCAGTTCCCCCATGTGTGAGGAAGAAGTCATTCTGTGCTGTTATACAAGTCAGTGTTCTCCCCAGATTTTTTTTTGAGCCGGGCGGCGCGATGACGTCATGACGCGATGACGTCATCGCGCCGCCTGCACCGGTCCGGCGGCACACAAGTCCTCTGACAGGCGGCGCCTCCCCATTCTTCAGGAGCGCGCCGCAGCCACTGAAAGACTCCGGCCCGCGGCCCCGGTAGTATGCCGCGGGCCGGAGTCTTTCAGTGGCTGTGGCGGCTCCTGAAGAATGGGAGGCGCCGCCTGTCAGGCTGCTCGCTGTGTGCCGGGCGGGGACCAAAATCTCCCGGGCGGGCCGCCCGGCCAATCTGCTTTGGGGAGAACACTGCAAGTGCTACTAGTGACATCTTGTGGCTGGAATTTGGTATTGCATTGATCCACTTACTTATAGTCCCAAAAATATGATAAATGTACAGATCTAAAAAGCTAAGCATTTACCAATGAAAGCAAATTTGTACAGACTGCATGCTGCATGTGTACACCAGGAACAATCTGAGATGCCTAAGGAAAGCCATTAAAGAGTGAATTAATTTAAAAATACCAGCGTTTCCACCATGACTCCCATGTAGGATTAAATGTTGAATTATTATCTTAAGCTGACAAGTGACATCTTTTTTTTTTGTTGGTTTTTCTTCCCCGTTAGCTGAATAATCGTTGTGTCCGTGCCAAAATCAACATCGCCCTGATCTGTCAAACACTTGTCAGTCCACCAGAAGGCAACAAAGAAATCAGTAGAGACAACATTCAATGCAGGATTACTTATGTTGCAAATGGTAAGGCTCTCTCTTTTTGTAGTTTACCACTTAAATGAGAATTCTCTGTCCGATGGAGAGAACATCGAATTTTCATCAAATATTTTACAGTTCCCTGACCCTGCAGACATGAAATCTCTTAGGGCTTGGTATGGTACTGCAGCACAGCTAGGGTAAACGCAAGGTACACAGATTTACATGGGAGGAACTAGATCTGCGCTTAAAGGAGACAATGCACCGCAGAATGGATATGGTAGTGCTACTGTGCTTGTTATCTGCAAAAAATGCAAAAGTGCTGCCAGTGTGAATGCGCCCTTAACTGGGTTCATCACTATGTTGAGTGTGTGCATAACGTTACAACCTGAAACTTCAAACCTCTTTTCATGGAGAGAAAGTGATTTGTAATGCTGACAAATCAATAAAGACATACTGTATATACTCGAATCTAAGCCAAATTTTTCAGCATCTGAAATTCTGCTTATACTCGGGTCAAGAGATGAAAATCACGGCATTTTGTAGGTGGAATTTATGAGTGAATTGCAAAGCCCCCGAACCTGCTATCATCACCAAATTTACAGGAGATGTAGAGAAGGGTTGTGGGAACATTTGGGAAAAAAATATTATCTAGCTCATGTAGTTTTTGCATAAATCACATCAAATTTGAATTAATTATGTGGAAACGCTTCATATGCTAGAGCAATACTTTTTCCTTTACAATGTTCCCACATCCCTTCTCTACATCTCCAGCAATTTTGGTAATGATATCATGTTCAGGGGCTTTGTAATTAATGTACGAATCTGCTGAATTCAAAATTGACATCTCCTAACAGAAGCTCATTTGCTGTGTGTTTCTAAAACTTAGCTGCTGCATTTCCCTCCCTAGGCTTCTATTTGAGTCATTCAGTTTTTCCAGATTTTTTTCCTCCAGCTTATATTCGGGTTAGCTTATACACAAGTATATGTACTTTTAATTTGATGGTAGGGATCTGCAATGAGCTTTTATTGCGTATTAAAGATGCAAATTTCAAGACAGTCATCCTGATCCTGGCTTAACTCAGAAGTAGGCCACCAACTTTATAATGAGCTGGCAGGGCAGCTGGTATGACTTCACTCTGTATAGACTAGAGGAATTGAACAGTTCATCCTGAAGCTTTAGTAAACCATTATGTCTCTTGATTTGTGTTCTTATTGTTACGGTTTCCCCATTAAAGGGGTGACGTTAAATTGTTAGCTTCTTTAACCCTATAATTGCTTGGTTTGCACCTGGTGACCCATTTCAGGTGTATTTCTCTTTAGCATCTTTTAAGTGTATTTACAGTCCTTCTCCATATTCAGCCTGGTAAAACGAATTATGACTTTATAACCGCATTAGCACTAATGCCTGGTAAATTCTCTGCATGTGATTTGTATATATTAAAGTGTCAGGCTGTGTTCTATTATGTTTTCTATATTTCAGTGAATCCTGGAGGATGGGCTCCTGCATCAGTCCTAAGAGCAGTGGCCAAGCGTGAATACCCCAAATTTCTCAAAAGGTTTACTACATACGTGCAAGAGAAGACCTCGGGCAAAACGATTGTCTTCTAATATTGCCAGGTGAGACTATAATGATAAGATAACATGTGGAGGAGGGACACAGAGCTCGGCCACCATTTCACCAAACTCTTTACAAGGCAAAAAAAACAAATGTCTGCCGAAAGCTGCTGTTCCTTACATGTCCTATACAGTGCAATTCTTTGTTTGCAATAAAGTGAAGGGAAATGATAATTCTCTTTTAAAACAGTTTTTTAAAGAATGTGGCAGTTCTTCCTTATGCCTCTCCACTTCTTATAACTCAACCTCATGCTGTGGGCGGTAGCATAGAACTACCAGCATTGGTCGGGCATATAGAGGTGCGTCTTATAGCCAGCAAAAAAAGGGGTGTGTATATATGTATAGTCCCTTAAAAAGAACATCTGAACAAAGTTTTTCATGTGGGTATATAGAAACAAAAAAATTACCAAAACTGAACCTGTGCTTACCCCTGCCATGTAGAACAAACATACTTGGTTTATCTTAAAGCGTGCCTAGCTCAGAAACTCTTAAAAGAAAATGTTTTTAAATTTTTACGAACCTTGGAGCTGTCCTAAAGGTTCAAAGTCTTATTGGCAGTTGTTTCAAATGGAAACCATTTTTTTTTTTATAAAGGAAAATCTCTCAGCTTTGGTGGCAAAAGGCCAGCCATACATGGGTTGACCTCATGATCTGTATGATCAAGTTTCGCTTCAATAGTCTGGTTTAATTTAAATATCGATATCCACACAGGGTTGGATTTAAAAACGATCGATTCATTTAATTAGATCAGTGTGAATAGACCATTGTCCAATCGAAATACCTAGAAAACACATCATACTGGTACGATCGACTGAAATTTACAGACCTGTCTGATCACTGCTCGATTGATTTTATGTTTGATTTTGTATATGAACTTTTCTCATCATGGACACATAGGAATAAAAATTTGTCAGGTTTTTCTTTTTGTTTAGTTTTTTTGCATTTTAACGACCATTATCTACAGAAGCTGTAGCTGGGGTGACAAGTACCTACCGTTCTTTTTGCTACATAAGTCAATAATAAGTAAATGAGACTGGCAATGTGACAATTAACCTCCCTAGCGCACTGCCCGTATCGCGCTGTTTACAACGGCGCGGTACGGGCAATCGAGGCAGTGTACAAAGTACACTCACTTCCTCCCTCCCGCCGCTGCTCTTCACACAGCCGGTGTCATTATTGACACCAGCTGCGTGAGAGGGAAAGCCGGCACTCCTCCATTAACATGGAGGTCTATGGCATCACCCGCCCCCTTCCGCGTCACCGTGACAGGATTGGGGTGGTGCAGAAACCCCGGAATCGCTGCAGCTTTCCAGGGAGGTCTACCCGATGCCGGACGAGCTGGGCTAGTCTCAACCGCTAGGGAGGTTAAGGGCCATTTTACACTATATATGTTTTTTAAAGCCATGTATTTTTTATAGGCATGCGTTTCCGCATATATGCAAAAACGCATGCTTTTTTTACATTAAATATGCGTTTGCGTTTTGCATTTGAACAAATGAATAAAAAAAATGCAGGATAAGTGAATCAAAATGCATACAGCAGTGAGTTTTTAAAAACGCAACGCATACAGTGTGAATGGTAACATTGGTTGTCTATGTAAAAACGCATGCTGTAAAAGAACACGTGCGGTACAAAAACGTGTGCGTTTTTAAAATGCAAAGCATATAGTGTGAAGTGGCCCTAAAGAAAAAAGCTTCCCGACATTATCATTGTCGATATTGGAGAGGCGGGACAGAACCCAAATCTGGCGATGTCCCACCTTTCTGCTAACCGACAAGGACTTTCCTCCGCATATTCAATCTGCTTGGGAAGAATACTCTCTCCACAATACCCAACATAAAGATAATCCCACGCTTTTCTGGGAGGCAGGAAAAGCCTACCTAAGAGGCAAGATTATGTCCTATACGGCCTATAGGAAAAAGACAACGAGACAACATTATCAGATCGCCAGTGCAAATTTACGTGAAGCACATATGATCTTGAAAACGACCCCTTCATCTCAGAATAGAGATCAGTGGTACAATTGTAAAAGGAAATTTGATCTATGGGCGACGCGCCTTGAGTTAATAAAGGACGCCTATTTTAGACTCCGCATGCATAACTTTGGTAATAAGGCAGGCAGATTATTAGCCAACTTGGTCAGAACCAAACCGGGAGTATCCAATATATCTTCCATGCAGATGACATCAGGTAGTCTGGGATCTGCTCCAGCAGAAATTGCTTCGGTTTTCCATCATTTTTACCAGACTCTCTATTCTGACTTGATTAACGCCCCCCCCCCCACTGACAGAAACAGAAGACTTCCTATCCCAAATATCATTGCCCAAAGTAGCGCCTGACCTCTTGGATATGATTAATTCTCCCATTACAGTGAAGGATGTCACTTAAGATAGCGATGTTCGCAGATGACTTATTGCTTTTTACGGCAGACCCTAGCCGGGATATTCACATTATAACATCAGCTCTACGACATTTTGAGACTATCTCTGGCCTAAAAATTTATTTTGGAAAAAGCGAGATACTGCCCTTGACCCTTACTAGGAGGGGTGATTGGACTAGCTGTACTCATTTCAGACTTAGGAATAGCCTATAGGAAACGTACTGTACCCAAGGGGGAGGGCGGGAAGGGCATGCCCAACATACGATTATATAACCTTGCTTGCTTGTTTAGACATGCGGTGGATTGGGCCCGGGAGACTTCAGTCTATTCAAACCTGTCCCTGGAGAAGGCAATGGTATCTCCCTGGTCCCTGAGAGCCCTACTGCACTGCCTCCCCTCTAAATTGCCGGGGTTCCTTAAACATAACGTTCTCTACAGGGACACGATACTAGCATGGCAAGAGATTCGTAAATGTTTGGGTTTGCTGGCAAAAATATCCAAATTTTGCACCCCTACTAGCCATAGGAGCACATAGTTTTGATAACCTGGTACTGCATGGGACCGCAAACATATCTAATATATACCAATATTTAACATCTGAGGTAGTGACAAGAAAGGGAGAGAGAATGAAATCCTCTTGGACCCGAGACTTTGACATCCCTAATCTAGACCATCTGGACCATTTGATATCAGGATACCTCAGAGTCACGCACTTGATCAGCAGCGAAGTCTGGCGTGAAACACAGTATAAAATTACGCATAAGGCATACTTAGGATTTTATCCGATCACACGACCAGGTCAACCGCACATTAAGGAGACAGGAAAATGCCCCAAGTGCGGTCTACTTAAGGCGCAAGTGTGTCACTGTCTTTGGTCTTGCCAGCCGATCCAAAAATTTTGGACATTAGTCCTAGTGTACATTCAGCGGATAACTGGTGAGAAAATCTGTCTCGAACCACTACTGATATTGTTTGCCTACTGTGAAAGGGGTGTACAACCGCTATTGAAGAAATCCATATCACAGTGGGCACAACTGTGCCTCCTTATGGCCCGTAGATGCATTATGAAAATGTGGCTGCATTCATGTCCTCCGGATATGGCCTTCTTCCTACGATCTCTCCGAGACTTATATAACATGGAACAATTGGAGGCGTTTTTTAGACGCTGGCAGGCCTATATACCACACGAGCTGACTCCATTGGAACCCGTACAGCTTAGGATGCGGTATAAGTGTTCATCATGGTATTCCACCAAATCAGCTTCCCCATCCTTACTCTGCCATACAGATCGGTAGCAGAGAGAATGCTCTCTGCTACTGATCAGTGTGTAGAGCTGGAGCTTTGTATGTTAGCTCATGTGTGACCACCTGTGGAAATTTTTCATGGCATAAGACCCAGGTGCCCAACCGTTGCCCGGGGGCCGCATGCGGCTCTTTGGTTCTTTGGCAGCCCCCCTCAGTCCTCCACTTGCGGCCGCCGAAACCCAACTGTTAATGCATAGGGCATAGCAACTCGCCTGTCTGCAGAATCAACGGTTATGTACCATATCAATATAATGAATGGCTTTGATGATATCTATGAAACGCATAACCTTTCATGATATATATGACACAAAATGTACATCGCCATACTACTGTGTTCTCTAATGCATGAAGTATCATTTAAAGCAAATGTTATTTTAAAAATGAAAAATGTCTTCTAGCAATACCAGCTGTAATTTGTTTCATTAAAAAAAAAAAAAAGCTTATACAAATCAGTATAGATTGAAAATGTTATGTGTGCACTTGTGGCCCTCCATATCAACTCGGTTGCCAAACCAATGGCATAAGACATGCGCAGCTCCCCCACAATCCCTTTTTTTTTTGGGGGGGGGGGGGGGGCGGTGTGAGGAATATGGTAGTTGTTTCATCTATGGAGACTATACTTTGGTCACCTTACTCCATGTAATATGCTGCTACTGAGGTAAATGGCTGTAATGAATTCTTATAACATGTATTGCTTATATTTGGTCATTCTGTAGAGAGATGAAGACGCAGTAAGAACATTCCACATTGGACAAGACAATGAAATTGCCCCCAAGATGGAACCCGGGATCTTTTGCCTTTATTCTTATGAAAGCATCGTCCTGAGGAGAACCAAGACTGAACATCAAACACTAGCCATCTCCTGCTAGGCCTTCCTGCAGATTCTATGTAAATGATAACCACGTACTGAAGTACACTAGTCTGTCTCCTATGTTCTTCTTATTTTTTTGCTTGCTTGAAAAAGTCATGGAAACTGATTTCTTTAAGGACAGAGGCTTTTATTTCTACAACCGGAAACTGCTTCCATACCATAGGCCTGTAATCCTAACAAAGCCATAATGTCTTTTGTCTCTGCGGGTCGCTGTGTTACTAAACACACGGGGCGTTTTCAGGTTGTTGGAAAGCAATGGTCGGGAAGATGAGGGGAGAGGAGATTTTTTGGCGTTGTGTATTTTTTGTTTCCTTCCTGGCTAGCTTGTTGCTAGCTGTGGTGACGGTCTGTAATTCTTCACTGTAATAACTGAGGGCTCTTATATTCTATGGCTTTGCCTTTCTTTGTGAATCTCCAATGAAGACTGCAGAAGTCTGACGGAGTTCTCCGATATCTAAGAAAGCTTTATTTTTTTTCTCTCCAAGAAATCTATATATTTCTATTTGTATTTTTAGTTGTGTTAATATCTTTAAAGCAAAAATTGTGTTCTGTAACTTGATCCAGAAATTTCAAGAATAATTCTTGACCACGTTGTAATCTGCTTGGCGTGATTGGCGTCCTGACTCGGCCAGTCTTGT
The DNA here is from genome assembly GCA_036250615.1 of Ptychadena robeensis. NCBI lineage: Eukaryota > Metazoa > Chordata > Amphibia > Anura > Ptychadenidae > Ptychadena > Ptychadena robeensis. The sequence goes on from CM070032.1 coordinate 31,739,093, forward strand.
TGCGTTTTTTTTTTTGTTTTTTTGAATGTGCAATCTTTAAAGTGTACCTGTCAGCCATGACTAGAGAGTGGGAAGCCATTTTGTGGATTAGGTCGGTGAAATGAGATCTTGCTTGTTTCCTAAACATTGGCCTGTTCAACAAAGTGGTGCCTTCCTCTCGGTATGCACACCTCATACACTTTAATGTGTGAATGGGTTGAACAGATATGCCTTCTATTTGCTGTGGTGTGAATTAAGCTGTTTTCCCCCTCTTTATGTCTAGCCATAGTTTTGCTGTACACAGCGGAGGTAACCTGAGGCAGTATATTCGGGATCAGCGACCCTGTCCGAGGTATAAAAGCACAAAGGACGGGGATGCTTCCTGAAGGAGTAGGCTGAAGGCCAATTGAGCTTACATAGGTAGCAAATTCTGTAAGCTAAACTGACCTGTATAGGTAATGGAAACAAATGGCTGAATTAAAGTGACATTCAGATATTTCACGAACCAGGTCATTATTTTTCTGTTACACCACTTGCACAATGGGACTGAATATGACTCTTGGAAATCCACACACACACACTGTCCATTCTTTGTACATGTGGTCTGTGTAACAACATAGACATACATAACAATCACACTCGGCATTGACCACTGTAGTGAAAGGCAAGCCACAGTATTCAAACTACTTATGCTGAGTGTGTGTGTGTGTGTGTGTGTGTGTGTGTATGTGTGTATATATATATATATATATATATATATACTTATACTCACTCAAGTATAACGCTGCAGCAGCTAAGGCACAGAAATGAACAGCAAAAGTGCTTTTGTTTTGAGATGTTCTCGTTTTAACTAGCTGATTTGTAATTTATTTGCCAAGCCTCCAAATGTGCTGGCGATGTAGAGAAGGGTTGGTGGAACATTGTAAGGGAAAAAGTTTTGCTCTAGCTTATGAAGTTTTTGCATAAATTAAAAATGAAGTCAACTTAACAGTTTTTTACTTGATTTTGATCCTAAGTTATTCAACAACTTCATGTGTTGGAGCAATAAATTTTTGATCAAATATTTCTACAATCCTTCTCTACATCAACATGATACAATGTTCAGGGGCTTTGCAATTTCCTCACAAAGTCTGCACGCTATTTTCATTTCTTGACTCAAGTATAAGCTGAATTTCATTCTTGGGCACATTTCAGGTGCTGACAATTTTGGCTTATATTGGAGAATATACAGTATGCCATTCATTCATTCTACTTGAATGTATAAGTAAAGAGCTAAGGTGTAAAGCTGGCTACACACATGTAGATATGGGTCAGCATGATGGCCGCTTTAAGTGCTATGCATGCTCACGGCCATCTATCTGGCCCATATCATATGCAACCATCCCTGTTTTCGAGTGAGACCAATCAATCCCGCTCAAAAACAGGGATATCGGACATGACTGTAAACCACGGCCGATGTCCATTGCTTTGTATGGAGACCGCGGGGTGCTGTGTCTCCAGCTCCTCCGATATATGACTACAGTGTGATGACATAATCCCGCTGCTGCCAGGAGCCTCGAACGGCTCTAATATAGAGCCATGTGTTCCCTGCTTTAGACTTTAACTATATGCTAAATTCCATCTTAAAGCCGGGGTCTCGGTCAGGCAGTGTTGTAAACCAAACTAATAGAGGTGATTTAAAAAAAAAAAATATTTCTATATTGGCATACCAATTGTATGATACAGAAGCTGAGCCAAACCCAGTTTGATTGGCTTAACTTCAGTCTGCATGCAATTTGCATGTTCATGTCCCTGACCCAGACTTTGTATACAAACCAAACACCGGAACGGGGTTCGAGGCAAATTTTTTAAAAAGCACTTGCTGCACAAAGCTGGCTGTATTGGATTTCTCCCTTCACACACACACACACAGTCATTAATTCAGAATCCCGACCTAGTTATCTGCTTTTGGTAAGAGGATAAACATTTGAAAGGCCTCTAAACCGAACATCAGTTTCATTCCATTACCCATTAACACCCGAGTTACCTGAACTTTAACATGGTTATTGTATGTCCATAAGCTATCCGTTTCCACAACTTTGTTTCATCAGCCATTTTAAACTGTGTTTCTCTACGCCATACTAAGTAGATTCATAAGAAAGCGCGTTCTCCTTGTTTCAGATTTAAAAATCCATCTGTGTAAATGTTTCTGGAAAGTTTTTAGCAAAAAAAAAATGTTTATCATATAAAGTGTATATGTAAATTATATATTATATGAACCCCAACATGCATAAATCTATATTTGAGAGGACTATTTTGGGTGGTTTGCCCATTGAAAGGGGAAAGCTTGAAAAAGGCATCTGAATGGTGTGTTTGTGGAACCCAGTGTAATGACAATCTTGTGTTATGGGAAGTGGGTGACAGGTTTGTCCCTTGTCTTGTATGCGTCTTCTAGCTAGCTGCCTCCTTGCAGATGGTCATGTCGCCATTGTGTGTGGATGGATACTAGCATGTAGTTTCACAGTTGGATCTCCAGTGTCACTTAAGTCCCGTCCCCCAATAACACTGTTTAGTCACGTTCCATAGAGGAGAGGATTGTGAGATTTGACTGTAATTTTTTTTCGTGTTTGCTGGGGGGAGATGCTAGATATCAAAGCCGTAATGCAATGGAGAGTTCAGACTTGAAGTTTGAGGTGATTGTTGTAATCACTGAACAGCCTCCTTCTGTTACTGAGGCAGAGCTCCAGGTAAATGGTGACATGCACTGTTGATGATGTAAGCATTGGTAAACCTTCCAAAGTAGGTTTTCTTCTGTTCAGTCAGAATTCATATGTGCGGCCTCCAGTCTCATAACAGTCGGCAGCAGCCCCCCAGCGCATTTGGGGCCTCACGTGGCGTTTGCCTCCTGGTTTTATTGATTTTCAGGCGTCCTGGCACTGGAGATGCTGTGTTTCCAGATGTCCATGTGAATGCCGCCTTATTCACTGTAGAGCCAGTAAGTTGTTCCCAAACTTTCCCTGCAGGACCCACCTTTTCTACATAGGAACCTTATGGAGCACCCCCCCATTCAAACTACAGTTTCAGATTGAGGGCCATTTCACACTAGCTGTGTTTATGTTGCAGTATTGTGAAGTACTAACTAAATAGTCCTCAAACTTTATTTGAAATACAACTCCTACAATCTTTATTTGGTTTGCGCACAAATATGCATCTCATATACACATGTTTCGCATATATATATATATATATATATATTACACACACCAATCTAATAGAAACATTCATCATTTACATTGAGACACACACTACAGGCACACACATTACATGCACTCTACTTACTGTCTGCAGCTAGTTCCTCCATGGTTGTCCCCTGCTTGTCCCTCTATCACCCCCCTAAGCTGCCCCCGCCAGTTTGGGAAATACTGCAGTAAGGTGACATTGTAGTTCACCATCAACGTATTCAGCGAGAGAGCAGGAAGATGACACTGAAGGTTACAAGCTGCTCCGGGGCAATCGAAGTCTTCACCTGCCTAGATGTGCCGTGTAAGGACTGGATGAACAGAAAACTTGGGAAACAATGAATGCTTTTCAGCCATGTGTTCAGCCGTTCGCCTGCAGTTGTGCTTCAGGTAGAAAAAGTTTGACCCGCCTGTCGGAGAGCCTCTTTAAATTTGTTTAAAATGCGGATCTATGAACATATACTATTTAGCAGAATAAATCTTTTTGGCCATGACGGTTTCCTTCTGACCCGATTTATTGTGGAGTACTTGCCGTTTAGGAAGATTCATACCCGATTTGCTTTAATTACTGTTGCATTCCTCCCTGGTAATGTGAGTGCGGATGGCGATTCCTGGACGGCTTCTCTGTTCATGTTCTAGCAATCAGTCTTGTGCTTTTGTTGTCGAATCTAAAACTATATATCTTGGTGTCACATACCTAATGGTTACATTAACTTTTATAAACTCTGCTAGGATGAGTACATACTGCTGTATATATTGGGGAATGTGTGTACAAAATGGACAGTGACTACCTACAGCTGTCTCCTGTGGGGATCCAATGACTTCCTGGTTACTACCCGTTTTTACCTGTCTGTCCCTAACATCCTGCATTGCCTTACCACTACAGAGCTCTGTTCAGGAGAAGTGCCTACATGGTAATGAGCTGATCACCGGAATGTCAGTGTTTTATCTTCTATGTCATTGTAGTAAACATTCTGGTGCTAACTTATGAATTCTAGAGCATCGGAAAAAGGGGACCTGCTGCGACGGCACAGATGACATTTTCAGGGATAGTCCCCCAAAACTTTTTTTTCTATATTATTCCATATATGCCTTAGCTTGTGAAGGGGCTATATGTAGTCTGTCGGGAGAAAAGTTTTTTT
>CM070032.1:31743531-31758708 GCA_036250615.1 Ptychadena robeensis
CACCCCAAATGGTGTGCTAGGTGGAAAGTTAGGAGGGAAAGTTACACCCTGTCCCTTAAGTTAAGAGGTTGGGGTGTTTTTCTTTCTCCTAACCTCCCACCCTGCTTGTGTGCATCAGTGCTGCAGCTCCATAGCAGTAGCTCTGATGATTTCAGTAAACTTGGGCCTTAAGGGGGTTCCAACCCCCACAGGTTGAGAACCACTGATCTAATGAGTTAAAGATTGGATAGTGGTAAGAAATATCTCCTGCTGGTCTTGCAGATCTCAGGCTACAATCCAGATAAAACGGCATTCTCCACAAATGTGAAATACATGAAACCAGAGGTGACGGTTATTACGGGGTGATGCTGAAAAATCCCAGAGATCAAAGAAACCAAAGTGTGAGACCCCCTCACCAATCTTTGGTATCCACATCCATTTTGGATAGATGGACTGGAATTGGCACCGGTGCCCAAAGCGTCCATTTTCCTTTGCTCCAGAGTTCATAAGTAGACCACAATGTCCGGATTTATTCCACGTTGTAAAAGCTGCTCGTTGGGAACAGGACGCAGTATATTCAGATGAGTGTGGAACATGATCATCAATTCTCGGTCATCATCACGAATGCAAGTTTGTAATGGTGAATCTCTGCGACGGAGAAGTCCGCCGCGCATTTACCCGCAATGTATCTGGGTCGCAAACATGTCGGACATTTTGAAGTTCTGAAATCGAAAGCTTTATTTTACAGAGGCTTATGGGAAGTTTACAAACTATATAAATCTTAATATCATTAGTTGCATTTGCACTAAATGTGATGTACTTTTTGCTATTCTGTAAATAAATGTATTACACTAAAGACGACCGGAGTGTTTCATGCGCTGCCGATTTACTTCTTTAATGCTCCGTTCCATGTTTTTATCATTCTATTTTTATAAATGAAGCTACAGCCACACATTTTTCTGCCTTGTACACCCAGATATCACTGTAATAAGGTAATGTTTATTAATGGAGACAGACATTAATAGCCCCTGAACATGGTATCACCAAACTTGCTGTAGTTTAGTGGCTCCCAAACTTTTCTTTTTTATTTAGGAACATTATCAAGCCCCCCCTGTCCAATCACAGCATAAAAATGAGGACCAGCGCCGCCCTGGAATACCTTCACTCCACCCCAAGAGTGCCCACCCCCCCCAGTTTGGGAACCACTACTGCAGCTGTAGGGAAGGGTCGTGAAAACTACATGTGCTAGATCAGGGGTCTGCAGCCCTTGGCTCCGGAGCGACATGTGGACTTAAGGTGCCCATACATGGGTCGATACCTGTTTGACGAATCGTTGATTGTTTGGCAAATACACATGCCCCACTTTGCACAATTGATTCCTGGTCAATGCATCTTGGTTCCCAGCCAAAGTAATGGCGATCGAACAGGGATATGCCATCATTTTGGTTCCCTATTTGATCTGCATTTCTATGAGCGTGATGGATCAGACAAGGGTTTTCGCATTGGATTCCTGAACGACTGTTCGCCATTTATGGGTGCCTTTCAGCCTCCTGGCTGCTAGCAAGTCTCCTCGCTCCCACAGCCCATACACACTGGGAGGGCCAGCCACTGGACACCTCAGGATGCCGGTAAGCTAGCCAGCAGCACTGGGGGTGTGTGGGTCCCTAGAGAGAAAGGCTGTAGCACAAATGGCACCCAGCTACACCTCCTGACCCCCCCCCCCCCCCCCCCCCCCCCCCCTCCACTTCACCTAAATCCCCATTAAACTTGCAAAGAATAGGAGTGGAGGAAACACAAACTTGGAGTGGAGGGATACAAGGCCACCTTTTATAATGTCTTTGGGCTCTTCCACAATATAAATGCTACGTGTTGCACAGTAAGGGCTTGTTTCCACTGGTGCGTTTTCATGCGGATGCGCGCATGACATGCGTTTTTGCGCGTTTTTTGGATACAAATTTTTTTTCAAACGTGCCCAGAATCCGCATCCGCTCTATAACCGCATGCCATGCGTTTTTTGCACGAATTTGACCGCATCCAATGCTTTCCTATGGGTGCGTTTTTGTGCGATTTTGGGATGCTGTTCGAAACGCTGTAGGGTAGCGTTCACAACTGCGTCCTAAACCGCGTCCGCATTCGAATGTGCACAACCGCACCAGTGGAAACTATATTGAGGTTTCCAATGGATGCGGTTTTGACCGGTTTTGCACGAAAACGCACCAGTGGAAACAAGCCCTTAAAACTGCCCACATTCGCAGACGCCTTGAGAGTGAAACGTGTTGTGGTAACACAGCATGTGAGTGTTTTGATAGTTACGGTTGCAGTCCCACAATGCTAGAGCAATACCAAGAAATACAAATCTCATACGCATGTTTGCTGATTTTTTTAATCCATAAAGGCCCCCATACATGCTTCAAATTTTCGGTCAAAAAATCGGGTGCTGATTGGCAGCCAAATCGATCTAAGCAATTACAGATATGTCTGTAATTCTTAGATCGGTCTAATAGTCTGTGTCCCTGTCTAGAGTATGGGTATGTCTCCTTAGCTTCGAGGGATCTAAGATCCATGAGGGCTAAGGATTTAGCCTGTCTCCAGCTGGCTCCTGCTTCTTTCCCTGTGAGGGGGGTGGGGTGCTAGCAGCTCCCTTCCCTCTCCCTTTGTGCTAGTCTGCTGGGTCTCCCTAGCTGACAGCACAAGCAGCTAGAGGGACCCGCTGGATAGCGCTGGCACACAACCTCTGATTGTGACCCGATGTTTTAGCAGATTGACCATGCGTGATGTCATCACGCATTGTTGATGAGGGGCTTAAATGGTACAATTAGTCTGTGCCTACAGTTCCCTGCCCAGATCACCTTGCACACAACATAGAGAGGCAGACCACAGTTTCTGCAGGAAGTTTATTGGTTGTACATACTCTGAGCATTGTAGTTCTGGCCCACTATACTCATCCGCCACCTTCTGTATCCAGAATCTCCTCTGAGGGATTAGCCTGGAGGCCAGCCCATCTGCCGGCCACCAATCACATGCAGATGAAGGTGATACACAGACTGCGCCCCCTGCTTTCCATCGTTGATCACTATAAGAAAGAAACAGACACAGCATGAAAAGCCCAGATCCAGATTTAACAGGACACCAGGGCAACATCAAAAGTACAAAGGGTATATTGCAAAGAATATCTTTCTCAATCCAGCTGAAGCCTTCCGGTATGTCGCTACCAAATACCATGGTGTGGTTCATAATTAAGTTAACGCTAAACTCCTGCCCTGCTGTCCGACATATTCTTCTATCATTGCTCGCTGTAGTCAGAGCCTGTCGGATGGACTTTCAGCTTCATCATCAGTCCTCGCCCTCCTCAGCCTCTTACATTATTACATTTTAATTATTTCAAGCATCGCATAAGATGCAGCTTATACTTCGGAGCGTCTGATCCCTGAAAAATACCTGTAAACTGGCTGCTCTGCTACCGTAGTAAGTGCTCCATTTTATGACCGGCAGAGCAGGAATTAAGGCAGGGGATCTGCACCTCTGACCGCTCACCCTCTTGTGGTCCCGCTCATCCAAATGTGTCTATGAATATGTTGCCACATAGACGATTAATCGCCTCGCAATTTAAAAAAATTGCGTCCATAGAGAATGAATGCATCCACACGAGATCGAAAATCACGTCCATTCATTCTCTATGGACGCAATTATTGATTTTTTTCTAAATCATGAGGTGATTAACCGCCTATGTGGAAACATAATCTTTGACAGCCAGGCAGCTTGAGCCTCACTGCACTGGAAATATCCACTCGCTGGTCTTCTCTTTGCTATTTGAATGTGAGCCGGGCTCAAGCTGCCTGGCTGATGTACACAAAGCAGTAGCAGAGGGAAGAGAAGACCATGGGCAGATCTTTCCTCTGACAGCCCCCCCAGATAAGCTCCCCTCCCTATGCAAACCCAGGTTAAGAATGAGGGCCTGTAATATTATTATCATTTATTTATATAGCGCCAACATATTATGCAGCGCTGTACAATCATTAGAGTGGAGATATAACACACAGGTACAGGTAATGACACAGAATAAGGACCCTGCCCGGTCGGGCTTACAGTCTATAGGTTGGGGAACAAGTATACAATAGGTGGGTGGATGGGACTGGTATGGTGGTGATGTTGGAGAGGGTGATGGATAGGCCATACTGAAGAGGTTGTTTTTTAGGCTTTTTTTTAAGTGCCAAAAGTAGGAGCAAGTATAATGGGACGAGGGAGAGAGTTCCATAGAGTAGAGCGTGCCCTTAGAGAAGTCTTGGAGCCGTGCGTGTTATGATGTTATGATGTTTGGGGATGTCCATTAGTAGGTCCACTGGAGGAGCGAGAGGGCATTTATTTGGGTGTTTTGTGTCCAGGTTGGAATGTACGGGGAGGACAGGAGGTGTGGAGTGATTTTAAAATCAGGCCACAGGACTTTGAATTTGATTTCTGGAACATGTGAAGCCATTGTAGGATTTTGCAGAGAGGAGCATCAGATGAGGTAGCGTTTAGAGGAGTGATATCTGCAGCAGCATTCATGATGGTGAGAGGCGAAAGTCTAGTGAGAGGGAGACCAGAGAGTGGTGTTACAGTAGTCTAGACGAGAGTGATGATGAGTGTGTACCAGAGTTTGGTGGTTCTCTGGGAGAAGGAAGGGGCGGATCTTGGAGATGTTGTCGATGATGGCAGTGCAGGATTCTAGCGATGTTATGAATTGGGGAGTAAGAGGAGAGCGCAGATTCGAAATGACACCACGGCATCGAGCTTGTTGAATGGGGGAAATGACGGTGTTATTAACTGTAAGTGAGATGTTGGGAGGAGGCTTGGAAGGTGATGGTGGAAAGATGATGAGTTCTGTTTTGCTCAGGATGAGTTTAATACCTTCGTTCCATCAGGTTAGTAACCACTGCCATAGAGAGATCGATTATTTAGCGAATTGTCCATATTGCGCAATAACAAAAAAAATCAATAGCCAGTCAAACAATTGTTTTTACCGCTACACAGTTATAGATTCACAGATTTATCTGTTTTTTTCTTTTATTTTAAAGGCGTAATTTCTGCATTCTGCCACAAGAGGGCGCCTACTTGTCCTATCACTACTGGATTGTGTTTATGTTCAACTTCGTTAGGGCTTGTTTGAACGCATGCCTCAAGTTGTCGCGCGTTTTTGTGATGCGCTTTTTTTTTGTATTGCAGATGCAGATGGGGCGCGGATGCGTTTCTAAACGCTGCAGCTAGCGTTCAGAAACGCGCCCTAAACCGCATCCGCACCCGAACTCGCACAACCGCACCAGTGGACACTACATTGAAGTTTCCAATGGATGCGGTTGGCGGCCGCGCGGCTGCAAACGCCCTGAATCGCATCAATGGAAACAAGCCCTAAGACTTCAAAATATCTTTTGGGGGGGGGGGGTGTTGATTGAAAGATCAAACCATGTACGGCTACCCTAAGAGCAAAGTTGTGGCCAAATAGTCTTTCAGCTGCAGGTAGTCATGCCTTCACTATAAGATACACACATCTTTAGACGCTCCGAAGTATATTAGGGAAATTATCAGGCCCGCCCTCGCTATTCAAACACATGTTAAGAATGAGCACCCCCTGGAAGTTTGGGAACCACTGGTTTAAACTAAACCTTGGTATTCAGGTTACATTGCCGTATTGCCACTTTAAGATTTAAAAATAAATAAATGGGTTATGCATTTCAGTTTGGGGACTCGGCCTCACAAAGGTTCACCATTACTGACTAGACTATAGAGCCTCCACCTCAGCTTTCCATCAACAAGAATATCTGTATCCACATGTACGGTCAGGGCCAGGGTGGTATGTGCAGTACTTACCAAGCCTGTAGCCATCAGTCAGCCCTTCCTTCTGTGCCAGTTGGCTGGCAGTGACCAGTAGGTGACCCAGGAGCTATAAAGAGAAGACAAACTTATCACCATCACCTCCTCCCCAGTTCACATCCCTGCAGCAGTACTGGACCCGACACCAAAACAACAAATCAAAATAAACACATCTTTTTTTTTTTTGCAAATTGGGAACCAAAATGTCAGCGATTGGGCTGGCTGGAGGTCCGAGCACTTACCTGTGTGTCCTCAGCTGTCACTTCACTTATTCTAGAAATCGGTTTCCTGGGTATAACAAGGAAATGCACCGGACCCTGGGGGGACACATCCCGGAATGCTAAACACTGTAAGACAAAAAGCAGGCTGTCAGGTGGGCGGAGCCAATACACCTCAGATCTCATTATCATCTGCATATCCGTCACCTTCTCATCCTCATAAATAATATCTGCTGGAATGGAGCGGTCGATGATCTTAGAGAAAATAGTAGCTGATTTACTTTGTGCTTTCTGTGCTTTCTTCACTTCGTCACTGTGAATTCCATCGCTGGCGCAATATGGACGCTAGTCAGGAGGAGAGAGAAAACAGCCAATCAGCAGACAGATCCTTATTAAGATTACATTTACATGCAATTGACTCCATTATCCAGCAACCACAGGGATTCCAGATAAATGTAATATGTGGGTTGTTTGTATCCTATTTTATTTATGTTTATTCTCAAAGCTTGTGGGACTACAAGTCTCAGTAAAGCTGGCCATACACCTTTAGATCTCTTTGTCAGATATCCTTTAGATCTACCAACAACTATGTGGTGCTGGGTCCTCTGCGATTGAACACAGGTAGACTTGATGGTTTAGAAAGTCACTCATATTACATGGTTTTGGTAAAACAAAAAGGAGATCTAAAGGAAATCTGACAGAGAAATCTAAAGGTGTATGGGGGCCCTAAATCATATCACATTGCTGTATACGCCATTATAAACCCCATAGAACTATAGACACAATAGTAATACATTACAGCGTATGCACAGCACGGCCTGACAACTATAAACTGATTTCCTTTTCTGTGGCCGGGTCACATTCTGTGTATATGTAAGTTTTATGTCACCCTCACGCCCTACATCCCTTAGACATTGCGGGGTGCAGGGAGCGATATGGCTCCCACACATGGAGATTTACATAACTCCTCTTCTCTATGGAAAGAGATAATGGATGGGTAGTATGTATGATTCCAGAAATCTAGAAAGCGGATAGGTATTGTAGTATATCACAGACTGAATGATGACATCGCTTATCTCACCTGCTGCTGACTCCACTTCGGATTACTGGCCATCACCAGAGGGGACCGCAACATCCCGGAACATCTTACTGCCAGGCTGGCATACAGGACCCGCAACACTGGCTGCCCAGTCATCACTGGAAGACAAGATCAGACATTATTGAAGAAAAATTATGTGGCACCCTGCCAGGCTCAAGATTGTTAATCTTGGTCTAGGCCACAGCGGACTTTAACAGTAGCAAAGTAAATATAAGCGTAATAATTGTTGTATATATAAGTGAAAACATTTTTATATCGTAATAAGCAAAGTACATTTGGTCACACGACTCCAAAGAAATTTGTTTTACAAACAAGAAGTTTTATAAGAAAGCATTTTGATAAACAAGTAACTAAATTAGTCAGACAATAATCTCTATGCGTTTCGCTGCATTTGCCGCTTCTTCAGGAGATGATCAGTTAATGTATGTTTCAACTAGAAGATCAGACATTACCCCAGAGCACACAGTGACCCATATTGGTGTAACCAGGGGTGCACATAACTTTTGTAGTGAGCTCCTCAGATGAGTATCAGGGGATGGTGCTTGCTATGCACCCCATATGTAGCGTGGTGTTAATAAGTGCCGTCTTCCTCACTGTCTCCCTTACTGTCCTCTGCTTCAGCCTTTTGCATGGTAGGTTTTGCTGCACATGGACCTCCCTGATTAATCCTCCAATTAACTGTCTCCATCCACAGGTCACCAGCTGGCTTTGGGTCACATGTAACTCTCACAGTACAACACATCTGTATACCCAGATCTCATACCTCAGTAGTGGAACCCTGACATTTTCTGAGTTAGTAACTAACCCCTGAGACTACCTGCGGTCCATATGTCAACCTTTCATAGTCATATTCCAGCTGTCACACAGTGCTTTTCTCTTGTCAGATTTTACTCTTACATAAGCCTACTTTGACTTTCATCCCCCAGATCTCCGACACCCTTAGAAAGCCAATCTTTTTTATTGGATTAGTAATTTACATTCCCAATTTGACATCCGTTCTGCGATTATCCAAGTGACATGAATTGTAGAAATTCAACCATAAAAATGGAAAGTATTCTGGTAATCTATAAAATGTAACTTTTACAACAGTCCATACATAATAAAGTGAAGTTGTTTGTACAGCTATTGAAGTGTTCCAGTTTGATTTCAATAAAAAAAATTTGTGTAATATCAACTTCTGCCACAAGATGTCTCTAGTGAACACTTGCCCTCAAGCTGTACGATCACGTCATCGACTTCTTTCTAATAAGTGGTTCTCGACCTTTTTAAAATTGCAACCATGGAAGTGACGCTGTGAAGTGTCACTTCCTGTATTTGGAACATGGAAGTGGCGTTATGGAGTGTCACTTCTGCATTCCAAATTCCAGAAGCAACACTACATGATGTCAGGTATGTGTAATGTCCCCTCTCTTTTTATTCACCTGTAAATTGGTCCAGAGGGGGTCCCGGCCCACAGGTTATGAACCACAGTTCTAAAACATTGGGGAAGATGGAAGGGGGTGCTGCCGATCTCTCTGCTCTATGACTGGCAGAGATTCTCTGGCTGATAGTGGCTGTCTGGACCCGTAATACCTCCTTATGGTTAATACACATGTGCGGCACAGTAACAATACCGTAGGTACACATAGCTAGTTTTTGGCCCTCTCGTGTACCTCTTCTGGGCTGCCCTGGGTATATGTGTCTAAGAACAGTCAGGAGGAAAGAGCCTTACATAATACAGTTGCATAGCCTAAAATCAGTACTGCTGCTATAACTGGGAAATCTTTCTTGTTATTTGTAATGAAGTAGGGGAGACATCTGCTTGGTGAGCCAGTCAGATGATGCTGCTCAGCGCTGCGTCTGGGCTACAGGAGAGCGGTTGGGGTCATGTGTCAGGTACCTGAGAGACAGTACTAAGCAGGGGGTGGGAACCACTATGACAGGCAGGGGTGGGGCAGGAGTTTGGACATTATCATATAAATTCCATGCAGACTGAAGCTGAACCAATCAAACTGCTGGCCTTGATTAGCTGTGTTTTATGCTGGGCATACACATACCATACCACACCATATTGAATGGGGAATTGAGGCACAGCACTTCTGCTGTATCGATCCCATTCATTGCTTTGGATGGGGACCCTCGGTCGCCATCCAGAGTAATGTAAATTGAACATAGTTTATCAACATGTTGTTAAATCCCGCTCAAAGAAACCCATACACGGCTCTATTTTCTTATTGATTTGAGCACAATCGCTGTGAACGCGCATGCCAATTGATTGTGCTCGCATCGATAAGAAACTGGAGCCACGTGTGCCTAGCTTTAGTCTACAAGCAATGTGCATGTTACTGTTCAATTCCCTGTATCTCATGAATCATATACAGATCACTGCACACAGCTAGATTCTATATTGCACGTTATACAGATCACTGCACACAGACAGTAGGAGAGGTGTATATAGTATACAGACATATAATACATAGTAGTAGAGAGGTGAAGGTGTGACCAGTACAAGGTATACTGGGAGACATACAGATACAATGTGACATGTGGACACACACAGACGATACACGAAACGTCAATGTCACTTACTGCTAGACTTCCGTCCCCGCCCCCTCCAAAAGCCAGCTGTCAATCAACATATCATGTGATCAGATGGGCGGATCCCAGCAGGTGGGTTTGTATATCTAGCAATCATTTATCCGCCGATTTTTGGTTCTTTATCCGGTTCTTTCTAACACCATTGCTCTAACTCATTCGCCTCTTTATGTGCGGCGTAAGCTTGTAGTCGCTGTGTCTGTATTCCAAGCCTCGTTCTCGATGTACATACATTCCAACCTTCATTCCCAGTCTCTCTGCGTTTCAAGCCTCGTTCCTGTTGTGTCTGCGTCCTAAGCTTAGTTTTTGTTGTCTTTGCGTATCAAATCGCATTCTCTGCGTTCCGAGCCTCGTTAACATAGTTATATAGTTATATAGTCATAGTTAACTAGTAGGGCAGGTTATCTATCTTCATAGAGACCTGTCACCAAAGAACCATGGGTGAAGAACAAGGTTTATCTTTAGGCATTACTCTGGTTGGATGTTCAGGTTATAACAAAACTTCTAGAAAGTTGGGAAATATTTAATTTTATATTTTATAGTTCAGGTAGGTGGGGTCAACAGAAAGCATGAATACTTCAGTCACCACTTTGTGACCCCAGTTGGTGCCTAGATTGGCTCATAGACAAGCCACGTGGACATGAGTGAAATAGAGTGGGACGTATAGAAGCAAAAGCATGTTTGGCAATTCTAATGTCACTCAACACATATGTTCAACATAGTAACTCTGGGAGACCTGGTAATTAAATGTAACAAAAAAGTCAATTTGATTACTGTTAGTTTCAATAAAGACCAAGCAGACAGCTGTCCGGGTAAGGGAACATTTTTATTGTCAATGCCGGTTATGACTTAATAAATACATTTAAAAATAAATCTTTTCAAAATTCCTAATTTAAGCACCTCAAACAAGCCTTTTGTTTTATAATTTCCGTTATATGATGAACCAAAGTATGTAGGTTTACATTTTGTACATGAGCACACATTATGTCAATGTTTATTACTTTGTAAAGTAAAGATCCTTATAATATACATTTTTTGAGATAGTGTAAAAAAAAAGAAAATATTAAATGTAATACCTGCAACATCTTTGCTTATCATTATTATTATGAATGGTGGGCGAAATACATTGAACTTTGTATTGTACCTTTGTTATTGTACATGAGTAGTTCTATAGTTTGGCCACTAGGTGCCCCCACTGCCCTGTTTGATGATATGAATATGGCCCATAGTACAGTATACCTGTTATCCAGGATCCATGGGGATTGGTAGAGAGCAGGTAAATGTAGTTTCTGATTGCTTGAGAGTCAATATAAATGAATAGATTACAATCGTTGTGGAAGTACAATTCCCTGCAAAAGTCCCAGTACTGTATATACATTATTATTATTATCATTTTAATATAGCGCTAACATATTGCACAGTGCTTTACAGTACACTAGAGAGGAGATACAGCACAGGATAGTACATACAGGTACAAGTTATGACACAGGAGGAGTAGAAGACCCTGCCCGGTCGGGCTTACATCATTATATAACCCCATATCACTAGTAGAGATGGTCTTATCACCAAACTTGCTGGAGTTGTAGAGAAGGGTCCAGTGTACACTACAAAAATACGAAAGTGTTGCTCAAATAATCATATCGTTTTTGCATAAATAAAAGTTCAAAGTCAAGAGGAAATATTGACTTTTACTTTGAACATCATTTAGCCAAATACTACATGCACTAGACCAGTGGTTCTCAACCTTTTTAGATCCCCGACCCCGCAAGTGATGTCACTTCCTGTAATTTGAACCTGGAAGTGCTAGTGGGGATTGTCACTTCTAGGTTGAGAACCACTGCACTAGAGCAATATATATATTTTTCAAATGCTCCCACAACCCTTCAATACTTCTCCAGAAATGTTAGTGGGGAAAGCATGTTCAGGGGTTTTGCAATCAACTCAAAAAAATTCACTGGAAACAAAATCACTGGAGACACAAATAGCTATACAGATCATTGTATGCACAGAACATCTTAACCTCCCTAGCGCACTGCCTGTACTGCACCGTTTTTAACAGTGTGGTACAGGCAATGGCAGCAGTATACGAGGTACACTGCCTGCCATTTCCTCCCTCCCCCCTCCCCTCTCCATACAGCCAGTGTCATTCATGACACTGACAGTGAGGTCTGGAGAGCAGAAGCCCCTCCATTAACATGGAGGTCTATGGCACTGCTCACCCTCGCCCCCTTCCCCGTCAACGTGACGCGATCAGTGAAGCCGCAAAACCCCCTAAATGCTGCGGCTGGAATCAGCATCGCCGTAGCTTTCCGGGGATATGCAGCTTTCATGGGAGCACACCTCATCCAGAGTTTGTTCTTCACACAAACTCTGGACGAGATGGGCTTGTCATGAACACTAAGAAGGTTAACATGTTTCAAATGATTTTATTATATTTTTCTAGTTTCTTGAGAGTCCTGGATAACAGGGAGTTTAATGGACCTACTGTATTTTTTGTCTCATAACGCGCACTTACCCACCCCCGAAAATTAGAGGGAAAAGTGCGTGCCTCCCCTGCTCCCCCTTAGCACTCCCGGCAACTCCCATCTGTAGTTCATTGTTTATGTCAGCAACACCCCACTGATATAAACGAAGTGAAGAGCAAGATAATATACAAGGCTAGGGCACTGTGTAATTAGCCAGTCTGGCTGATCACACAGTGTATAGGATAGATCTGCCTGTGGACTGAGTTTTCCTCTGGCTTTGTGTTACTGTCTGTAAGCTGGGCTGCTTGAGCCCAACTCACACACCGTGCAGATGCACATGGAAGAGACGTCTGCAGGCACTCCTGTATGTAAGCAGCAACTCTGATGCATTCAGTATTTCGGCGACCCCTGTGAAATGTTAGTTCAACCATCAAGGGGGTCCCAACCCACAAGTTGCAAACCCCTGTGCTACAGCAACACTTGAGTGGTTTAAGGGGAAACATTTAAATGTGTTGAAATGACCTAGTCAAAGTCCAGATTTCAATCCAATTGATAATCTGTGGTCAGACTTGCAGATTGCTGTTTTCAAGTGAAACCATCCAACATGAAGTAGCTGGAGCAGATTTGCATTGAGGATTGGGCAAACATCCCAGTGAAAGGATGTGGCAAACTCATAGAGATTTATCCTAAGTGACTTGCAAAAGGTACAGACTTTAGGGGGTGATATGCAGCATGCTGAAATTTTCTGTTATTTTGTCCTACTTATTGTTTGCACAATGGAAAAAAAATATGCATGTTCTCTACATGAAATGCAGCAAACCCTCAAACAATCCATTTAAATTCCAGGTAGTGGCAACAAAACATGAAAAACCACAATAAGGCGTGAAAACTTTTGCATCTGTACCTTCCGGATAGAAGAGATCCAGAGATGGATTGGGTCAACTGGAAAGTTGTTTACATTTTCCAATTACATATATGTATATATTGAAAAACAGCTAGCAGCACCACCTCATAGCTGTCAACTTTGAAAACAAAAAAAGGGGGATGTACAGTGACGTCACTTCCGGTATACGGATCTTGGTTCTTCCGCGTTCCACGTACCGGAAGTGACGTCACTGATGTCACTTCCGGCACCGGGTTCACTTCTCGGCTGATCTAGCAGGGAGAGGGCGTTACTCACCCTGCTAATGTCCCACCCCGCTTGTGCTGATAATGTGCGGGGTGGGACATTAGCAGGGAGAATAACCAACTCCCTCTTAATCGGCCGGGGACCCTAGATCCTGGCTGCCGGGACCCGGCCAATTTTTCGGCCAATTGACTGCGCGCGGGTCACAATCTAAACATGTATAGGGATACTGAGTATTTTTAAACGTGTATTTTTTTTAAATGGTGGGTTAACCGTATGTTTTAACTATTTGGGAATGAATAGGGGGTCAATACGACCCTTATATTTATTACATGTTTGTCTAATTATTACATAAAAAAGTTTTGAGCATTGGATAGAAAACTATTGAAGTACCCAGAGTACCCGTCAGATACAACAAAAATAAACATCGACATGCTAGAACGATTTTATGTCCAATTTCGACTGCTTACTTCTAAACAGTATTGGATTTCCATCAGTACAATGAAAACAATACATTTTTGATGACGATCTGACGGAAAGATTTTGACACCTTGAGGCCCCTATACACATTTCTATGATCGAAGAATGGACGATTGATCGGACTGCGATGAAAATACCAAATACCCCCACATGGAAAAACTGATATTTAATCCATGGTTCAATTGTTCTAAAGCAAAATTGAAAGAAGTGCATCATAGACACCAAAATGTCTGCCAACGGATGTATAAGTATGCTCATTATTTAAACTGAACCAAAATCGGTCGGACACAGCAAAATAACACATATTATTTTTGAGTGGAAGGGTAGGGGGGGGTGCTAGCAGCACCACCTCCCAGTCCCTTCGTGCAGGCTGTGACAGTGAGCAGAGGCTCACTTATACACAGCAAAATAATATGCGATATACATTCGATCGATCAAAATTTTCCGACATGTCCGATCGCTTTTGGAAAAAAACGTTGTTAAATTTCGGTAAATTTAGGTTGATCAAACCATGTAAAAAGGCATCGATTTCCAGTCGATCAACTTACAAATCAAAAAGGAAAACCGAAACGTGTATGGGGGCCTTTAAGCTGCCAAGTTCTGCAGCGTATCGCAGCAGAAGGTAAACAAATAAAGCAGCTCTTCCCTGGCATGCTGACTCCTGGCCTCTGTGGTGTAGATGGCGGAAAAGGTCTCCAGATCATAAGATTTCTGGGACAAGTCCGATTTCTGAACTTCCCAGATATAATAAAACTTTCCTTAGTGTAGTGAGATGTAACAGAAAATGACGCGCGCCCTTCCCGTGTGTTTTTCTGGCAGCTTGTAAGGACGGTAGAGCTGATAGCAGCAGAGAGGTGTTACAATAAGCCTCTTAAATCTAATCCCATAATACATCCCTTGTCCCTGACAAGACAGCACAGAACTCTGCCCGGCTCCTCTTCACTAAGAATCCGCATGGCGTATGAACAATATCATTCATAGGGAATTAAGGCAATTAGATGTTGAAATATTTGTTGTATGTCCTGGACATATTCAGGGTTAGCATTATCAGGGTGGGACAATGTCTTGCATATCAATAAGCATTGACGATGGGTTCATCTGCAGTCAACTGAATGTCTTAAAGCGGACCTACCACCATAAAGTCATGATTTCATGAATGACACTAGAAGTGGTGATAATAGGGAGGAATGCATAAAAAAAAGGAGCAATGTAACCATATCTCTCGCCTCACAGACCCTCCTCTCTCCCTGTCTTGTGCCATGGACCGCACCACCCACTCCCCAAAACTCGCCGCGAAGCTAGACGGGTATATCTCTAATTTCGGCTCAGCATTAAAACGAATTACACAAATTTTCCCATAGAAAATCATTATAAACGCCCCCAGTGGTC
>CM070032.1:31767859-31782465 GCA_036250615.1 Ptychadena robeensis
CCCATTGAAGTCTATGGGGTTCGCCGGGTTCGCCAGGTTCGCGGACATTTGCGGAGGTTCTCGTTCGCCGTTCGAGAATAGCAAATTCCATGTTCGCGCCATCACTACCTATCAGCAAGTAACAGACTACAGTTGGGCAAAAAAGTATTTAGTCAGCCACCAATTGTGCAAGTTCTCCCACTTATAAAGCTGAGAGAGGCGTGTCATTGTCATCACCTCAACTATGAGAGACAGAATGGGGAGAAAGAATCCAGGATGACAGATTTTTTAAAGAATTTTTTTTCAGATTCTGGTGGAAAATAAGTATTTGATCACTATGAAAAGTTCATCGCAATACTTTGTTATATCCCCTTTGTTGGCAATGACAGAGGTCAGACATTTTCTGTAAAGGTAGCCATAGACACCTCGATCTATGGCAGACCTTCAGCAGACTGATTACAGCGTGGTGACGTCACCACGCTGTGAGCAGTCTGCTAAATGTCGGACAGGAATCCTGCGTGTTCCACTGACACACAGGACTCCCGTCAGACTCTAGCCAATTAACTCGGAGGGGGAGGAGACTCCCCCTCCGAGTTAACAGCCTGCAGCTGTTCTGCCTGTCAGTTGGGCAGAAAAAGAACCGGCATGTCGGATCCGTGTGCGATTTGACCTGCCGGCTTTTTTTCAACATAATTCAAGGTGGGCTCCCACATAGTTGCAGCAGACCAACCTTGATGTGCTCGCGGGAGCAAGCACGCAGGTTGGTCTGCTACAACTATGGCCGGGAGTCTGCCCGTCTATGGGGGGCTTTAGTCTTCACAAGTTGGTGTGAAGAAATCAACTGTGGGAGTGATAATTAGAAAACGGAGACATACAAGACAACTGATAATCTCCCTCCATCTGGTACTCCACGCAACATCTCACCCAGTGGGCTTCAGAGAACTGGGACCAAAGTAGCAAAGGCTACCATCAGTAACACACTGCACCGCCAGGGACTCAAATCCTTCAGTGCCAGACGTATCCCCATGCTTAACCTCCTGGGCGTTGAGCACGTGGCGCGTTTGTTTTATAACCGCAATCGCGGTGGAGCACAACATGCTCCGCCATGCTTTCCTGCCCGGCCGGAGGTCCCGTGCATAACTCCGGTGTCACTGGAGACGCCAGAGTTATGCTGAAAAAAGGTGACGAAGGGGGCGGGGTAGGCTGCGCTATAGACTTCCATGTAAATGGGGGCATTTACATGGAAGTCTATAGCGCCGCCTACCCCACCCCCTTCGGGGGCAGACCGAGAAGCATCGGCATACATGCCAATGCTCCCAACTGCGGGGGGAATCTGGCGGACAGATGAGTCTGTCACTAGTTAGCTCAGGCTGAGTTTCATGATGCATGAAACTCAGCCCGAGTTACCTCTAGCCAAACACCCAGGAGGTTAAGCCAGTACAGGCCCATGTGAAGTTTGCTAGAGCATTTGGATGATTCAGGAGAGGATTGGGAGAAACTCAACTCATTGTGTTTGGAGGAGAAAGAATGCTGAGTTGCATCCAAAGACCACCATACCTACTGTGAATCATGGGGGTAGAAACATCATGCTTTGCGCTGGGATCCCACACCATATTCCTTTCCAATAGGTAGATGTATCTCTTCTAGCAATGAATGAGGGGCTGTCCAAGTAAATCTATCAGCTCCAGTTCCCACACTCACTTCACATGGCAGGTGTCTCCATCCGCATTATTTACCTTGTGGGAACCTCTGAAGGAAACCCAAAGGTCTAGGACCGCCTGGAGATGGGCCGAAGCCTTTCTCCACCATCCGTGGCCAAAGGGCTGGCAAATTTCCCCTACCTAGGTGGGGGACTTAGGGACTTTCACGGTCAGCAGGGATAAAAAGTAAATAAAGCTAAAAATCACAGAGCCTACAAAGTATCAGCACGCATATGCACAAATATAAATAATATTCAATGATTAGATATATGAGTCCTTGGGTTTTAAAACATATATATATATATATAACCTGACATCCAATGACAAAGGCAAGGAGTGTCCTGTTGGAGAGGATTATAGTGTGGGACCCAAGCATAGGGAGGATTACAGCAGGGGACCCCAGCACAGAGATGCTAACAATGGAGACATTTGTGTAGGAAGTTTGTTGAAGGGTAGAATAGGATATTTTTCAAAACTATTGTCAGTGTAGGGTGGTGCGTGGGGTAGAGGAGCATGCTATTTGTTCCCCCTTCTACACTTACCAGTCTTTGCTCTATCCCTAGAGGGGTCTGGTATGACCTGGAGTGGGGCCACACTTGTTCATTGGCCACACTATCAGGCTTGCCAATGTAATATGTTTTATATATTGTGTAAAATACAAAAGGAGCTGCTGGAACAACCCCCAGACTCCCAATGAGCCAAGATGTAAAGCTATTGGATGAACTCAACACTACAAGCTGATTGCTGCAGCTTCTAGACCTTAGATTTAATAACATTCAGTAACTGATTTCATTGCAGAGTGTGCTTTCCAGGCTGCTCAGTCGCCCACCCGAATACACCTCACCCCCCATGTTAGCTGCTGTGCATTTAAAAATTTCCCTATGTTAAAGCAGACCTACCACATCACAGATTACTTCGCACTCAACAAATAAAAAAAAAAACATTTCTGACAGCAGGAGGGGCGATTTTTCTGAGCTCGCCCTCCCACTTTGTGCCGCAAGGACACTTGGGACTTGCTCACCTCTTATAACTGCAACCGCAAGCCCCCCTCGGAGCGCTCCGGCAGTGTAGAGAGGCTCTTCTCTTGAGGAGTGCTGGGGGGGACTTATGCGGTCACAAATCTGGGGAGGTCAGTTCTAGGGGGTGTAAAGAATGGGTGAAAATGACTCAGAACTAAACATGCTGGTGCCAGGAATGTAGCAGTTTTTGCAGATGGAAACTGCTGACAGGTGAGAAATATGTCTACTTAATGTATGTGTTTTGCGCCTTTCCAGCTTCAGCATTTTGTGGGTGTCCTGGTGTTGTAAACGCGGCATTTCCAAACGCTGTGTGAATGCCCCCTTATTCTTTTACTGTGTCATATGCCAAAAGGTCAAATCTAAGTCTTTATTTATTAGGCTCATCAGTAGTGAAATGCACAGTAGTTAGGCATGTCTAATGCAGTATACTACCCGGTACGGACATAACAAATAACAGGGTTTCAATAGCCTTAGTGTCCAAAGACGTTAGTCCCCATTGAAGGTAGAGCTCGTAGTTCGTGGATATGATTTCATATTCATGTAGCATGTAGTTTTATGAGCCGACTCAACAAGGCTTCCTTTTTCCCAACGTACACTATGAAGGGTCTGTATTTCCACAGCAGTTCAACCGCCCAACGGTCATTTTCACCGTTCTGCTTTTGACTATTATGAGAGAATCCAGAGAGATCTTATTTCGGATACATTCCATGAGTAACGCTTAGTCCTAGTTTATTTTTAATTTTATATGTGTTTTCCTTCAAACCACTTAACGGAAGAACGCTTTTTGCTCACTTTTCAGACCACAATGAATGTTCAATAAATGCATACATTTTTCTTAATATAGCAAGTTCTATCTTGATGTGCAATAAAAGGGCATCTTTAATGGATCTGTGAGTCAAATGATAGTAGAAAAGGCAACATGTATTGCAGGGGCTGAAAAATCCAACAGAGGTCATCAAGTTACTAACGTGTTTCCCCCGAAAATAAGTGTCTTATATTAATTTGTGCTTCCAAAGATGTCCTACGTCTTATTTTCAGGGGATGTCTTATTTTTCCATGAAGAAGAATATAGCACTGGGGGATCAGAGGGGGGAATCAAAATGGCACAGGAGACTCAAAAGGGGGGATTACCGTTTTAGTAACCCTTTCTGCTCCTCACCTGTGATTTTGATTGCCCCCTCTGTCCAGAGTTACAGTGCTGTATCTGCAGGGATGCCCTTATATTTCAGCGTGAGGAAACAATTTAAGGGTAACTTGTTTTCAGAGGATGCCTTATTTTTGGGTAAACAGGGTAATATCTGAAATAAGAGCACCTTATACAGAATGGAGATGCTGCTTCTGAAAGCTGCGGTTGCACAGAGGATGGAGGGACGCAGCTCTACACAGTCTACTATCCCCAGGCAGATCCAGTTGATAAACAGGGTTGTGCGGGCTGCACCCCATTCATGTTCAGTAGGGGGCCAGAGGTAAGCCATTGGGGTTCATAGCTATTGGGGCTGCAGCTACCACAGTTAATATATAATAATGTTGAGACAAATATCTATACAAATTACATTTATAAAAATATTGTACCTGTTTCAACAAGCATACAGTCCACTACATCATACTTAACCAGGGGATTGCTTGTATATGACAGAAGATCCTTCTATAGCTAGCCCACTACTATATTCAAGCCTGCACGTCTCCTTTTTACTATGTGCATCACTGCAGATTATAGATATTATTTGAAGTTAAAGTAAGTGGGGTGCTTCTTCAGTCAGTAAAGCTAGCCACACACGGCTCGATGAAGTGACAGATTCGAGGAACATCGGGTGGCGTGCGCGCTCACGGCTCCCGATTCTCCTCGCATCTGTCACCTCATCTGAGCCATCCACTGTCCCTTTCGAGAGAAATCAATAGATTCTACTCGAAAAACGTCGACCAACAGGTTTCCAACATGTTGGAAGACGTTGGTCGAAATTCATTGCTGCAATGCAATGGATTACAGCCAGTGTGGACAGCGGAGACAGCAGCACAGGATTTGACAGCCTGCCCTGTGTTCAGTTCAGCCGCTCTGTGTGAAGGGGGCGTGGCCAGCTCGCAGCGAGAGGAGAGCAGAGGAGGGGGGCTGGCTGGGTGAGTGCCTGTGTGTCTCCAGCGCTGCGGAAGAAGCTGAAGACACTGACTGCTGGGGGACCGGTCTGTCGCCATCGTCCAGTAATTGATGTGCCCATGTGGTGCACATTGATTACTGTGCGATGGACCGGCGATCAATTAGAGCGTGGTGACGTCACCACGCTCTAATTGATCGCCGGTCGATTGCACGGGAATCTACCCGTGTGTGGCCAGCTTTACTTTACAGGGATACTTGAGATTAAGAAGCCTATTGTAATAAAGGTTATTAAACCAAAACAATAGTCGCGGATCAGAATATAAAAAATGTAATTGATAAAACACATATGCAGATGAGAAGTGCTGTCATTGTGCACCCAAACACATGACCACCCAGAAACATTATATTTTGTTTTATATTATACGTATTTAAAACAATATTTTTTTAAAATATATATAACCTCTCTGGCAGTATGATATCTTAATCTAGCCCCTCTTTCAAATTAAAAGCTCATTGTGGCCCACAAGTCAAAAAGTTTGCCCTCCCCTGGTGTAGTGTGTACAGCGATCAGATTCAGTTGTTCAATCAGCTACCTACAGTATACTAACCTCCCCTAACCAACAAAACCCAACCTGAAATCTTGGGTCTCCTGCTGCAGGGTCTGTATACGTTTCAGCATGTGTACGGTGTCTCCTGCTCACGTCGGCACAAAAGATATACTTTGGGAGAGGTGAACTCCAAAGCAAGTTTGTGGCATTCCACTGTACAGGAGCCAGCAGGAGAGACAGGAGATATACAAGTAATACAGCTACTTAAGGTTTTAATGATGCATTACTGCCTAAACCAGTGGACAACTTTTCGTGGGTCACACTGACTTCTTAGATTAGATAAAGGGGCTGGACCAAAAGCCGACCCGCCATAGGTGTGCCAATTCCATGATGGGTGTGATGTGTAATAGGTGACGTGTGACAGGGATGTTGTTATTTTTAAATTTCCTGCACTCCCTGGCCAAAACCTAATTGGGTGTTAAGCAAAAGATAAAACCCATCGCCCCCTCCCCTTTCTGCGGTTTTCCCATTAGCCTGGTAGTTTCTGACAACCCCCCTAGATGAATTTGGGAAGAACAAGACAGGCACCAGAGGAAACAGGACATTTAGAAAAATAGGTATAATTTATTCCAGCAACTTATATAGTTTGTAACTTATATTTTATACAAGAAAAAGGTGACGTTTCTGTTTATATTCCAATAAATACAAGATTAGGAGAACGGAAACAGATGCTTTATTCGTCACAATGTCAGCTCTTAACCAGTGCAAAAAAGTGACACAGGCACCACTTTCTGTAGTAAAACACATTTCCTTCCAGGTGACAGATGCGCCTCTGAACCATCATAATGCCTCTGATGAATACCAGGTATTATACAGGAAAATATGGTACAAAACGAAAAGGAAAGTTACAAAAAGTACAAAATCTAGAGTGCAGTGTATACAGCGATCATAGAATCGTATACTAGCCTAATGTGGGCTTGGTGTTCCATGCACACGAGGTGTGGTCAGGTTGTGATGTCATTATTGGCTTGGCATTAGATGGTCATTCTGAATGAGGTAGTGATAGACCACCAAAAGAACTATGGCCACCAACACCAGAACACCACACTGTTGGTCTTCTTCTGTTGTTCATGTTGTTGTAGGGCATCTGGAATCGCAAATAGTGCCAAAGAGAAGTGTGCAACTGATAAGATTTTATAGCTGAAGAACATCTGCAGATTATTCCACTTGCCAACATACTTGAAGGAGAAGCGAGATGAAGAATAATCAAGATGGAGAAGGCAAGGTTTGAGTGGCCCCTTCACTCACCACTATATGCCTGTTCTGTTGGAATACATGTATGTTTGAAGCACCTTTGAAACCACAAGCCTGAAATAAGTGTCAAAACTAAAAGAAAACTGACACTTAAGCAGAGGATGCAGTGGATAAACTAAACCCAGAGGTGCCCCAAACATAGCATGAGAGGGACATAATAGAGTAAGGTAAATGATTAAAAAAAAGTGTGTTAAAACAGACTTGCTGAGACCATCATGTAATTCTTGGCAAGTGATCCTCCTGGAAGCAATTTCAGAATTCAAGGAATATTCTATTTAACCTCCCTGTCAGTCACTCCAAGTGCAGCTTGGGTTAAGTTTGCCTACAAACAATCCTCACCCTGAACTAACCCAGAGGTACTCCATGACACTGAGGAGGTGGGGCTCACACCATTGACCAGCATGCAATTGCAGGCAATGGCCCTCTGGGTCCTCACATCCCTGGCCTCATCAATTAACCGAGATGTGAAGGGGGAGGGAGAGAGCGCACAGAATGGGCAGACCCCTAGGTGGGATATACTATGGCCTGCCTTTAAAAACAAAACAAAACAAAAAAATACAGTAGTTGTGCTGACATAAGGTTCTTATAAAAAAATATAAGAGAAGCTGGAACAATAAGAAATAAATTATTCTTTTTTTCAACTAAAACCGAGGTATGTTACAATTTTCAACAAGATTGAATAAAAAAAAACCCATAACATTAACTGCAAAAGTAGCTTGAATATTAAATGGTCTACGCAAACCATATTATAAAAAAACAACCATATACAAGTTCAGACGATTTGGCTTTTGGCCTCAGCAGCAGACAGTTTGGGCCAGAAGTGAAAACTGGACCATGCGAGACTTAAACTAGACATGAGGCACATAGACCTGTGTTTGAGACGGTAGTTAGTCTTCATCTTGGGTTGCCTGTGTACCATCCCCTCACAATCATGACAAAGCATGCTTTCTAAAGAGAAGTTTCCGTTTTATTTTCCTTTCTTTCTCCTCTGGACCAGCGTTTGTTGGGCTCAGGCAGCTTTCTTTGTGCATGTGCCTGGCACATCTTGAAGGTTTATTTTTGACCTGAAAAAAAAAAAAAAATAGGATTCAATGTTAAACCCAAGTCAAGAAAGTTATTGGAGAGGTCACTTCTAGGATTCACAAGCTAGCCATACATGTGTCGACTCGTGAGCGATCGATCGCCCATCCGATTGATTCCGATGAAGCCACAGGCGTCGATCAATCGCCCAATGAAGTCTGTGCCTACCACCTTAGGCCACAGATTCCTGGACGATTCTGTTCCCGATCGATTGCTTCACAAATGTCAACTCCCCTTGATGTGTGCTCAATCGATCAGAAAAGACCAACAGGTTGGTTCTCTGGCCAATCCGATTCGGGGGCCAAGTTGATCGGGCGGGATCGATCGGTCAAGCTGGCACTCGATTCCTCATCAATCGATCGGCGTGCACCCGCCCGGTGATTGATCGGCCAGGAATCGTGTGGGAAATCGACCCGTGTATGGCTACAGATTGAAAGTACTTTAAATGTAATCTGTCACTATGGCCAGTCAGGGCAGAGATAAACAAATTCAAATGCATAACTAGTAGTCATGTTGTTTCTATTACTGGGCAATACCAGTTATTCTAGCCCGGACTAGTTAGCTAGTTCTAGTTAAAGAGGTGTACATCTATGGGGAGAGGAAGCATGGAGGGCCGGATGTGGGCATTGCCCTTGTTAAATGGATATTCACTTTAGACAACTGTAGAATTGAAAAGGTTGATTTACCTGTTGTGGACCATATGGCTCTTCACCAGATGTCCAGCTGCCAAGGCTGCCATGAGAGAAAGTTCTCCTGCCAAAACAGTGCCGCAGACTATTTGTGCAAGTTGGCATGCGTTTTTACCAGGATACTCTGTGCTTGCACCCTGTACTCCAAGCATCTATTGATCAAAAAAAAATACATGTTATGAAATCCACTTACTAGGGTTATCTTGCCTAACTATACACTGATCAAAAACAATATTATATATCTCAATACCCTTGGGCTTATCTTGTTGTTTTTAGTACAGTGGACCCTTAATTATGAATCTTATTGGTTCTTAAGGGTTGGTGTTGGTTTTAAGTCAAGTTGCTAAGTCAAAACTATTTTTCACATATAAAAAAAAAATTCAAATCCCCATAATGTAATCTAAATATCACAAAGCCCCCTTACCTAACCTTTTTACATTAAAAAGTGTTGTATATTATGTGTAATTTACCAGAAACTCAAACAATTTTCCTGGTGTTCGCACCAAGTGAGCCTAACCTCACAAAAACAAAAATTCTGTTATTACTATTTAAGGTAACATATTTGGACTTCATTAAGAGAGGGTGAAATGGAAGGTGGTTATTGTTTGAAACAAGAGTCCCCTTCCATTAAAAAAAAACAAAAAAAAAAAACAGGATTTTGGCCTTGTAGGTTAGGGAGATGGTCATCGGGTCACATGAATGCCACCATGAAAGCAGAAACATATTTTGTCCTTGGCCATAAATCTTTTTTTGGTTGTAACTGAAGTTGTTCTAAAGCCGGTTGCATCTTAAGGGTCCATTGTAAATATACAGGTTGAACCAAGGACACATATTTGTCAATAGTTAACAGATATATGTTTAAAAAGATACAAAAAAAACTAGAATAAAAACTTGCCTGCAAACAAGCCTGCTGTGGAGCCAGTGTG
Source organism: Ptychadena robeensis (assembly GCA_036250615.1). Lineage (NCBI taxonomy): Eukaryota > Metazoa > Chordata > Amphibia > Anura > Ptychadenidae > Ptychadena > Ptychadena robeensis. The sequence goes on from CM070032.1 coordinate 31,777,207, forward strand.
GTTCCTCCTCCCACCGTTCCAATTTCAATAGAAGGCATTGTGCAGCTGATATACAAATCCTCATTAGTAGGCCCTGTGGGCTCCATTAAGGTGATGCAGTTGGAGCTTCCTACATTCTGAGCAGCATCCTACAAAAGGGAAAATTGTGATGAGTTCTATTCCTGTACTTGCAGAACAGGCACTGTATATAGAATCTATGTATATCCTCACCTGTCCACAAGCGATGTATATTGCAGTCACAATGTTAGCTGCATGTGCGTTGTAACCTCCAATGCTGCCGGCCATTGCAGAGCCAACCAGATTCTTGTTGATGTTGACCAAAACCATTGCTTCAGTTGATGTTTTTAGTACCTGCAGATATACAGATTGTAGTTATAAGTATGTACTCCACAACCTTCTCTCTAATGCAGTGGTTCCCAAACTTTCCTTGCAGGGCCCCCCTTTTCTATTTAGGAACATTATCTGGCCCCCCAGTCCCTATCCAAACACAGGTTAAGAATGAGGGCCTGCGCCCCACTGAAATACAATTGCGCCCCCCAGTTTGGGAACCACTGCTCTAGTGTATAATATAATCATATTTAAATAAAAGCGCAACTAATTGATCTTTAGGGCTCATTTACTCTGACCGCCAGCTATACGAGCATAAACGGCAACTGACCGGCAAACATTAGGCGTCCGCCTGTTGGTTTTCGGGACAGTCCGATAGGACCCATGGGGCCCTTGTGAAGACGACCTGCGAGCACCTGCACATTTAGCAGGCGGTCGCGTCCTGCGGCTGCCGGAGAGCAGTCAGAAAACGACAGTGTCAATTTAACCTAATTGAAACACAAATCTATAAACCTAAGAGGGATACAGCAATGCCTTGTTCTTACCTCTCGCACAACATTAGCTGGAATGATAGCTTCACACACCACAGACTTTCCTCTGCCCTCCACCCAGTTGATGGCTGCTGGTTTCTTGTCTGTGCAGTAGTTGCCACTTACAGCAAGCAGCTGAATCTCGGGAAACTCTTCTTGTAATCTAGACAAAGCTTTTTCAGTTCCCTGTGGAAAATACAGAGCAGATAAAACTATTTAGACATCTTTTCTAAAGAATGAAAAATGAATCAGTAGCAAAGATACCTGTTAGGCTATGTCTCCACAGCACTGTGTGATCTGTCGGGACCCCTGCGTTCAGCGACAAATCACATACACATTACATACATACACATGCTAACCCTTGCATCGGCGGATGTGTGAACAGAAGTTCCGCTGGCCAGGAAGAGTTTATGTAACCTGTTGGGACCCCACCAAGCCCTGTGCTGAACAAAGGGGTCCCAACGGATCACACAGAACTGTGGAGTCATATCCTTACTCTGAACAATAACTTTGATGAACAGTTGCAGATGCTTAACAAATTGAATATAAAAAAACAAATGCTGCTTAACATTGCGCTCCTTACCTTTGATATCATGTTCATTCCCATAGCATCTCCAGTTTTTGATTGGAAGCGAATGTAAAGGTTACGCCCAGCTACACTGCTTTGAAGTCTCCCCAAACGAGCAAACCTAGGATAAGAAGGAAAACACTTTAATAAGACTCAACCCACATATTATAAAGATGCCAATGGTGATAACCCGGAAAAGTAGTGTGCACTTTTGTTGACTCTTTTTAAAGCGCAGTTACCCCACAGAAGTATAATTACAATACTTACCGACTTGTGCTGTCGAAAGCATCCTTGATTACTTTAAATCCCTCAGGGCTGTCTAACCAGCATTTCACTTCTGCTGCATCACAAGCTGTTGGCAACCTCACCACTGGTCCACGAGTCATTCCATCGGCCAAGATACGGCTGCGAGCTCCTCCGCCCAGCTGAAAAGAGCAAACAGTTTGTTTATATTGTGAAAAGAAACCACACACACTATGGAAATCCTATAGGGCTACATTTGAGGTCACAAACAATTCCTAGGTTTTACTTATTGAGTCTAAAATTTAATCTGATATCGAAATGACTAAACACTGGTCATTGAATCAGAAAATGGAGCGCAACTCACCAGTATGGCTCTGCAGCCTCTGTTGGTACTGGCCACAAGACAACCTTCTGTTGTAGCCATAGGAACCTGATATTCTTTGTTGTCCAAAACAAGAGGTCCTGCTACCCCAACAGGGATTGGCATATATCCAATTACATTTTCACAGCATGCCCCCATTACCTACGAAAGGAAATCACCATTAATCAGCAAAACAAGGAGACAAGGATTTAATGCAAACATTATATAACCTTATTATTGTCAAATCACAAATTTCAAGATCTTAACTCAGTGATGGGCAACTGAGTTGATATGGAGGGCCACAAGTACGGCCCTCGGCATGACTAAAGGGCCGCACATAACATTTTTAATCTATACTGACTTGTATAAGCATTTTCTAATGAAGAAATGACAACAAGCAGAGCTAGAAGACATTATTTTTTTATTTTTAACTAACAAAACTTGTCTTTAATGATACTTCAAGCATTCGTTAACACTGTAGTGTGGTAATGCACATTTTCTGTCATATACATCAAAGGTTATGTGTCTCCTAGATATCATCAAAGCCTTTGATGATATCTATGGGGCACATAAAAATTTATTCAAAAGTTACAATGCGCCTATTCTGAAGTCATATGCCACATACAATAATCCCCCATTTGTTGGTGGGATGTGATATTCTTAGAGCAGGAAGCGGAGGAGAGGCGAGGGACTTGCTCAGGAACTGTCTGGGTTGCTGATTGGCTTTCATGTGCTCAGCCAGAACGAGTCCCTCTCCTCCTCTTCCCTACCAAAGAAGATCCTGTGCAAGGACAGGTGAGTTCCTATGCCCTATGCATTAACAGTTAGGTTTCAGGGGCCACAAGTGAAAGACCAGGGGGGCCGCCAAGGAACGCAGGTTGGGCACCTGGGTCTTAACTGCTTGTATCTTATAGAAAGCACATGATATATATAAAAACATGATTTGTTGCAACACAAACACACATGTATTTGACCTGTAATATTAAGCTAAACAATCTAAAATAACTTTTTTTTTTAGTTTTAGACCTACCAAAGAGTAGTTGTAGTTTTTATAAGGAAGACTCTGAAGAGCAGATGACTGTGGCAGCTTCCGGGACAACATTTGCCGGCGTATAGCAACTCCTCTCTCTGGGGTCTCCATCATGGACTCAAGTTTGTAGGCTGGGATGTGTTTAGCATTCACCAATCTAATCACCTCTGCATCACTCAGGTACTGAGCTCCTTTCTATATAGGGCATAAAAGAGATTCTACTTACACTCTTTAAAAAAGACAGGATCACTGCTTAAGTCCCTTCATTTGAATTACATAAACATCTGAAATCATCATCAGACAAATACTATCCCCCACTGCTTACATCTGGATTTTTGAGAATGCCAACACACTCATCAATAGGCCGAGGCTCCTCTGGTATATCAAACTTGATTTCTTTTTCATCTTCGCTTGAGTCTTGAGGTGAATCTCCCAAAACAAAGTTTAGCTTGACTGGTGTAGTCTCCAGAGGCAATGGTTTTATTACAGCCTCTAAAGCAAAAACATGAAAAAAAATAATTGGAATAAAATCCAAAATGTTATTTTCAGATAATGATTTAACAGATTTTACTGTGGATGCTGGTTGTACCTTTCTCTTCCTTTGATGATATAGCCTCCACTTTGATTTCTTTACATGGCTTGTCTACCACATGTTCCTTTCTACAACATCCCTCCACTGCTTTCTTCTGCATGGGTACAGGGGATGTCATAGGGTTTTTTAGGGAAAAGGTGGATTCTGTCTCCGTTTGCTCAAAGAAGATGTACTTGACAGCCAGGAGAAGTGCAAGACCCAAAGTTATGACCTGTTCTATATCCATGGTGACCATTCTGAGGAATAATGAGTTTGTTATCATGTAACTTTCCACATAAGCAAGATTGAATACATTATCCTTCTAAAATCACTTGGTTTTACCTGGAAAGATAGAATTGCCATAGGGGCATGTTGGGCTCAATCCTCTTTGCAATGGTGTCATCGAGGACAAGGGAAACCTTATGGTCTTGAATTGATGTACCGTTTTGAGAAGCAGGTTGGCTTATCCATCTGCTGTGCGCATGAACCAGAACCAAGCCTAAAGACTAAAACATAATAAAAAAAAAATTTAAGCATTTTACATTTTGTTTTTTGTGGAAAAAGTCTTAAGAAAAAAAACGAATGGACTAATTTTTGGGCGAGTCAAAATGTAATCTTGGTGTTATATGTTTACAATTCTGGTAATTGGCATTGGAGGGCAGAGCTAGCTGAAGGGTTTATGGTCAGACATAGGAAAGGACAGATTTCATAAATACAGCATTTACAACAATTGCTGGCAACAATCACCCCTCAAAGTGTCAAGGCAAACTCATAAATTTTTCAGAGTAATTAAATTAAGGGGAAACAAAAATTATTGCAAGCATTCTCAGGAGCTGACTAAAGAAAAAGAACAAAACTTTGAGGTCATAACTTGTATAGCAGAAAAGCAAGAACAATTGCATAAGGAACAAATGAAAAAAAATACATAACCAAAGAAAAACAAGGCAAAGAACACTCACCATGATCATTTTGACTCTTTGTGTAACAGGGTTTGGTTTGTTATCCTCTTCCTCCTCCAAAGCATTTGCAAACTGACTTAGCTGCCAGATAGGACGGCCCTCGCGGCTCTCCCTGGATAACTGGGGACACATTGCAAATTAAATGGTGATTGCGGTTTTAAATGCAGAATCTGTTAAATAAAGAAAGGTTGGAGGGGAAAAAAAACACTTACCTCTAGAACTAAAGACACACAAGCAGGGAAGAAAGTCATGAAAGCAAAGTAGTTTGCTAGGACGGACATGCAACCAAAGCAGCACATTATCTCCAGCTGTCGTACACCTATGTTGATAGGGAGAGAGAAAAAGGTAAGCTTATATAATGTTCAGACATGCACTGAGTATGCATACAATTTTTTTTTCAAAAACAACTCCCAAGCATTTTAACCTCCCTAGCGGTCATGACGAGCCCTCTGGATAAGCTGGGCTCCCATGAATATCCCCGGAAAGCAACGGCGATTCTCTTTCCAGCCGCAGCATTTGCGGGGTTGTGCGGCATCACTGAATGCGTCAGGGTGACGAGGAAGGGGGCGGGGGTGGGTGGTGCCATAGACCTCCATGTTAATGGAGGAGCGTCGGCTTTCCAACCCTCACAGCCGGCGCCATTAATGACACCGGCTGTGTGGAGAAAGGC
>CM070032.1:31782475-31795292 GCA_036250615.1 Ptychadena robeensis
GGGGGGAATTGCAGGCAGTGTACTGTGTACAATTCCACGATTGCCCATACCATGCTGTTAAAAACAGCGTAGTATGGGCAGACCGCTAGGGAGGTTAAAGAAGGAAATATTAAAGTGAAATGTAACAAAGCATTAACTTCCAGGGTGATGTGCACATTAAGTGCAGCAGCAACTTTCAGCCCTCTGGGAGGAGCTGGGCAGAACTCCAGCAACGCCAAGGTGTGCTGGGGAAAAAGCACCTGCCCCTTTCGGCATCATATGTGACATCAGGACATGCACTGAATCATTGGTTGTTTTGCTGATGCTCAGAAGCACCAAGGGAATTTGTCGGACAGGTGAGTTTAAGTGTAGTTATCTCAGGTGGTTTTTATCAGCAGAGAAACTCACCCAGAGATAACTCGGACAGAACGCCCAGGAGGTTAAACCCGATCAACCATTCCTTACTGCTGTTTATCTACCATTCTTCAATTGATTTAATCAGCTTTCTTTTTACCGCAACTATATAACATGAGGAAACTATTCTGTTTAGGAGCCCCTGCACTACATGACTGTTAGTAGATGTAATTGAAAGGTGTGTGGCTAGCGTTAGAAATGGTCTAATTTAAAGCAAATTCATTTTCTGTGTAACGAAACAAGGATAAGTTAGTATTTTGTGTGCTGTCCCCAAAATGTCTTCATCTTTAAGTTCATCAGCTAACAAAGACCTCATTAGGCCAGTGGTTCCCAAACTTTCCTTGCAGGGCCTCCCTTTTCTATTTAGGAACATTTTCGAGCCCCCCCCCCCCCCTCCCTATTCAAACACAGGTTAAGAATGACAGCCCGTGCCCACCTGGAATGCCTTCGGGCCCCCCCACTCCAGTTTGGGAACCACTGCATTAGGCATAGAACTAAGTGCAAGTTACAATACAACCTATCAACACATTAAACACAACTAGCAGCCAGGGCAACCCAACCCTAACTAACATTTAACACCAAGCAGTTTACAGTGCCAACAAGTTTAACAGAAGATCAGTTTACAATGCACTCACCTGACATTGTGCCCACTCCAATAACCAGACATTCAACAAGAGCATCCAGAGTAAAGGTGGGCCCCAGAATAGCCATACCACGAGCAATATTCTCACGAACCTCATCCTGACAGGAAAAAAAATATATATTTTAAAATGCTACATTACTGAAAAAACATAGAAAATAAAATAAAGGTAAAAAAACAGGTGCATGTTTACCTGTGAGTTTGAACTCAAAGCAAACTTGGCTAATGCACTGGCCTTGGAAAGGTCTATGAGCAGCAGGAAAAATGGAAGAGCCTCACTGGAAAGAAGATTCAAATCAGGTCAGAAATTCAGTAACAAAAAACAAAACGGGTATTATCAGATCAAAGTATTCTGCACTTACTTCAAACCTGTCAGTTCTTTATCTAGGAAATGAATCACGACTGTACTAAAGACAAAGCTTGAGAAGATGGTAAACAGTCCAGCAATGCCTAAAAATGAAAACAAAACACATCAGTTTGTACAACAATTATCAAAATTTTAGAATAATAAATAAATAAAAATCAAGTATCTGCACGTTGACTCTTAAAATTCAGATTTTATTGAAGAATATTGATATCCAAACAGTAGTTATAGACCATCGCCCTCACAGGGGTCATGTGTGCTTTCGGTATAAAAAGCCTTTAGGGGACTTTAAATGCAATACTTATATACAAGCATATGCCTCACCTAAAATGTATTTAGATCCAAGCTGCCTGAGGTTCTGGAACTGGAAGTAGATGTACAGAATTGCAATGCAGCGAGTTATGGTCAAGATGATGATATCACTGCTCAAAACATCCTGCAATTTACAAAACACAACAAAATTAGTACAAAGATTAATTTCACGTCACAAATGACCTTTCAAACATAACAAACATACTGTTAAACATAAGTTTAACAGTACAACTGTCCATCTAATCCCATCAGTTATGTAAAGGTTTTTCTATCTGGTATGTTCAACTACATATACCTATCACAGTCCATGTAAATAGATGATGGGATCTGCATCAGAACCGCTTTCTACTGCTCTCGTGGAACATGGACAAGTAACATAGAACTAGTTTGGGCAGCAAGTATAATAAATGGTACATGACAAAATGACTTACATTTACACTACAAGATGGTAGTAGATGGATAGCTGCACCTTATACTATATAATGCAGTAATAATGTAAGTGTTAAGGTTATACAACATTAGGGAAGATTGTTGAACATTGTAAAAGCCAATAACAATTTCCATAGCATGACGGAATGGAATGTTCTTTCCTGTGTGTTTCTTTACTTTTCCTTTGCATTGTTTCCAGAGTTCACTGTTACAATTAATAATTAAGTACCCTTACTTTTACAGAATTACAAGATTATTATTAATATATAACACACTATTCAGCGCTCTACAGATATATAGTCATATAACTAATTTAGGAGAATCTTTTTTGGGGGGAAGCCAATTAACAGCATGTATTTAGAGTATGAGAGGAAACCCACACAGTCATGGGGAGAACATGCAAACTCCTTGCAGATAATGCCCAGGCCGGGATTTGAACCTGGGACCCTAGTGCTGCACGTTCAGAGTGCCTGAGCCACCATGCTGCCCCACTGGATCTAACATGCTTCATACTAAAAAATAGAGATCCTTTAGAACTTACTTCATCAAACTTCGGGCACTCATAGTTCCATCCACAGATTTTATCGTTCCCAGTGAACATATTCATGGACATCATACAGATGGTGATGGTCACTGTACCAACAATGACCTCCCATGGATGGGAAGCCACAAACTGGCCATGCATGCGAAACAATCGGGACAACATGTTTACACTTTGTGATGATCTGGAAAGAGAAGAGATACATTACAAATTAACAATCCAGGAAGTTCAGCACTCACACTCCTGTATCCAAGCATAAAAAAAAGAAAATATCACCAAAAAATTACAATCGATCAACAACATGAGTAGAGACACGATGAAAGAATCTTTATCACATCGTTTGGCAATCGTTTGTTTCACATTCATATGATGCTTAGCAGCGCACAAACTTGGCAGACTGAATGTGTTGCAGTAATTTCTTTTCACTTTCACTTATTCAGTCAAGTCATTCCATAACGCAAGCTACACCCTCCACTGCCTGCCATTCAGATTTTACATGCTGAAGACCGATTGCCAGTGCAATACTAATCAGGATAGATGATCGGATATTAGATTGATCATCCATTCCCTTCAATATGAGATTTATGTTAAATGTATTCTGCTCATGTAGTAGTTCCACACAAAGACCTGTCACTACCAGACCTTTTCTCAAAGGCTAACAGAAAGGAAGGGGTAGATGACCCCTAAATGACAAAACCCATGCACAAAACTGGTCAGGCTTTTATATGCTGAATGGGTAAAGTAGTCTTCACATGAATCTGCGCCAAACAGATTACGCAGCGCTGTACATTAGAGTTGAGATACACAGATACAGGTTATGACACAGGAGGAGTTGAGGAAACAACAACAGTCTATACCAGCTATACAAAAGTAATAGTGATATTTCTGAAAGATGACAAAATATATACTCCAATAAGTGATTTGAATCAAGATCAGGATATGTCTTATGGAGCAGTCAACATAGGACTCACCTTACTGTTCTGGGACTCATTTGGTGAGAGTAAAATTGTTCAAAAAAGTTCAGCTCCAACTTCAATACACAGCAAGAGGGCTCTATAGCTAGGAAGGCCACCCCCTCTCCCGCCAGGGTGTGCACCGGCAGAAGGCATTTGTCCTCAGATTGAGGGATGTGCTTAAAGTCTTAAATAATCCTGCTTTCAGAGGGACAAGAACAATGAAAGACCCCCATACACAGGGGGGCGTTTTGGCGATTATTGGGAATGGAATGCTTCCCACTTGAGTTTAAATCCCCGTCGAATACTGTTGATCGAACAGAATCTGACGTTGGTAATCCCTGTTGGTCACCATTATTTTGGGCAGGTAAAGAACACCCAATGGTTGGTATCTTAGCCAAACTTCGTTCGTCTTAGCACACCCGCCGCGGTGATATTCGGGAATGATGCATTATAGGTACCTTATAAAAACTGGTCCTATAAAAAAAAGACAGGAAGTGCTAGAGACGAGGCACCAATATCTGCTAAAAGACCACTGCCCCGATGTCAAGTTTCCTGCGAGATAGTGAGGGTGGAACATCATCTAGGCACTCCCCCAAACCCTGTACAAGTTGGAAAGATGGGGAAAATCAAGCACAAAAATTCTAATTCACTTAAATCATAAAAGTCACTAATGACTGTCGTCTAGGAACACAAACTTGTGTGTGAATGACATTTTTACACACCTGTACACATTAACCCATCAGTGGGTATTCTTCTTAGTGTCCGCTGTACAATCCAACTGGTATAAGTACTAGCAATACTACTAACCTACCAGCACACACACTCCGTATGGAATCACATGCATGACTCTCATCACTGCAGCTTTTATTTGGGAATGACACACACTAGAATCATTTCTAAACAAGCTGATGCAACCCTTTAATAACAGAAGAAAACTTCATAAAACACATGGAAATGTCACTTCCTTCTTGTGGAGTAACTTCATGATAGAAATATTCTAGAGAAGAAAAGTAGCCAGAAACTCCCAATCAGAAATTCCATGCGAGTGATCCTCTAATAATACGAGCAGATATTTATAGGAAAGGGGAATTTTGACAACCGCAAGCCCAGAATTTCCCAGATACATATATCAGGCAGGGGCTATTGGCACAAGGCACTTCTCACATTTCTTATCAGTAACACTTTCACTTTATATTTACTCAACAAGAGCAGCCATGATGTACCTGCTCTACAGACCACAAGCAGATCAGAGACAGCGTCACAAAAGTAAACGCAGATACTGATAAAGCCGGCAATACCATTTTTTTTCTAGCTCACTGACCAGACAAACTAAACAGAATTGATGCTCATTGTCAAAGCCAAAAGGCCCCCATACACGTATAGATTTTTCATCCAATAAACTTAATTCAATAAAAAAAATTTAAGTTGATTGAACAGAAAAATCTAGACGTATGTGTACGGGGGGCTAAACAATTTGGAAGAAAAAGACACTGTGGTAAGCTCATACATGTATAGTGAACTTAATATGGCTTATGAGTTAAGCCCCCCCCCCCCCATACACCTTTAGAGTCTATCATACAATTTTCATCAGATCTACCAACAACTATGTAGTATAGTGACCTCTCTGATAGAATACATAGTGATTGGAAGGTGTAGAAAGGTCCTCATATTATATGGTTTTGGTAGAAGAAAAGTTGATTGTACAGAAATTGCATGGTAATTGTATTTGGTGTATGGGGGGCTTAAGGAGTTTGCTTTACATCAACAATCTATCAGAAGTACACAATCCCTGTTGCTGACAAGACACTTATAACACCAACAACTTATTATACAACTATTCATAAGTGTACCAGTCTCACCCATTAGTACAGGCAACTGGGTCACATTTTGCACATTCCCCATTGTACATTCATAATCTGACATTCTATACATACTTCAGCTGTTTCCAGTTCACTAATAAATCTGTTACTACAAATGTTAAGTTGATTAGGAAATGGCATAGAGACAGTTAAAATGAATTTAAATTACTTGAATAATACACAAAAATGTTCTGTGTAGTTGGCATCAGGTATCTTTACCAGAACCCCCCCCCCCCCAAACCTCTACCAGTTGATTTATCCAGATGATCGATTATAATATGCCTAAAGCTCCCCCATATACCTTTAGATCCCTACATACAATTTCCATTAGATCTACCAACAACTATATAGTGCCGGGTCCCCCCTGATAGAATACACAATGATTGAAAGGGTTAGAAAAGTCACCATATTACATGGTTTTGTATGGAGCTATCTAAAAGGTGTATGGGGGGCTTTAGTCAAAATATAAATATACATCAGACATCTTATAAGGACAGAAGACCTGGAGTCTCACAACAAATCTGCACACTGGAGATAAAGACATCGCTATTTCCATCCAAATCCAAAATAATAAATCAGTTATAATATATGCTGCTACCAAAACAAACATGACCATAACACAGCGTATGTTTTCCCATTGTGAACCCTGCTCCATATAAATGATACCAGGCCGTCTACACATCAGTACTGCAGGGCAGGGCTCTTCTATATTCTAAAACAATATGGCGCCGGCTGTAATCTGCACAGACACCTCCTATTCTACCAAGTCAGCGAAGGAGGATGATAACCGAGTCTGGAATGTAGACAATAAGTCACAATACCTTGTACAGAGGCCACACATTGATTTCAGATTTATTTAAGGAACAAAAAACAGAGAGACACTTTTATATAGATAAACAGCTCCAAGAATGATCCAAGGAACAGCCACAATTGTCAATATTTAATTAGCTGAATGTACATTTTGATACAAACATACACACATATATCCTTTGTAGATGTACACACAATGTGTCGATACACATATAGATTATGTCGGTATGCACACTATGTAGCAATACACACATACATAATGTTTAGATATACACTATGTTAATATACATATGTATTCTGTAGGTAGACACACACTCTCTATGTACGTATACACACATACAGACTATACTGGTACACACATACTGTTTAGATATACAAAAACAATGTAGATCAACACACATATATACTATGTAAGTATACATATATATGTATTGTAACACACACTATGTATGTATGTATGTATGATGTATGCATGCATGTATGTATAGACACATACAAACTATACAGATACACACATACTGTTTAGATACACACACAATGTAGATAAACAAATATAATACTATGCAAGTATACATACATATGTATTATGTAGCCAGACAGAGACATATGTATTATACAGTCTATGTAAATATACACACATACAAACTATACAAATACACACAAACTATACACACACACACACACACACACATATTACATAGATCAGGGACACCCAACAGGTAGACTGTGATCTATCAATAGACCGCAGAGCATACAGGCGTAGAACGCGGAGCCCTGCCTTTTTCCACTCGTCTTTATTAAACGGTATATCCAGAACTGTATTGTGCCATACATGCTATAGAGCAAGGTAATCAATGTATATTTTACATATAAAGTATGATCTATATCATTTATTATTAGTAGATCATTGTGTGGGCACCCATGAACAAGTAGCGCCCCCTGCCAAGCCAGATTGTCAGCTCTGTAGTCCATACAGCCAGAACATCAGATACAGGACCTGGGGCATGGTCCTGCAGTGATAGGTGACCGCGGTAGGTAGGTAGAGGAGCTTTTGACATAGAAATCTGACAGCTATGAGATCAGTACAGAGGTGGATATGCTCTGCTGTCTAGAAATCCCAGAGCTTGCCATCGCAGGATGACAGGAAGAAGGTGGATACATGATGCTGTGACCGGGTCACTTACTGCGGACTCACATAACATAGATCACTTCTATAGGCCAAGTGTGCGAATGTCCCTCGCCGCCCCCCGGCTCCGGTACACACAGCACCCTTCCTCTCCGGAGATCATGTATTTCATGTAAAATGGTGACCACTCTCCTCCTGTGTCACGACCTCATCCTCTACATACAGGAAGAAGCACGAAGGACCCTTCCCTCAGCTCTCCCCGGGGCTGTCTAACTCACTGCCTGACTGGAAGAAGTAAAGCGGATGTCAGCCCGGCTCGCACACTCACCTTCAGGCAGGTGGATCTATCCTGACTGGCCCGGCGGCGGCGGTGGCGGGATTGGCACGTACAGAAGCGGCAATATAATAGGAGAACCTCTGCCGTCCGCCGCCGCAAAGCGAGTGACCGAGTGCGTCACCTGATCAGCCCAGTGACAGCCTCAAAGAGGAGGCGGGGCACGCTGGTTCGAAAGCACGAGTGGCCTGATCCTGCAACCAATGGGCGCCATGGACAGGTGTTCTCGTCATCGCTGTTTCTGTGGTAACGAGCATCCGTGTAAGACAAGGCGATCTCGCCTCACTGACGGGGAGCCAATAATAATGGAGAGCCGGGAGTGATGGGGACAAGGCAGCGAGGCTGTGCAAACTGACCATGAACTATAGGGGGACAGCCAGGCGTTCGCTGCACCCCACTCACTCATATACCCCGTGCACACGCTTACATCACACTGACATTCACCTTTTATGCCAATAAACATTCCGAGAAATCATGGAGAATCATTCCAGAGACCTGTTACTGCTGCATATGCATCTCCCATAGATCATTCACTCATCACTGTCATTACATAAACATAATACAGCTACCATTACACATACAAGGCTTTCCTCTATCTTTATACACTATAATCTGTTATATTATAAGGATAGTTCGGTGCAAAGTTATTTAGAAACTAAAGTTCTTTCTCAGTTTTTGTGCAAATCATTGATGCAAATTACAAAAAGGGAAATTTTATAGTAGAAAAAAGCACATGAACTGTGTATACCGTGTATACTTTACTTTCCATCATGTACAGGCCAAGGAAACAATAGTGCTCCCATGTATTAATAAATAAAATGTACTACATATAAAAATGTAGGTGATTTTTTGGTCCTGTCTGCATCCAAATTCAGCCACCAAAATTTCTACTGTATGTCATCCTGATGAAGTGACCAGGGGTCACGAAGCGCCTTTTGCACTAGCAATGTATCACAAAATATTTTAGAGCCTCTAATAAATAGTTTTAATTTCAACACAGACGCCTTTGACTGAGACTCTTTTTACATTGGTACCTACAAATCGAGCTACATAAATCACCAGAAGCACAGATCCAGCAACCTGCGGCTCCCGGATTCCTAAATTTCAACTGAAATACGACTAGAATCTCATCTTACCGACCCTGGAGACAGTGAGGGAAGAAAAAGATCTCCACGAGCCTCTACTCTTCAAAGGTTGCTGGTAAAAAATGGGACCCCTTAAAAAAGGGCACCATTAACAAACGACCCAAGTCATAAGTTGACATTGAATTCCTATCGACACCTTATAGCCAAATGGCTATTCTTGCTATATAACATCCCCGCTCTCTAATGTGACCCTAAACAGAGAAAAAATATCACTTGGTTTCTCAAGTGGTGCTGTTACTTGCAGTAAATTTATTCCCTCCGAATTATCTGCTGACATATATCTTCTACTAAAAGCTGTCTTCTATAAATAAACAAAATATATACACCTTTTACGTTCTATCATGAATAGATCAGGGAAACAATACTGTTGCATGTATTTATAAATAAATCTGACTTTGTTTCTCTGGTGGTGCTGTTACTTGCAGTAAGGCTATGTTTCCATTGCGTTGGGCGTGTACGCTTAGCGGGAGGTCCCAACGTAACAGATAGACTTACCTGCTCGGTGGACGGGTCTGTCTTCATTGCGCCGAGCCGATACGCCGGTGTAAGGCTGAACGTAGTCGAGTACGTTCAGCCTTTACACCGGCGTATGTGTAAACAGACCATCTGCCGGCAGGCAATCACTGTGGGATACGTCGGGACCCCTGCTAAGTGTATATGCTTAGCGGAGGGGTCCCGACGTATAATGGAAACAAGCCCTAAATGTCACCATTTCACCATGAGGAAACTCAGACGCCAAGCATATCTACTTCAATATAGATTAGGTTTAGAACTCACCCAACATTATCACTCTTGACTAAATGGGACAAACATACAAGACATAACTTGACCGACTTGTTGAATCAGTCTTATTGATTATTCATGAATAATAACTGAAGTAGCGATGAACCAAGAGGTTCTTCGTTCCTGGAAAAATGACTAACAAGCCTGAATTCAGGAAATTAAACCTATATTTAAGTGAATGTATTAACCTGTCGTTCTCCTGACCAAGCACCTTCTGGGTTGCGAAACATAGAGATACATGAGATACCATACAAACGCATGTATTATATGGATACAATCTATGTATCTTTGTTTTGGACTGTATTGAAATTCCATAAACTATAAATGACAATAATAATAAGCAAATACTGTGAACAAAATTTCTATGATATGTTGATTTATTTTAGCTTAATATACAGGGGTGCACATAACTTTTTTAGTGAGCTCCTCAGATGAGTACCAGGAGATGATGTTTGGTACTCACTCCATATGTAGGGTGGTCTTAATCACTGTCTCCCTTACTGTCCTCTGCGTCAGCTTCCTGCATGGTAGACTATGCTGCAGATGGATCTCACTGTTCCAAATTGAGCCACCGATTAGCTGTCTCAATCCACAAGTCACCAGCTGGCTTTGGGTCACATGTAACTCTCACAGTACAACACGTTTGAACCCCCAGATCTCATATCTCAGTAGTACAACCCTGACATTTTCTGGCTTAGTAACTAACCCCCGAGACTACCTGCAGTCCAAATGTCAACCTTTCATAGTCATATTCCAGCTGTCACACAGCGCTTTTCTCTTGTCAGATTTTACCCTTACATATGCCTACTCTGACTTTCATCCCCCAGATCTCCAACACCCTTAGAAGTCCAATCTTTTTTTTATTATTATAATTCATTTACATTCCCAATTTTATCCCCCTAACTAAAAAAAT
Source organism: Ptychadena robeensis (assembly GCA_036250615.1). Classification (NCBI taxonomy): domain Eukaryota; kingdom Metazoa; phylum Chordata; class Amphibia; order Anura; family Ptychadenidae; genus Ptychadena; species Ptychadena robeensis. The sequence goes on from CM070032.1 coordinate 31,793,081, forward strand.
TTTCCCTGCTGTTATACAACTTGTATACATGTAACATTAAGCTGCGGCCGCCCAGACACGGAGTACCTCCAAGTTGTTAGTACGCATATGAGCTTTGTAACAATAATGCAGGTATGCAAAGCTTGTTTTGGCCCTTTATGAGTACCAGAGTACCACTTATGTGCACCCTTGCTAATATAGTCAGATTTTATATGGTTACCTAGGGCTGGACGATATGGCAATATATTTCTTAATTTTGGTTGATACGATATAATTCCGATATATCTATATGGACAATATTAAAAAGCCTCAGGAAAAAAATGCAGGACACACACAATGGATATCTGCAAACTGAATTTGCAAAGTCTATAATAGCTCCAGGCTCCTCCTATTAAAATCATTGTGAGGCTGTAATAAAAATCTATTGAAAAGAAAAATCATTGTGAGGCTGATCTCCATGTGCTGGGAGGGTATGAGCAGTGACACAGGGGATGTTGATCTTGACGCGTCCCCTGCTCCCCAACCCCCCTGGAGTGATCTCTCCTGTGTAACTGAGAGTTCATTCTATGGACAGGGTACATGTTAGGATCAGCCTACCCCCTCTGTGTCCCATGTGCAGAGCAGAATTAATGTCAGTGACACTGGGAGGCTTATCTCCATGTGCTGGGAGGGTATAAGCAGTGACACAGGGGAGGCTGATCTCGATGAGTCCCCTGTTCTGCAGCAAAGCATGGAGGAAAAGTAACTAGGGAAGTTAGAGGGAGTGTTCGCCCAGGGAGACGATCTCCTTTGGCCCGCCCCTGACAGAACGTCATTCAGTGACAAATGCTAATGTATATCCAAATGGATATGTGTTTACAAATTGTATCACCATTATTTAAAAAAATTCTATCGCAATATATATTGATATTGAGTTTTTGTCCAGCCCTATAGTTAACCTTAAAATCCCTCTGTCTCGCTTGAAATTTAGCAGGGAATCAGAAAGTTTTTCATTGTTCTTGCAGTAAATATATTCCATCTGAATTATCTGCAGACATATATCTTCTACTAAAAGCTGTCTTCTATAAATATATAATACATGTATATATACACCATTATCTTTTATATTATAATTATGGTTTTGGTGCAAAGTTATTTATAAACTAAGGTTCTTTCTCAGTTTTTGTGCAAATCATTAATGCAAATGACAAAAATGTAAATGGAATAGGAGAAAAAAAAGCACATTTGTAAATTAGATGCATGGTTTATACACCCTTTACCTTCCATCATGTACAGATCAAGAAAACAATAATGTTGGCATAGATTTATAATTAAAACTTACTACATACAAAAATAACACTTGGTTTCTCAGTTTTTGTGCAAATCATTGATGCAAATTACAAAAAGTCAAATATTATAGGAGGAAAACAGCAAACTTGTAAATGAGATGAACTGTTTATACACCCTTTACATTCCATCATGTACATTTTATGGAAACAATAGTGTTGCCATGTATTTATAAATAAAACTTCCTACTTATAAAAATAACACTTGGTTTCTCTGGTGGAGCAGTTACTTGCAGTTAATATATTTTTTTCAGACATAAATCTATTAAAACCGGTTCTTTGACATGAATGATCTTTCAAAACAAATGTTGTTTTCATTGTCACTGAAAGCATTGTACATTCTATAACAAATAGGTGGTGCCAGCTAGACAGACTTTTTAAAGCTGGTGATACACAGGACATTTTTGAGCCAGCGGTACAGTCATTTGATTGGATTGTTTGAAAATCTATTCCTTTCTTCTTAAGTCAATGGCCAAAAGTGATTGACATGGAGCAAAAAATAGATCTGTGAAAATTTCAGGTCGATCTGATTTTGTTTTATTGCTGTATCTGAACTTTTTTTTATAGATTTTTCAATCCATTTTTATCCAATCATATTTTTCAGCACCTTTATCTTAATAATGAAAAAGGAATCAAATTTAAGGAATCTGTTTTAGATCCATTACATTGTATGGTAGTACATTCAATTCATATTGTATTGACAATCAATATTTAAATTACACAAGTGGAGTGCAAACCTGATATGTGTGTTTGGCTTCCTAAAGCTTCTGGGCATTTACCCAGGCAAAAGGCCCAAGAGGTAAACACATTTTTTTAACTAAAATCTCTAGTGCCCAAGCATTCCTGCCATACCAAGAATTATGTCTCATGACTCCAAAATTATAAATCTGCAGGGGCTATTGTCTGCT
>CM070032.1:31837743-31859192 GCA_036250615.1 Ptychadena robeensis
TCGGTGACAAGGGGTTGTCCCCCAAGTCACACTGGGTGCAACCTTTTTCTTTTTTCTATAAAGATAGGAATCTCCCTGATCTGATCTCACCCTTTTCCAATACTGAGCCAAAACAGGGAAGGTCAAAAGGTTTTAAATAGAAAGTGAAGTTGTGAATTGCCTGTTCTTATTGTACATGTGTAATTAAATTTTGGGTGATCTTATGTCGGCTCAGTAAGTGTGGCTGCTAATATTGAAATTATATTGACATAGGCATGTACTTAAGACTGAATACTTCTACCGAGAGGCATTTTCCTACACTGTGTGAGGTTAGTTTATTTCCCTACACAATACACTCATTAGGTCTGATTTATTCAAGGAGCTCACAATCTTCACTAACTAAATGGAGCAAATGGTACTTATTCAATTTGTCTGTAAATTGAGAATTAAATTAAGAAGCACTTGTGGTCCACATAATTAAAGTAAGATTCTTCATCCCTTGAGTAAACCGTCCTCATTAGGTGGGCAACTTCTTTTGTAGTAGTATTAAAAATAATGTGTACTCCTGAAAAAGGACTTTGGGAGGCGAGGGATGGGTGGAGCGCAGAATACACTAACATAGGATTAAGATCTCCTGATCTTGAAATGTTTTGAGACACAACACAGGGACATTTATTTAGGAGAGATTTACTTAACAGACATTATCTACTGAAAACAAACACATAATCAAATTAAAAGCACTAAAAATTCACTTTTTGAAGCTCACATTTTTTTTTGTATAATACATTTTTATTGATTTTCAACAATAAAATTTACATATCCGAGAAAAGGGCGAGAGTACATAGTCATATTTGTGGGGATTTACAACATCACATACATCCTCATAACATAACAGAAGAAGAGCACAGATCCTTTAGATGTAGACATGGTTCCACCGGGTGTGGAGAGCCGACCTCTCATCTCAGGAGAAAACATATATTAAACTTGAACATAAATCAACCTGACTACAACCTACCCGGCCCGGCAACTGCACTATGAGACCGAGCAGCGTTGCCGTCAAAAAGAGGACATAAAAACAAACACAATAACCAGAAAAAACAGTAGATACCATCTCAGAGAAGCCCACATTTAAGCAGGGTACAGATGGCTCGATATTGGAGCCGTCCGAAGTTCCCTGCAGCAGGGTGATGACGTCATCACGCTGCTGTCAGATATCGGAGGAGCTGGAGACACAGTTCCCGCGGTTTCCATGCAAAGCAACGGACATTGCCTGGGATTTATGGCCATTTCCGATATCGCTGTTTTCGAGTGGGGTTGATTGGTTCCGCTTGAAAACTGGGATGGCCGCATATGATATGGGCCAGATAGATGTGTACCCAGCTTAAGTTATATTATATACTTGTAGTGCACCTGGGCACACAATCACTACCAACACCAGATATCCGAGTAACAGGCTATACTCGATATCCAGAAAACAAGCCAAGGATCATACACAAATGTCAGTCCAAATAAGTATGATACAGACAGAAAGGCAGAAGGTCAAGAAAGATCCAAAGTCAGTGCATGGAAAGTTAATGCAATGTCAGATATCAGGCTGGGTCACTGTTGTCAACAAAAGCCACGTAAGCAAATTTAGTAGCGCACCCAAGCACATTGCTATACTGAGGATATAAAGTGCAATGGAGTGCAAGACAGAGCCTCATTAAATGGGCAGACTGCCCAATCCCATTGTGCCTCCTAGTGCTATAGGACTGGTGAATAATTACCTGGTGAATTTCCTGAAGCCTATTGGGCTCCAGAAAATTCAAATTGAACATATCCACCTGGGCTCCATTATGTTAAACACATCCACATGTTGTCTGGGATGCAGCGTTGATGATCCATCCATGCATTTTTGAAGTTTTTTCGTTACACAGTAAACATATTCATTGCAGTTAACAACAAAAAAAATAACTTAAGCCAGAACAGGGAGACTAGCTTTGGCCATGCTGCCTGCTGCACAAGCTTCTTTGACTCTGTCTGCGATCCCTGGGTCACCAATGTTGGATCGCCAGCCAGGTAAGTATATTGCAATAACTTGAGAAATGTAATGGGCATGATAGTCCTTAAACTCTGGCATCTATGTCCTGCCTTTAAAACCTGAAAAACTATTGGCATCCTTGATTCTTATTGTTGTGGGTCTGGCGTTGCTTGTAACATTAAGTGGTGAAAATACTTTATGTTGATCTGTCTACCTCTTGCAGACGCAAATGCAATTCCCCTGTTAAGAGAAAAGAAATCAGAGATAAAACATATTATTTATTATCTTTGCATCATGGTGCACAATCAAGTACAAAAGGTGAGATTGCCAAGCTAATAAAAATAAATAAAGATATATATATCTCATTAAAAGTTGAAGTCAAACTTGCCATCTACTAGCATTTCACCTTGATATGTTGTCAAAATCAACTCTTCATCTCTTTCTTTATAGTTTTTTGCTTGCTTCATCTTGGGTCTATTCATCTTTTTGTTAAAGTATCCTTCATGTTGGGGAATTATTTTATCATTTCTTCCTTCCTAAACAAAATGTTTGCTTTAAAGTCATAAGGAACCTACACAAAAGGAACTTCCATGGTGAAACTCGACTCCATATAGCAACCAAAAAAAGAGATTTGGCTCTAGTGACTGCGCTTATTGAAGCTGGAATCAGTGTTAACCAGAAAGATAATGCAGGTCAGATGGCAGATTTATCAATGCATGTCAGCAAAATGATTATTGAATATTATCCACTGTATGAACTCCCAGCCTCCCATAATCCTAGACAACATCTTATGGTGGAAACCCCCAGAACCAGTTCCATATTTAAAGATTTTAATATAAAAATACAGTGCAAATATAATTAATAGAAACATGGTCAATCTTTGTTTGAGGGATAAAAAAAAGTTGGCTTGGGACATTGGTGTTAATAAGGGAAACATTTTCATGTGCAATGGTAGTGAAAAAGAGACTTTAAAGCCTCAATTGTATTCCCCCGAGATAAATTGTCACTGCATGTCTGTGCTTCAGGAAGATTATAGCTATGGGAGGTTCCAGGGGAGTGCTGTCCATAGCTTCATGAAAACAGGTAATGCACACATATGAAGTTGAGCCTCCATGATTGAAAGAACTGAAACCGATGAATGAACTGGACAGCAACATTTGCTTGGAACCACTTGGTGTAGTATACTTCTAGAACATGTCTACATGGGGTTTTCTCATACATTTATAGTCCAGATCACTGACTGCATAGGACATAAATGTACCATGGATCCAACCCTTACCAGATGTACTTGTCCCTGAGTAGTAAGAGAATGTTTTGGTTCTAATTTATAATTCAGGTTTTCTAAAAACTGTAAAATCTCTTTTTTTTAGTCTATTGAAGGAAATTGGTTCCACCCCTCTTAAGGTGCCCATACACGCATAGATCCATGGCCAATTCGAGCGCCATTCACGCTCATGGCCATCTATCTAGTGCATATATAATGCAGCCACCCCTATTTTTAAGCAGAATCAATAACACTCAAAGACAGGGTTATGGGAAGTGCTGCGCCTAGAACTCATTCGATATCGGCTCATGACGTCATTACGCTGAGCTCGAAGGCTGATCCTTCTCAAGGGAATCGACCCGTGTGTGGTAGCCTTTAGTTTTTGCTTTGTATCTGGGAAGGTTTCCAACATATTGAGGCATGTTGGGAGCAGGAGGGCTTAAACTGTTTCTCTTGAATCCTGTGTCTCCCAATGAGCCACAGAAAAGTGTTTACAAGTTTTTCAAAAATTTTGTTAATACGAACATATAAATATAAAAATAAATGATGAAGACATCTGGTTTATAGTCATTTTATCTTTCATATCACATAATTTTGGGGTTGGTTAGAGAATCCATTGTCACTATAAGATAATTAACCTCCCATGCTACTTACCCTGTTTCTCCGATGATAAGGCACTGTCTTATATTTTTTTAAAGTGCCAAAATATGCCCTAGGTCTAATTTTCAGGGGGATGTCTTATTCTGATCACTCTGTGCCAATCATTGTCCCCTTCACTGACCCCTTTCTTTGGGTTCTACCGGTATGGCCGGGTAACAGACTCCGTTACGGCAGGGATCAGCAGCTTGCTAGTCCATCCTGCACTGCAGCCAGCCCTGACGGAGTCACACAGAGGCACACAGTTACCCATTGTACCACCAAAATGGGAGATTCGGGCAGGGGCAGGTATTGGTGGTGTCTTATTTGCGGGGTGGCTTATTTAAAAGTTTTGGGCAAAAATTGGGGGGTGGCTTATTTGATGGGGATGGCATAGAGGAAACAGGGTATGTTAAATGTAAATTTGCACTTGTCTTCCTAATAGGTTGGGCACCCATACATGAGGCTTCCTGCAGCGGCTTCTCTGAAATCATTTTTACTTTGTTGAAAGTCGGTGCTGATGTCAACAGCAAAGGACCCAATGGGATTCTTCCAATTCATGAAGCAGTCAATGGAGATCACCTAAAGGTTCTTTTTTTTTCATTAGACATACATTTTAATGAAGTTATTCTTGTAATGAATACATGAAAACATCAGTTGTGGTGTTTACCCAAAGGTTGCTCTCCATCATCTTCCTTTTGTTGCTACATGTTATAGAATGGCGTTGTTTTTACTGAACCTTTGTTATGTCCCTCTGGTCACAGCTTATTGCGACAATTAGGCCATGTGTCTGGGCGTATTCCCCTGCAACTTGCGGGCAGTTTGTCCACGGCTTAGGGCACGCTCCCTCCGCATCTGCAGAAGCGTGTCCTATTGATTTAGCATACCAAAGATTGGAAACTGGGGTTGGAGCAAACAGGGTCATGTGTTGCCCCACACCAATTTTTCGCTGCAGAGGCAAGGGGACTAGCGGTCGCCCCTCGTTCTCTTCACTGGACGTCTCGGTGGCAAGTTTGGATACACTAATCTATTACTCTTTAAACTGCCATCTGCCTATAATCTACCCCCTGATGAAAACTAAAGTTGAAACACGTGTTGGGATCGGATGTACCTGCTTACCATACCTAGTTTGATCAATTCTGACATCAAGAAATAACTTTATTAAAGACTGGACTTTTAAAGTACTTTTGTTGGACTATTGGATTGCTTTATGGACAACTTTATGGACAATTTTCTGTTGTCAGAACTATTTACGCTAATTTGGCCATCGCTAAAGTCCCCTTGCCTCTGCAGCTCTGCAGGGGAAAATTGGTGTGAGGCAACATATGACCCTGTTTGCTCCAACCCCAGCTTGCTATATATAGTTAAGGATGTTGGTCGCTGAGTAGAAATTTGGTAACATTGTGTAATTAGCATACCAAAAATGCGGAAAACCGATGCTGCTTGGGTGCTACTTTTCCTTGGCGGTGTTGCAATGAAGACGTGCCATTCCGCAGCTTCAAAACTGCATAGCAGCCGTGCTGCTCAGATAACCCAGAGTGGACACTGTCCCATTCATCAGTGGACACAAGCCCTTAGGTATTTAATGGACATTTCATTCTGCAATGAGTGCCATGGATTACCTCATATGCAGACTAGGCTAGGAAAATATTTTTTGCATAAAATGCAGCTGTGTGCTCTGCCCAGAAGATTTACCGTACATGCTAATGGATAAGTTAAATAACAGACTGGACAGACAGAAAACCATTTGTAAATGTAGGCAGTGATGTTGGTCCTGGCTCACAATCTCTAATTTAACTACAAATGTGTATTGGGCATCAAGAAAGGTTTTTTGTGGCCCATACAAGTATCACATCATACTGACCCATCCATGTTTTTATTCATAGAAAATAGCATTCCCCAACCTCTTCCCATGATGTTTGGAATACAGAATTTAAGATATCTTTAAATACAGGCCTAGGTCAACCCTAGAAAAACTGCATGACAGTATTTCTGGTCCACCAAACTCGTTCTCAAACTCCGTCATTCTGCCAGAAAGGAAATCATCATTTTCTACTCCACAGAATGATTTCCCTGCCAGTAAAGCTAGGAACACACGGTTCGATTTAAGCATACAATCGATGTAAATCAATGAAAATTTACATCGATTGTACCAAAATCGTAGTGCGGACACATGGTACAATCGATGATTTTAGTTGAAGATGAAGAGCTTTACATCGATTGAAAAGTGATTGGACTAGTTGGAAAATTATCGTACATTTTCATCGTACAATTGTATTCGATGAAGTGATAGTTTACTGTTTGTAGGGCATCAATAGCATCGACGATTTTAGTCAATAATCAATGTTTTCTACATCGATATTGTACTATGATTTTATGACACTATAGCGCACACGGTACAATCGATAAAATACCAAAATCGAGGTTCTTCATCTAATCTTACATCGATTGTATGCTTAAATCGAGCCGTGTGTTCCTAGCTTAAGAGGCATGCTTTACACCATTGCATCCAATGCCTGCCATTGTGCTGGGTGATGTTTAGAAACCCATACCCTGAAGCTCCCAGTGTACAGTTTAAATGAACATTTATTGAATTAGGTTGTTTGCAAATTGATTCCTTACTATATTTTATGAATTAGGCAGTTGAGCTGCTGTTGGAATTTGGTGCAGATCCATATGCCAAGGATGATAAACATGAAACCGCCTTTGACAAATGTAGTGATGTTAAGGTGATGGAACTCCTAAACTCGCACATCCAGGGTAAAGGAAATAAAAATAAAAAACGCACAGCAGGTAAGAAGCATATTTTTATTGTTTCACTGTATGTATGCAAAAACAATTTCCATCATTCAGCTTTGTTTAAATTCTTGAGCCTGCATTCACACAATTCACAGTTGCCCTGAACCCGCAACCACACTGATGTGTGTAGAGATTGCATGCATTGTGCGAAGGGTTGGGGGGTGGTTGTCAATTACTGACAACTGCCATGTTAATGATTTGTGTTTTTATACACATTCTCTTTATGATGCACATACATTTTCCCCTTGATTTTTTGGAAGCGAGTTAAAGAAGCTGTCTCTGACAGCCTCCCTGCCTCTATCCCCGACAGGCAGAGCTGTATGTGAGCTGGCCAGCCCAACTTGAGCCCAACTCGCTACCCGCAGGTGTCATCTCATCTGCTGCTGTGTGTGAGTTGGGCTCAGGCAGGCCAGCTCACAGACAGTAAAGCAGAGGCTTCATTGTATTTTTTTACAAAAAGCATGTGCAAAAGAAAGTGTGTTTTGGGTGCGTCCTTTTGCGCTGTTTATGCGATTTGGACTTTTCTCTAACGGACGATTCTCTAACCAATATTTTTTATTGATTTCAATGGAGTACATGCACATTCAATGCGCATTTGATGTGCACCCAATGTCTTATATGGGCGCGTCTAGGAACTTGGGATGCGATTTGAAAAATGCAGTAAAACAGGTCACATTGAAAACAACGGGGGAGCATACATGAAACGACGCAGTAAAGCCTTGGCCATCACACAGAGCAGACATTTTTCTACCCTGATTTTAGGTGTGAAGTGCATCTTAGGATGCGAAAAATACAGTATATCTTATTATGTTTTTTTGGTTGGCGTAATCTACAACTCATTTATAATATAAAGCTTTTTATTTTATTACTTTTTGTTTTATAATATTTTTAAGATAAATATAGGGAATTTTCAGCCAATGTATTTTAATCAAGTCAGGTATGATTGATGGGGAAAGATGCAGACAAAAGCTGTCCCATTCATTTGATTTGGACGGGATCTACTGCTGCGTTACAAAGCGATAGACGCATCATTGGGATATGGAAAAGCCTGGCACATTTATTCCACATTTTTCCTGCGTTTCTGGCTGCAAAACTGGGCGCAAACAGCAGGTTGCGCAGCATGGATCTGTCATGTCGATCCGTCCATGTTGCCGCGTGGAAACAAATCCTTAAGGGCTTGTTTCATTTACGTCAGGAACTCTCCGCTAAGCGTATTGCTTGGCAGGAGGACCCAATGTAGCACATAGACATTGCCATTCCCGACATATAATTGAAACATAGCCTTATAGTCAAGAATTTAGAGAGAAGTAGAACATTGATATCTCTCCATTGCACTATATATCTGAGATCAGATGGCATGAAACCGAGAGAACAGAGTATATGCTGATCAAAATAACTCGCCCACAATATCTGCAGTATAAAGTATAGAATCTGCACGTTGCTTGTGATAACAAGACCAAGCAGGAACTTGTGTAAGCATTTGAAACCCAGTTCAATCTAACCAATCCAGTTTCTTTTATTTGCAGTTGCAACAGTCACTTAGCACAACCTTAGCAGTTAGTTTACATGTTTATGATTGTATTGGTTTTACTTGTAAGCAACAAGGATCTTTGTCAACAAACACTTGGTAATTGTTTTGTTAGGAAGATTTCTGGATATCTTCAAATGTTGTGACAACCCATAATTAGGACTATTAGATTGTAAGCCCGACCGGGCAGGGTCCTCTACTGCTCCTGTGTCATAACCTGTTCCTGTGTGTTGTTGTGTTGTATCTCCACTCTAATGTACTGTACAGCGCTGCTTAATATGCTGGCGCTATATAAATAAATGATAATAATAACATAACTGTATATAATATCTTCAGTCAGCAGCAGGCATCTCTGGGATTTGAATGTTATACAGAACTATCCTTAACAGAGGTACAAATATTTTTCCAACTACTGTATGAAGTCTGGGGGGCTGTCCGAGGAGCCTGCTGGCTGATGTTAAATAACAACCTAATGGTCCACACTGACCAAACTAATTTGTGTTCCGATAACTACCCGTTGTGTTCCATGTCTGTCTAGTTTTGTCAAAATTAATGTTTTTTTTTTCATATTTAGAAGAAATGCAAGATGTTAATGTAAATGTAACTTCTGCACTAGGCACAAAGACTAAGGAAAAAAGCAGTGAGGTAAGCTGAACTGTGGTAACATATTCATTGGAAGGGCATACAGATTTATTTGTGAGATACGTTTACAATGTGGTGTTATGCATTCGAAAATGCTCTGCACCTTATTGACTCTAAGACAAATTTACCTCCCTGGCGTTATGCAGCTTTGGCACAATAATCCGCTGTACACACCTCTCTCCCAATTAGATGCCGGTGATCCCTTTTAAGGTTTTTAGCTGCAAATTAGTTGTTTATCAATCTATGTACCTGGATGTGTTCCCATCTCTAATTACAAGATTATTCAAATTTTTTTTTCACAGGAAAATATGTCTACTTTGCAGAAAAAAGCAAGCAAGCAAGCACTAACATCTGTAGAACTCCCATTCCTTAAACATACAGGTATAATCCATATGTGTATAGATTACTATACACTATAAATTACTTATACGTTTTTCCAATCTATATATGTTAAATATATTGCATTGTGTTTATACATACAGTACATGTTTTTCACAAGCTGATTATACACGGGTCAATTGAGAAGTAAAATTTTAATGAAAACTGATTTTCTTCTGAATCTGATAGATAATATTTAAGTTGTCGTTCAAAAGGAAAACTAATCAAACTAAAATTGACGCACATATGCCCTCAGTCAGTTTAAGTATGTATACATTCACTGCCCATATGTATTTATGGCATGTAGGATTTCTGTCAAAACCATGAAAACTATTTCTGGTTATCTTGATCTCTGGTTAAAAGGTTGGGATTATTGGGGTCTCTAGGACCTATGTGTGGCATGGGTGTCTTGCCAGCTACTTTTAACCCTCCTAGTGTTTGAGACAAACCTAATTTGTTCAAAGTTCAAAAAACAAACTGTGCCCGAGCCAGGATTGTCAAAACTTACCTATGTTCCTAAAAGCGGTGACATTTCTCTATCCCCTCCAAATTGACTCCGGCGTGTAGGGGGGTGACATAGACCTCCATGTTAATGGAGGGATGTCTGCTTCACAGCCCACAACGCAGGTGTAATTAATCACACCGGCAATGAGGGCGGGAAATCTGTACCACTCCTTTTTCAACAGGCTGAGCACTAGGGAGGTTAAATGACTAGTCATATTTTCATAATGATCTACCAACAGTAAAACTGCTCCTTCAATTTCTTCAAGTGTAATTATTATTTTGTATAATATAGTTATTCAGTCATATTGGTATTGTTAAGGTTTCAGCGGAGCAAAAAAAAGGTCTCTTCACTTTATGTAGGTCTTCCGTTATATAGTGTTAATACAGCCTTCAGTCTAATGTTCATTGTCAATACAAGGTATTAATAAAGGCAAGCAAAAAGAAAAGGGGCAAGCTTCCTGATCTACCCCTAGTCAACTAGTAGTATGGTCTACAACAGTGATGTCTTTTGGTCTAGTAGTAGTATGGTCTACAACAGTAAATCTTTTAGAGACTGAGTGCCCAAAATGTTACCAAAAACCCATCTATTTATCTCAAAGTGCTGACTTTGTAATTAAACCTGAATCAAATATACACAAATCCTCCGAGTTGTAACTCGGGGTTCAATTGTCGTTCATAGGGGATCAGTGCAGTTACAAGCTTCCTGTATCCTAGGCTGCTGATGGACTACAGACCCCAGCATGCATATAGTCTTCTGTTAATGTTCCTAGGCATTCTGATGACATAGCATTAAAGGCAAAGCCCAACTTGCTGTGTAAAGAAACTACAAGCATTACATTCTGCCAGTTGCTAAAGAACTACATTACCCAGTTGCTAAAGAACTACATTACCCAGCATGCCCTGCTTCCGTTTCTAGCTGTTGTTGAGAATTCTTTTGCCTTCTCTTATCATCATTCTGTCTTCTACTCACTAACACACACACTCTTACTCATTACATACACACATACACCTTTTTCTTGGCTTCTGATTGGCTGGCTAGTGCTAGTGGAGGGTATGGGGTGCTGTGTGCAATCAGAAGAGAGGGGGAAGAAAACACTCGCAGCATTGAGAGACAATGGGCTACAGTTCCTCCATAAGCCTCTATGCTGGCTGACAGGTGCCAGAGGTGGCTCCGAGTGCCACCTCTGGCACCCCTGCCATAGGTTTGCCGTCACTGGCCTACAATATCAGATCACAGTAATCAGATATTCACAAAAACAAGTAAATGTTTACAGACAAGTAAATGTTTACAGACTCAATTCCATCTCTGCTAAGTAAAATGTTTGTACATCTATCTTCTAGAATCAGAAATAATTGGAGATATAAATATAAATTCTGCTTCTGCGCTAGGCACAAAGACAATGGGAGAAAGCTGTTTGGTAAGCTTGACAAATATATTTTTTCACAATGAGATACAGATTTATTTATTATTTACAAGATTGTCTTGTTAATGCAACAAAAGACCATATGTTAGGCTTTGTTTCCATTATTTCCTAGTATAATAGCTATAGGCCAATAAAATTTGAGAAATAAAATGGTACAAATCCCTCACATTAACTGCAATGAAAATGTCTCTAGTACAAAGTACCGTATTTTTCGGCGTATAAGATGACTGGGCGTATAAGACGACCCCAAACTTTTCCAGTTAAAATATAGAGTTTGGGATATTCTCGCAGTATAAGACCACCCCTCTTCCAACGCACAAATAAACATTTTTATGACTACTGTAACTTTCAACCCACAGATCTCCAACACCCTTAGAAGTCCAATTTTTTGGGGGGATTAGTAATTTACATTCCCAGTTTGACATCCCTATCTGCAACCTTTCATAATTATTCATGTTCCCCTGCGGTTATCCAACTGACATTAATTGTATACATTTGGCAAAAGCTTTAATCTTAATCTCCCTGCAATACCAATGTCAGCCACAATAATGCTAGTGAGCACACTTGCTGTCAGTAGCCGCCAGCTACTTTCACACACATCTTCACAGACATCGGGAAGGAGAAGGAGGGAGCAAGGGGGATGAAGAGGAACTCTCTGCTTCTGTCGGCTAGCGTGGAGTGAGGGAGCACAGATTCAGGGAGAAGACCTACAGACTCCCCTAGAGCAGGAGTGCCCCCTGCACCCCCCTGACGGCAGAACCCGACGTATAAGATGACCCCTGACTTTTGCACACATGTTCCTGTGTTCAAAAGTCGTCTTATATGCCGGAAAATACGGTACTGTTGTACATCGAGAATTCAAATCACATTGACTGAATCTAAAAGTATTTTCTGTTTGAATTTTACCAAGAAGAATATTCTAAGTTTATCTGTAATAATGCATTACAAAACACTATACACATCTATAACACCATTGTATATTGTATGCTATTGTAAAGAAACCTGTGGTCACAAGGGCAACACTTTGAACAACAATGGCTGGTATGATTTCTATAAGCTCTGTATTGATTAGCTGGCCTTATACTCAAGGTTTTTTTTTTTTACAGGAACATTTGCCTACTTTACAAGAAACGGAAAGAAGACAAAAAACACTATTAATGACAGATCTTCTTACACTTGAAGATGAAGGTATAAGCTTTACTTTTGTGTGAGGGCTTGTATAAAATGACATACAACAGGTTATTGCTTCTTTTCTCCATGATTATGTATAGACCAGTGGTGGGCAACTGAGTTGATATGGAGGGCCAGAAGTGTGGTCCTCGTCATCACTAAAGGGCCGCACATAACATTTTCAATCTATACTGACTTTTTTATAATGAATAAAGGACAGCAGGCAGAGCTAGAAGGCATTATTTTTTTTATTTTTAAATGATACTTCAAGCATAAGGTAAAAATGTAATATGGGACTGCACATTTGGTGTTATGTGTACAAAAGGATGTGTTTTGCAGCCCAGTGTAATAAACCGAGATAAGAATGTGTAGAGACAGTCATTGTCAATTAGCCTCACCTCCTCTTCCTGGTATGAGAAGATGCTGGGTGAGGACAGATCGGTCGGGGATTGGCGGACAGGTTCATTCCTATGCATTAAGATTTCTATGCAGTTAGATTTCGGGGGCCACTGAAGAACGCCTAAATAGCCGCAGGTTGGGCATCTGGGGTATAGATTCTTGACAAAACTTTTCTTTTAGTTTTCAGAGAGCAGAGAAAGTTTAGGATGCCAGTTAATCTTTTCTCTCACACTTTGTTCTGGTGACAAATGTAACAATTGGATTTTGTCTGTGGTTAAAACCCATTTGTAGCTTGCATTTCTGTAGCTATGGCGGTAATAAACACTCATTACTAGGGTCGTGGCCATTTCTCTTGCTATGCGCAATATGCACGCACAAAGGGCCCCATGGACCCTGGGCAGTCCCACCCATTAGTCCCTCGTGCTCTCTCTCCCAGACACAAGTGACGTGCCAGTACAGTTCAGTTCACGGTGTTCGTGTGGAGGAGCAGCCAATAACAACGCCCCAAACCCCCCTCTATGTCGGCATATTGCACCATCAAAGAAACTTGCATAGGGCCCTCAAAAGTCTACAAACGGCGCTGACTAGGATTAGATAGGAGTGGTAGGTTAGTGGTAATAACCTGTGAGACTTTAGTACACTTAAAACACTGTGAACAGTAAAAAATACTCCACATTTACTTTGGATTTCTTCACTTTGTATGTTTTGAAGTATAATGCACAATTTTGTGATGGAAGCAAATAAATGTATGTCTATCTAGATAAATTTGTGGAAGAAATGGATCACATTCAAGAGGTGCTGGACGAACTAACCAAGCAGCAGAAAAATGAAAGAGATTCACTTGCAAAAAAGTACAGGTAACTTATCAGAGAAGTGTTAAGCTAGCCATACATGTTCCGATTCCATGGCCGATCGATCACCCATCCGATTGATTCCGCGATGCCAGAGGGAATCGGATGTCCGATCGATCGCCCAATTAAGCCTGTCCCTACCACCTTGGGCCACCGATTCCTGGACGATTCCGTGCCCGATCGATCACTTCACACATGGCAACTCCCCCTGATGTGTGCTGAATCGGATCAGAAAGACCAACATGTTGGTTCTCTGGCAGATCCGATTCTGTGATCGAAGGTGGGCTTCACGCGATTCCGGGACGATCGATTAGCGTGCACGCACCCGGAATCGATCGTCCCGGAATCCCTTGGGAATCGGACCCGTGTATGGGGACCTTTAACATGAAACCCTTAACCCAGTCCCTTGTCCCTTATCCAGTCTGCTTTATGGTTTCTAAAGCTAGGCACACAGGTAGATCTGTAAAAAGATTTGAGTACAAATCCTGTGTGTGGTTAAAAGAGCACAGCTTAGTGTGATACTTTAAGTGAAATATCTCGCATTACCTATCTGATCCTAGATAAATTAACTTCTCAGGAAGCCTGACTGCATTTCATGACCAGTGTACGCTGGTTCACCATTTAACCCCCAGAGACCCAGATATAGAAAAAAAACTTCCTGTATGACTTCATGGCCAGATAAACAGGCCTATTCACACATTCAACCATCCAATAGTGTTGCAGAACAATAGGACCTATTAGTAATGTGCATGAGGTTTTAAAAAGAAGAAAATGGGCCTTTGTAGCCTTTATTTTTGTAGCCTGGGTCTCTGGGTCGTTAACTGACTTGTGTGTTCTGGAACCAGTATGTGGTCAGAGACCGAAGTTAGAAGCTTCAGCTTAGTCACAGGAAAAGGAAGATACTCAGAATCAGAAAATAAATAGTTACGGTTAAAAATGTGTGAACTATAACAGATGTAGATTTGAGAGCAAGTGAACATTTGTAATATCCGTGGTTCAGGGTTTAGATAAGAAGGTGAAATAGAGAGCAAACAAGTTTGTGTCCTTCCAAATAATTATAAATATTTTTTACTTACCAACTCATTTTTTATTTTGTTTTTGGCAAATTACATCAATTACAAACAATGAGGACATAGTTTAAATCAGTTGCAGATATGAAAAACATGTGGTAGCAGTCTATATCCTATATACATAATTGATCATTTGTCTCCTGTCACCTCCAAGGTTACCTGACGTCTGTTCCCATGTCAAGTCTTTGTCCAAAAATCAGTCCGAAAACTGCTTTGTATGCATTAGGCTATGTTCCCACTTAGGCGATTAATCACCTGAGCTGACGTTTTTCAATTGCCTGCCAATCGCCTACACTACTTTCAACGGGCTTGTCCCAATTCATAGGATTGAAAATCGCCACCTCAGGCGATTAACTGATTAACTGTACTCTGGTACTCAAAAGGGGCCAAAAACTAGTTATGCGTACCTACATTATTGTTACAAAGCCCATTTGCATACTGACAACTTGGAGGCACTCCGTGCCTGCGCGGCTGCAGCTAAATGTTACATGTATACAATTTATGTCACTTGGATAACTGCAGGGAAATATGAATAACTATGAAAGGTTGCAGTTAGGGGTGTGACATCGGGAATGTAAACTAATAATCCCCCCAAAAAAGATTGAACTTCTAAGGGTGTTGGAAATCTGAGGGATGAAAGTCAGAGTAGGCATATGTAAGGGTAAAATCTGGCAAGAGAAAAGCACTGTGTGACAGCTGGAATATGACTTTGAAGGGACTGCAGGTAGTCGGAGGCTAAATAAGGAACAAGGAGGTCCATCTGCAGCAGAACCAACCATGCAGGAGGCTGACATAGAGGACAACGAGGAAGACCACCCTACACTACCAAACACCATCTCCTGGTACTCATCTGAGGAGCTCTCTAAAAATGTTATGTGCACCCCTGGTTATATAGATATTGTGTAAAGTGCTGCGTAGTAGGTCAGTGCTATATAAATTCTAGATAATAATATTAACCTGAAACTATTGTTATGCTGCATATAGTTGTAAAACCTTTTCTTCTTGAAAAGCTTAGGCTAAGTTTACACTGGCGTTTTTTTACTGCCAGGTAAACGACCGTTTAGCGTGGCCGACGGGCGGACGCCACATTTGGTGTCCGCCGGTCGGTTTTCGGGCGGCTGTCCCATAGAAAGTCTATGGGGTCCTTAATTAGACGCCCTGTAATCGCCTGCACTGTTGTGCATACGACTACAGGGAGTCGTTTATCCCGCGGCTGCGGGAGCTAGCAGCTCGGAAATCACCAGTGTAAACTCAGCCTTATTTTTAGAAAATGTATTATATTAACCAGTAATTAGTTTTGATCCTTGTCCAGAATAGTCCGCTATAAACTGTTGCGGACAACAAAATATTTACTTTTGACACTCTCTTTATCCATGACCCATGAATATAGGTTGTGATCAGCTCCCAGCAAGGGGAGGGGGCCTGTCACAACTCTGTGTATGAAGAGGGGGGGCCATGCTGGCTGGGCTGCCTTCTCTCCTCGCAGTTCTCAGCCCCATCGAACGGCAATTAATGTGCACTTTGGTGCACATTGATTATCGTTCGACTGACCCGCGATCAATCACAACGTGGTGATGTCACCGTGCTGTGATTGATCGTGGATCGATTGCATGGGAATCTACCTGTGTATGCCCAGCTTAACTTCCTCTACCAATCCAGATCTGAATCCGGTGATGCTACGCCCCTCCAGGGTCACTGGATTCAGATCTGGCTGGGTGCTGGGCTCAAAGGCTAAGGGGAGGCAGACGTTAGAAGTGACGTCTATCTTCCCAAATCCCCTTGTGGCCAAACATTACAGGAGGGGCGGGGGCCAACGCATTATGAAAGATTTCACCAGGTAAGTATTATTATTTATTTGAACCTCTTATCTGTCCTATCTGACCTCCACTGCTGATAATAGGAAGCAGATACCGAGGTGGTAGGTCTACTTTAACGTTCTGAGTTGTTGAAAATACTGTACTGTTACTCTTCATTTTATTTATTCTTCATAAATCCTTTTCTGTAAAATTTTTATCTCCATAAGGGCATCGGTGGATTCATTTAAAGAAGGAATGTTAAGAAACAAAATATCTCAGCTAGCAATCAGACAGAAGTCTTTACTTCAATTAGTCCATAATCAAAAACGAGTTGCCTCAAAACTTATAACATATCAGCAGACGAAGAGATCAGATTTTAGAAGGAACGGCCAAGACTCATCTTTGTGTTACAGCGCGAAGTCTCCTGGAAGGAATCCAATCTCTGGGTTGCTTACACATAAAGAGGGGCATAACGCCAGCCGCGCTAATGGAAGCACCATGGCAACAAAGATGCCAGCCGTTTGTGGAGCGTCACATTCGGAAAGCAACCCATTCCATAGAACATTTTTGAGATACGTTTCAAGTTCAGAGATAAGTGGAACCGGAGATGTCCCCGAAGGTGCTCTGGCAGGAGGAAGGACAAGACAGTGCTGCTCCAGTTTGACATTTGAAGAAATACCACTGGGAACTGAAAACGGTTTATCAGACTCAGATGTTTATCCCAGCATCACTCCTGCAGATTTGAACACAGTGGATGATCATTTAGAAACTATGGAACCAGTACACAGGCCTCCTTATTCTATTCTTGTAAACAACACAAAACATATGAGAGACACAAGCAATGGAATTGCTACTAAGATGAACCAACAGAAATCACATAAGAAGCAGCAGACGTCTGCTACATTCTGGCCTTCACAAAGTCTCAGCCTGGGAAAGACAAAGCAGCAAGCTGATAGGACAGTTTCTGGGGCGTCTTGTCATATGTCAGATAATATGATGGCTGCTTCAAATGTATCAGGACGAACGAGCACCAGGCTAGAGAACCACATAGACAATCATACTATGCAGTCAGAAAGGAGACAGCTGCTGGTATGTGTAGACTCTGAGAAAAGGGCAAGAAAGGTTCCAATCAGACAACTGATCAGGATGGGAAAATTAAAACCAGGGAAAGAGGTCCTCTCATTCCAGTTCCAGGTATTTTAGTGTAGAAAACATGACCATGCTTAATTCACAAAACCAGACACAAGTGTTTTTTTCCCTATTATTCGTTTTCTGGCAATTTATTTAGCCAGGTAAAACTTAAAAGATGTTATATAGATCACCTAGATATGTGATGTATGAATAAGCAGTACCCTGAAAATGTTAAGCGCTTAGGCCAGTGGTGGCCAACTGAGTTGATATGGAGGGCCACAAGTGCGCAGTACATAACATTTTCAATCTATACTGACTTGTAGAAGTGTTTCATAATGAAGAAATGACAGCGTGCAGAGCCAGAAGACATTTTTAATTTTTAAAATAACAAAGCTTATTTTCATTGATTCTTTAAGCATTAGGGAACACTGTAGTGGGGTAATGCACATTTTGTGTCGTATACAGTGTCAAAAGTTGTGTGCCGCAATATATATTTTGCAATCATCCCCCTGTCGTTGGTGGAATAGTGCAAGCATTGGCACTCACCTGTCTGCTGATCCCCCTCAACACTACAGGAGAAGAGGAGGAGAGAAGAGGGACTTGCTCAGGCACCATCTGGGTCGCTGATTGGCTTTAACGTATGCCTGTCATGTAAGTTTATCATCTCTCTTCCTCCTTCCACTCAAAGAAGATCCCAGGCAAGGACCTTTCAGTGGGAGATTGGCGGACAGATGAGTTCCTATGACCTATGCATTAACAGTTAGGTTTCGGGGGCGGCAGGTGGAGGACTGAGGGGGGGCGCCAAAGAACGCTCAAAGGACCACACCTGGGGCCTAGGCAGTACTTACTACAGTCTCATAGCTGTCTTTCTGCAGTGTGAGATCTAAGGTGTCTCTGACCTCACTGCTTGGTTTTTTCATGAGATTCCCAAACGATGGATCATGGTGCACGTTCGCTGTGATTGTTCTGTGAAAAATCCAACTTAGACCCTTGTTAAGTCGATCCCCTTCGAAGAACAGGGAACCAACATGTTGGCCTTTTCCCTCCAATTAGGTCAGATGAAAACACAAAGCAGAGCAAGACAAGGTAACTCAATACTGGGATAGAGATCATCACATATGTACAGTGGTGGCCAAACATTTTGAGAATGGGACAAATACTGGTTTTCAAAAAGTTTGCTGTTTCACTGTTTTTAAACTTTTTTTCATGATCAAACTGCGCCCATACTGGCTTTGGGTGTAACGCTATGGAGGATAATGATGTACACTGAACTACAGATATCCAGATATTAACAACATTTTGTTTGTCTAGCTCAGTGGTTTTCAACCTGTGGCCCCTCTTGGGGGTCGAATGACCATTTCACAGGGGAGAGCTGATGCCCACAGGCAGGGTGGGAAGTTAGGAAGAGTAATGTCCTCTACTGCCTAACTTAGCAGGAAGGGGACATTACACTTACCTGATTGTGCAGGAATTGATGCAATGGAGTGTCATTTTTGGTATTTGGATGCATTTTAAATACAAGAAGTCACACTTCGCAACATCACTAAAAAGGTGGGGAGCCACTAGTGTAGCTCTTTAAATCTGATCATCTTCTCAATTATACACACACACATCAGCACAAGTTCTCGCTTCCAGGGCTCATTGATGGAAATGCAAATGTCAACTTGAAATGACTTTCCAGTAAAAACTCAAAATAGCTTCTTTACTGCAATGCAATAATATGAGCAGGCCCCTAAAACAAGTCTGTTCTGCAAACTAAGCGAAAGGAGGTAGAGTTACACATTTTTTTCCAGCTGGAAACAAGGAATTTATAGAGATAGATATGATATTAAAGAAGTTTTAAATATCTTATCTCAGATTAGAAGAAAAAATAGCCTGTCTGCACCAGTAAGGGGAGGTGGTATAATACAGTTCCTAACCGTCTGTCACGGGTGAACCACAAGAGCAGTGGACCTACCGTGCCACCAAACAAGCATAAACCAGGGTGCAGAGTCTAAGGAGCCCCCCGGTATTCACCAGAGCAAGGTGTGATGAAAGTTTGCTGCAGGGAGCCCCCAGGTTGCGGTCCCTAGCTACACTTACTTGGCAGCGGCTGACAGGGTAGGTGGCAAACGTGGTGGTCGAAGACAGTCCAAGGGTCGGTAACAATAAGGCAATAGGAAGAAGCAGAACCTGTGGATCAGAGACATAAAGCACTTTTTGTTCAGGCAACGCCTTGTTGTCTCAGGCTTCCTTATATACACAGGTCAGGTGGTCTGATGAGACAGGGCTCCAGGTAAGTGATAATTGGTATCAACCAGGAGAGGAAGCAGAAGTGCACCATGTGCCAGCATCACTTCAACCAGCAGAGGGAGCTGATCTTTGAAAGGTCCTGGTCCTCTGAGGTTTGGGATGTGAAGCAGCTGAACTGGTGGATGGTACATCTGTGGTTGCAGATCTCTGGGTGACACGGTGATCTGTGACACCATCAAGGAACTGAACCTTATGCCAATTAGGTCAGAGCTTTAGCAGATTCAGAAGTTTTAAAGTGGCTCTGTAGTAAAAAAAAATTCTTGAGGGTCTTGAACCAGGAAAAACACATCTTAATCTGAAAAAACAGATACTTACTTTACCCACTTCAAGGTTCCCTTAAGCTCGCCATACACGGGTTGATTCCCCGGCGATCGCAACGATCTTACACAAAAATCGAAGAACGGACGCACAATGAACAGTCAGGGAATTGATGCGCTCCACCTTGGGGAATTGATCCCTGGTTGATAATGGCGATCGAACAGGAAAGTACCAACATGTCATGTCCCTCATGAGTGCTGCATTCGATTTCAGTACTGACAGCACTTTTCTGTAAGTAATCCTTTTTAATTTAGGGGCAAGGTAGTATTTAAGCCCAGGATTTCCTTTTCACCTCAATTTATCCTTTGTCTTTCAACTTTTTGTAACCATTTTAAAGTGGCTCAGACATAGGATCATCTAAGTCAGTGGCCACAAACCTTTCTAACTGCCAGAACCAGTAAAATAAATTTGCCGTGGCCTGGTAGGGGAAGGTGCAAGACTTTATATATATATATATATATATATATATATATATATATATATATATATATATATACACAGTGGTGTGCAAAACTATTTGTCCCCTTCCTGATTTCTTATTCTTTTGCATGTTTGTCACACTTAAATGTTTCAGCTCATCAAAAACCGTTAACTCCAAATCTACATGGCCCTGTGTGAAAAAGTGATTGCCCCCCTTGTGAAAAAATAACTTAACTCTGGTTTATCGCAGCTGAGTTCAATTTCTGTAGTCACCCCCAGGCCTGATTACTGCCACACCTGTTTCAATCAAGAAATCACTTAAATAAGAGCTTCCTGTCACAGAGAAGTAGACCATAAGCACCTCAAAAGCTAGACATCATGCCAAGATCCAAAGAAATTCAGGAACAAATGAGAACAAAAGTAATTGAGATCTATCAGTCTGGTAAAGGTTATAAAGCCATTTCTAAAGCTTTGGGACTCCAGTGAGAGCCATTATCCACAAATGGCAAAAACATGGAACAGTGGTGAACCTTCCCAGTAGTGGCCGGCTGACCAAAATTACCCCAAGAGTGAAGAAACAACTCATCCGAGAGGCCAAAAAAGACCCCAGGACAACATCTAAAGAACTGCAGGCCTCACTTGCCTCAATTAAGGTCAGTGTTCACGACTCCACCATAAGAAAGAGACTGGGCAAAAACGGCCTGCATGGCAGATATCCAAAGCGCAAACCACTGTTAAGCAAAAATAACATCGTCTCAATTTTGCTACAAAATCTCAATGATTGCCAAGACTTTTGGGAAAATACCTTGTGGACCGACGAGACAAAAG
>CM070032.1:31859292-31876196 GCA_036250615.1 Ptychadena robeensis
GATTGCAGTTATTGCTGCTAATGGTGGCCCAACCAGTTATTAGGTTCAGGGGGCAATTACATTTTCACACAGAATAATAAAAACTATCATTTAAAAACTGCATTTTGTGTTTACTTGTGTTATCTGACTAATCGTTAAATGTGTTTGATGATCAGAAACATTTTGTGTGACAAACATGCAAAAGAATAAGAAATCAGGAAGGGGGCAAACAGTTTTGCACACCACTGTATATATATATATATATATTTTTTTTTTTTTCTTTTAAACTATTTATTTATTGACATTTAATATACAGACAACAGTGTCCCTCAGGGACCAGACATAAAAAACAAAAACAAAAAAAACAACCAGGTACATGGGACAGACAAAGAACAGAGAATATAGTAGGGAGGGGGAACACTGGATCAGGATACAGGAATAAGGGTCCAAGACTTATATTTGATACTGCTTTGAACCCTGATCTCATAAATCATTAGTAGTACAATAGTGACATTTTCAGGGTTAGTAACTCCCTCTAATGTTAATGGCATCCCCAATTTGAAACCTCTAGCAATGTTGATGTCATATTTCAGCTGTTATTTAGTGCTTATATTTTTGTCAGATTTTACAACCATTGCATATGCAGTCACTTACTTGAACACCATGTCCAAAACCCTTAGTACAACCCAAGATTTTGTGGGTTGGAAATTTTCCCTTTGAGAATACCCTCCAAATTTTACAACCCTAATGTTGCAGCCCTTCATAGTTATTTTTCAGCTATCAGATACTATTTCCTTTGGCATATTCATTGGATAAAAACTGCAAATAATGGAACAACTGCTAATAAAGCTGAATATTCAACTACCAGAAGTGGCTTCAGTTATTGGTAAGTGCCTTACCAATAAAGTGGTAAGGTGAGGGTCCCATTCTCCGCTATGGTCTTCACCTTACGCCAAGCAGGCGCTTGATTGGAAGACGTGATACATCTACCTGACTTTGGTTACCCCCAGGACCAGCACAAAATATCCCATCTGAGAGCTGAGACTGATGGAACCCTCCAGGGATCACTAAGGAGCGAGTTCTGAGCCAAAGGGTAAACGGAAGAATAGTCCAGGTGCACAGCAGGGGTCATACACAGAGAATACAGATATACTATTATATTGCTTTCTAGTTACCATTAGTGATGAGTGGCATAGACAATATTCAAATTTGCGATATTCTGTGAATAATTCTACTAATTTTCGATTCGATATTCGTGAATATTTGCAATTGCGAGCGCATTGCGAAAATATGCAATGCAAATGTAATCGCCTCGCAATTACCTTCAAAATGAATGGTCACGTGCTATTTTTCGCATTGCACATATATACATTAGCAATCCATGGCCATAAGTATACCAATGCAGAATATTGCCAATATTCTAAATTACGAATATCCCCCACTATATTGGCGACATTTGCGAATTCTCGAATAGCCGATATTCGAGATCAACACTATTTACCAGCTCCTACATCAGCCTACATGGGGAGCTTCTGAGGCCCAGATGCTTAGGTGTCATGGCTGATGTGAATTGGTTTGTGTCAGGGCATCATGTTAAACATGGGCATCATGTTTTTATTTCAAGATTTTAATGTTTCTAACTTGATCTTTTCATTCATTCTCCACCTCTTCCTAAAGGGTATTGCAGCCTCATTTGATACAAGTAAGATGTAAGTGGCATGTTAAGCTGCCAGTAGTGACCAGTTCTTATTGGCCCCTTTAGACTGCTTTTGGCCTCCCAGAAGTGAAAGTCTTACTTTTATCCCTGAATGGATCAAAGACAAAAGCCTTTTTTTTGTTTATTATCATGCCTTTGCTTAGCTACATGCTTGTAGGAGGAGGGGGTATCTTCAGCGGGCTTACAGTTTTTGTGTCCAATCCTTGGCAATATACCTTGAAAGTGAAATGCTTTTTGTTACTTTTGGCAGACTGCAAAATAGGATTGTGTTCTCTGTGGAAACGTCTTATTCGTGTACCCCTTTGTTAGTGCTGTAACAATATTATTAACTTGTGCACTTTGTTTACAAGGCTAAAAACCTCTAATACGTCATCTATTATGAATATGCGGGTTATAGTACAAATATTATATTTCCATTATCAACATTTAACATTTTCTTCTATTTCTTTTCTATTGGTTTATCAAAAATATTTTTAGAAAGGCTGTTCTGGTTTATCCAAAACCTAAACTGAAGTATAATATTGCCAAAAGTTATAGCAAGGGAAAAGTTCCAATTGTGCACTTTATACTCCTGGCTGCTACTTCATGTTTACAGTCACTGATGCTTTATTGCCTCACACCTCTCCATGCCCCATTACAGATGGCTCTGAGCAAGATGAGGGATTATTCATTTTTCATTCACGTTGTCCTATTTAGCTTTCCCCTGAGACACTCATTATAACAAAGATGCGTGAACTATTCCTCAGTAGATCATAATTACGGTTAAGCAGTGATATTGTTTTAAAATGGCCTCTTGAGAGCTTTCTAAGACATTTAGGGTAAACATGGCAATGGTCCAGAGAGATTGGGGAAAATATAGTGTGAAGAAAAAGAAATTGCACAGACACTAGAAGTCATGCAGTTAGCATCTTATCCCAGGGGGTAGATAATGGCTATTAACGACAAACTTTTTTCCAACACATCTAGAGAGAAAGAAGCTGCTGAAAGAAGCACCGAGGTCCCCATACACAGTTAGACATGTATGTAGAAATTACACTTCCTTATCACTTGACATGCATACAGTGTCACACACCCCCCTAGTGGCCAGACCGCTCAGAGGCCTCCCAATCGATTTCAACACACAGAGAGTCCAACTAGGTCGGTACAATCAGTGCGCCGGAATCGCCGGAATTGGGCCGCAGTCAGACCATAAAGGGGAGCGTGCAAATTACAGGACCAGAAATAACACAATATGTTGGTATCACTGCCACCATCCCATTTAATTCGGGAAAAGGGAAACCCGTTCTGATTAGCACTATAAACGTCTAGGTAGCGACTCTTCAGAAAGCTGGGGAAGCGTTCTGTGGTATTCAAAACAGGTATGAGGCTGAGCGAAATGACTTAGGAGTCATTTATTTTATGCAATACAAATGATTAATATATACAATAAATATTAAAATCAACAATTAAAGAGAGGGTAGTCCAGTGTAAAATAAAAAGGGAAAAACAGAAGAAATGATACTAAAGGTTGCTGAGGAAGGATGTCCATTTGTAGGGGAAAATCCAAGATGAATAAGTCCAAAATGGCCACCAGCATTGTGGTTCTCTACTGGTGCTCTTCAGATGATGGTAAATGGAGAACTTCCTATAGCATGCTCTCTTTGGGTTTTAAGGATGAAAATCCTAGGCGGGTTTTGAGATCCAGTTCATGTAGGTTCATACGCTGGCAAAGGTTTTGACCTGTCTCACCAACATAGAGTACACCACATTCGCAGTTCCGGTCCCAGCCACTGGGAGCCCTCGGTCTAATTTTCATAAAAGACACTACATTTTGTTATATGAAAATACACGAATTACAAGCCAGCATAGGAAAAGCAAAACGTATAATGCTTATTCAATGTTATTCCCGACACACAGTCTCATTCAATATTGTGTAATGGTTATTCAATGTTATTGACACATACTGTATCATTCAGTATTGTGTAAATGAGCAGTCTGCTATATCTATTCTGATCTGTACTTTTATTCATTGGTATTCTTAACAACAGGAATACAGTTACAAAGCATCCCTGCTGCCTGATGGGCAAATTAGAAGCCATTCTGGAGCGATCCATCGAGATGTGGCTTCATGGATAAAAGCTCTTTTAGGCAATAACATAACCGTGAGTTGGAAATACGTGGCAAATACGGTAGGTGTGAAGCTTTTTGGAAACTGGTTTGTAGAAGTGCAGCAGTTTTACAGTGCACATTGTGCGCCTTAATAACCATTTTGGATTCATGCTTGCTTGCATGGCTTCCAGCTTTTTTATTCAGTTTTATTATAGTGACAGGCAACTGGGGTGTGCAAGGTAGGACTGTAAAGAAGTAGCATGTTGCAAAGCCTAGTCAGCATGAAAGGATCATAAAAGTAATCATACATTGCAACTAATTAGTCCTTTTATTTTATTGTGTATATATTTATAAAGTTGATCATTGTAAGCCAGTGGTTCCCAACCTTTTTTCCTTAAGGGCCCCCTTGCTTGTGTCCAAGACAATCCAGGCCCCCAACTCCTTCCCGCATTAAAATAAATTTTCCTGAAAGTGCCTTCACAGCGATCCCGCCCTGGGGTTCCCCTCCCTCCTAATTTGCATGCACACAACCCTTCTTTATACCTTAACCTTCTGAGCGTTCATGCATCATGAAACTCAGCCCCAGTTAACTAGAACGACGCTCTACATACCGCTGGATACCTCTGGCGGTCGGGAGCATCGGCAGGTATGCTGATGCTTCAGGGTCTGCCCCCGATGGGGGGGGGGGGGGGGGGTGCCAAAGACCTGTAAAAGTAAATGGAGGGGCGTCGACTTTTTTCAACATAAGTCCGGCGTCTCCAGTGATGCCGGATTTATGTTTAGATCCTCCGGCTGGGGAGGCAATCACGACTGAGCATGTCGTGCTCCACCGTGATTTCCAGTGGCACGGTTATAAAAAACCATGCCACTTGCGCAACGCCCTGATGGTTAAGCA
The DNA here is from genome assembly GCA_036250615.1 of Ptychadena robeensis. NCBI lineage: Eukaryota > Metazoa > Chordata > Amphibia > Anura > Ptychadenidae > Ptychadena > Ptychadena robeensis. The sequence continues at coordinate 31,863,972 of CM070032.1, forward strand.
ATTGTGGGGATGATATTATGTTCAGAGGCTTTGTAATTAACTTGCAAAGTCAAATGAAATGTAATTTTCAAAATTAAATGCCACCATCCTTAGCAAAAAATCCACAAGATGGAGGTGTCCAGGAGTCCAGCTCGGGATAAACACTTTTACTTTCGGTTTACAGAAAGAGAGGGAGGGAAGCATGAAGCTGAACTTGCAGCTTCTCTCTCTCACACTAGAGATTGAGGGGAGGGGGCACTAGAGGGGGGGCATGGACCCCCAGGTTGGGAACCACTGTTGTAAGACACCCACTGAGTTTTTTTTGGTTTAATATATTTTTTTGTGAAAAGTAATTGGTAACAACACATACAGAAGAGTATACCACAATGTATCAAGCAGTATAACAATTATATCTGTAGCAATGAGGTGAATAGCCAGGATAAGGGTCCCCATACACCTTTTAGATTTCTCTGTCAGATTTCTCTTTTGTTTTACCCAAACCATGTAATATGAGGGACTTTCTTAACCATCAAGTCTACCTGTGTTCAATCACAGAGGACCCAGCACTACATAGTTTTGGTAGATCTAAAGGATATCTGACAAAGAGATCTAAAGGTGTAAGGGCAGCTTAAGTGACCATATAAAAACGATGCAACCCAATTACACTACAGCACTTCTGAGTGATTGCGTAAGGAAAGGAGGAAAAACTTTTTTTATCAACAAACTAAAAAAATTCCATCCCTATCTTGGAGGAGGTTGTTCTCCAAGATGTAAACTGGTAAGGGGGTTTTTAAAGGGCACTATGAATCCCAATATTGTAGATAAGGTTTTATTAGGCCAAGGTGCAAAAATTTCAATAAAAAAGTCTTTAATGTGCCCTGAACTCATCTATGTCTCATATACAGTGAAATTAATATAGTAAAAAACATATCTCAAACACAATTCATAAAAACAATTAGCAACCATCATAGTAGGTAAAATTCGAGTATTGCAGCAGTACAGTAAATCTCCAATAAATATGGCATCCAAAGTGTGTTATATTCTGAGCCTTATTCTCCTACATGTTTCGCCCCACGAGGGCTTCGCCAGGGAGAGAGATGGCTCTATGGGTACATACATATGTTAGTTTATCACTGTACAGATATACACATACATATTCTCGTCTTTATATTTGTTCGAAACGAGGCATCAACATAAGAGATATATCCAGACATACATCAGTGAAAAATAACATAACATGGCAAATATAGTCCACCTGAGATGATGACATATAGGTTTCACTGTACGCCTGCCCACACCTAGGTCTGTATGTCACACGCGGTCACGGCGGTAACCCCATCGGGCAAACTGTCCCAGGGAACCCAAGATGGTAACACCTGAGGAGCTCTCAGGTGTTTGTGCGTTGTGGCCCAATCTAAACATGTAGGGTAACAGTGAGTCTGTGTCCCCCAGGAAACCCCCCAACAGCAGATAGGAACGAGTGTTAACCGACCTGGAGGGGCTGAGTCCAGGGTCCAGGGCACCTCTGTGCGTTGCCTGCGTTGATACACCAGTAACAAAGATCCCTACCAGGAACCACCTAGTACATGACAAGGGGAGAGAGTTGTAGCCGTTGTTGCCACATCCCTTATACACTATGACGGCTACAACTCTCTCCCACTGAGCAACCCACTGAGTTTTAAATGATTTGTCTCCATTCTGTAACTTTGAGCTTTTGCTAAAAGACCAAGCAAAAAAGTCAAAGAAAATGGTGTTACTGGGAAATCGGAAAAACAAAAACTATTTACAGTGTTAAAAAAATGATGCAGAAGTTTCCACAGTCCTAAAAAATATACATACCTGCTGCTCTGTCGAGCCCCATCAGCCCTATCGCTATCATAAGAACGTCAGCCCATTCTTATGTCTAGGACAGGCAAGCTAATTCTGTTTCTCCAGCCCCAATGGGGGCTTTCATATTTCATCTTCCTTCATCCACTGTCCCCAGACCTCCCTACATTAGCACAAGGTTGTGGGGAAGAGACCCCATTGTTATGGCACCCCCTCTTACTATTATGGAAGGGCAGAAGGCTTTGTATGGGCAGAAGGAAGTGGACATGCTTGCTGCCACCCCTTGCCTGCCCGGCCATAAGGGCTAGTATGAACAGGTGACATATCTACTTTCCCTCTTTTACTGTCTGTGTGCTAAAACGTGGTCTAGCATTGTTATTAAGGGAGAACTCCATGAATTAGTTTCTTTTACCATCAATAGGCAATTGTGTTTACATATTTAAAATGACTTGTGTCTTCTGTAAGCTTTTACCTCCTGGGCGGTTGTCTAATGTAAGCTTGGGGTGAGTTAGTAATAATAGTGTGAAAGGTTCAGAAGGCTATACTAACCTGTGCGGTGGGAGCCTGTGGCAATTCTCTCCATCAGTAGACACACCGATCTTTCCAGGTCTGCCTTGATCATGTCATTGATGATGCTGCAGAGGAGGGGGGTGACGCCATTGACCTCTATGTATTGGAGGCGTTGTCAGTTTATTTTCAGCACATCCACGGCACCAACGATGATTGCATGTGAAAAGGGGAGGGGGCAGAATCGCAGGGTATTTCATTGTAAGCCTGTGGCTAGCCTTTTAAAAGAGCGTTGTGCCACGTGCGTAACATCCAGGCGGTTAAGCACTTGTTTCCCACTAAGTACTTTAATTTTGATTTATGCATAAACCATGTGCTTTATTTTTTATATAGATTTTTGATTTAAGAAATATTCTCAAAGACTTGCCCCCCCCCCCATTCCCAAAAAACATAGTTGAGTCCGGAAAAAAACATTTTATATGCACCAGTTTTGGTTTTGCAAAGGTATATGGGCTCCTCTACTTCTTACCAAACTACCAAACGTGATTTTATTGCACATTGAGCTTACAGTGTTCTTGTATAGATATTTTCAATAGACAAGGTCCCCCCCAAAAAAGGGGTGGGAAGCCAGAAGCACCTCTAATGATGTGAGGGTACAACTGAGCAGACTAGAGAAGGGGAGCCATGCCTGCCCTTTATTAATGATCTGTCAAGTTACAAACTCTGGGCATGGTTTCTTTTTCTGTTTGTTTTTTCAGGTCACATATTGTGGAGAAAAATTATTAAGTTTTATGACTCAGGAGGACTTTGCACCAAATGAATCAAGTCATCCACTTGCACCAAACCAAACATCATGTAAGTGCTAAATAATGGCATAAAGGTTTGAGTTATTTTTTAAGTTGTCCTTAATAAAGTGTAAAATTACAATCTAACGTATTTTTCAGACTATAAGACATACTTTTTCACCCCAAAAATGGGGGGGGGTGCCTGCGTCTTATGATCTGAACGTGCGACCACCCACGGCCATTTGGCCACCGGTGATCACAACTTGGCTCCATGCCAAGCTCTCCCGGCAGATGGGAGATCAGCTGTGTGCAGAGGGAGAGCTGGCGGGGAGCTGAACTGTATTGGCTATATTTGCAGGGCCCTGCAGATAAAACCAATGCAGAGTTTGTGTAGGGAAAGCTGCACTCGCCGGCAGTTTCCTCACACACACAGTGTACAGGAGGGAGGGGTGACCAGAGTGCAGATTCCCCCATGAGCCCCCCTTCCCTACCCCGTGTATGAGGAAGAAAAGATGCTGAAGTGTGCTCTCTAGTGACACCATTTTTGTGGCTGAAATTGGGTACTGCAGGGGATTTTTTCCCTTATTGATTTAAACACATGAAATATTTTATTTTCTGATTTCCTGCTCTAAAAACTGGGTGCATCTTATGGTCAGGTGAGTCTTATAGTCCTCAAAATACCGTATATATTTTTTTTGTGAACCAGATTAGGTTTTTCACATTTAATTAAAATAAGAAAAATGAAGGTGAATGCTATGGCTCCAAATATGAAACGGCACAATTTTACATTCACCATTCTTCCAATCAGTAAAGATAGCAAAAGTAGATCTCTATGGTGACACAGACAGCATATGCTTTTTGACAAAGTGCTGAATATAGCAGAAACATGTCAGAGATTTTTCTTGTTCCCAGTGCTGGAATACATTTGGAATAAATTAGTTTTGATGTTGTTGAGCCCTTGAACAGCTTAGATCTGGGCCTAACTCCATGGAGCTGGGCTGACTGTGCATGGACTGACCTGTAGAGATGAAGAGATGAAGTGACAAGATTAGATTTCAAAATATGTAATGTCTGCAGAATAATGTTCATAGTTTTTATTCTCCAAATATGTCCTTTTATATAAACCTAACAAAAATAGCAGTCATCTTATTCCATTCGAGCTGTCAGTAAACAGAATAAAGGACAAACACGAACATAAATATTTTTTTTATGAATTACTGTATATACTCGTGTAAAGGCTGACCCGAATATAAGCTGATCTACCTAATTTTAGAACAATATCCAGAAAAACTGCATGATTTGATGCCTAGTATAAGCCTAGGGGGGGAAATGCAGCAGCTAAGACTCAGAAACACACAGCAAATGTGCTTTTGTTAGGAGATTATTATTATTTATTATTTAGCAGATCTGTAAGTGGATTACAAAGCCCCTGAACATCACAAAAATTGCTGGAGTTGTAGAGAAGTGTTGTGGGAACATTTTAAAAAAAAAGGTATTGCTCTATTGTATCAAGTTTTTGCACAAAATAAGTTCAAATTTGACTTGATTTGAACCTAATTTATGCAATGACTAAATATGCTAGAGCAATCATTTATTTTTTCAAATGTTCCCACAACCCTTCTCTACATCTCCAGCAAATTGGTGATGATAGCAGGTTCGGGGGCTTTGCAATTCACTCATAAAGTCCACCTACAAAATTCCGCAAATTTCATTTCTTGACCCGAATATAAGCCAAATGTCTTTTTTTAGGCTTATTTCAGTTGCTGCTAAATTTGGCTTATATTCGAGTTGTATATGGTATATTTTTCATGCCTGTTAACTTATCACTAGTGATGGTCAAACTTCGGCCATGTCCGTCCGCGAACGGGTGGAGCGGACTTTTAAAAAAGTCTGCCGTCCGCCCGTTCGCGGACAGATTGAAATTCCCCGCCTCTAGGCGGGGAATTTGAATCTGAAAACCCGGATGTGACGTCAGTGAGGTCACATCCAACACCTGGAACGCATAGTCACTGACGTCACATCCGGGTTTGAAAGACCAGGTTCTCTACCCGGTCTTCAGTGAAAACATTCTTCCTGCGGCGGGATCTCGCTGCTCCTGATCCCACCGGAGGAAGAATAGAGGGCTCCTTCTCGCCGGCAAACAGGGCGGGTCGAACACCCGTATTGTCCGCTGGCGAGAAGAAGGGCAAACATGCTTGTTCGCGGCCGAACTGTCCGCCTTGCGGGCAGTTTGCCCATCACTACTTATCACATGCAGAATGCTTAATGCTTGGCAGGAAGCATGGTATGTGGGTGGCATACACCTTCCTTATGCACTTTTGAGCAGTTTGCACTATGCAAAGAAAATAGTTTCTCCTATAAAGTATAAACTCAGTGTAAATGTTCTGTGTTTACATGGGCAGGTTTACAAGTAACGCCTCTTCTTTTTCAAGAAAATAAAAGCAAGTGGCAGTGTATATACAAATAAAATGTAACAATAGATTCTGAGCTGCAAAGTCAACGCATAACTGTACATACGCATTTGGAAATATTACAAAGTTTTCTTGTGTCAATTGTTATTTTGGTGCCCGGATTTTTCTTAAGGTCCCCATACACCTTTAGATTTCTCTGTCAGATTTCCTTCAGATCTCCTTTTGTTTTACCAAAACCATGTGATATGAGGGACTTTCTAAACAAAAAAGCCCCCCATACATGTCTAGATTTTCTGTTCAATCAACTTAAAAAGATCCATTTTTTGGGATCAGGGAAATCTGTGATTGATTGTATGTTTGCCAACTGTAGTAACAGATATTTGACCAACTTGTTTGTAGATAGACTGAAAGTGTAATGAATTTCAATACAACCAATTAAAATTTACCAGCACGTCCAATCCTTTTTCAATCAATTTTTTCCCCAATTTTAATTATTTTAGGTTGATCTAACCATGTGGGCTGCCATATATTTTCATCTAAACGTGTATGGGGGCCTTATGTCTACCTGTGTTCAGTAACAGAGGACTGTATACTACATAGTTGTTGGTAGATCTAAAGGATATCTGACAGAGAGATCTTAAGGTGTATGGCCAGCTTCACTGTTACTTTTCCTGGCTTACATCTTCATTAAGCTAATGCATGGGTTTCAGAGACACACCATGAGCTGGGTGACCTGGTTTATTAACAGGATAGAAGAGGCAATGCTTTGTCTGCTATTAGAAAGGATTTTTCTATTTAAACAATAAATACCATTTAAATAATTAAAATAAGTTTAATTTATAAATAAACAACACATTAATATGTTTTTTGTTGTTTACTTCTAATACAAAGAAATAGGAAAGCTCTTAATAAGGGCTCTTTCACACTAGCCACGCTGCGTTTGCAAGTGTATGGGAGATGCTTGCACTGCGTCTGCAGAAATGTGGGCTGCAATGCGTTTTCAGAATCGCAAACGCAGGTCTAGTGAAGAAATGTTGCTGCAGCCTTTCCTGGTGAAGTATTTCCCAAACTTGTCCTCTAGTCCCACCAACACGACAGGTAAGACACTGATCACTCCAAATAAGAAGGTTATGAATTGGAGAACAGGTTTGGGAAATGGCAATGTAGATTTGAACCATTTTAGTTCAATCCTTGCCGGTCACGTATACATCTGCATTACCACAGTTAACCTGTCATGTAGGGAGTGAACAAATATCAATGCTAGCGCCCTATGTATTGTTCTGGATGTAATAGGTGGAAAGTTCCAACACTTATGGGTCCTCAAAGTCATCTTGAATTGTGATCCAAAAACTCCAAGAAAGGTTCCTATTGCCGATCGTGTAGGGAGTTATTCACTTATAGACTGCTTTATCATAGATGTGACAAGTATGAGCTACAAGAAACTACTAAAAAGCTGTGAATATAGATGACTTGGGCAGGGTTGACCTGAGGAGAGAAGGAAAACAAAGATACACCCTATCTGCCTGCAAATTTACCGCCTCCCCCAACTGACCTCTTTACCCCCCACCCCAAAACCCCCCTATTCACTACAAATAAATACACATGACGCCCAATTGGATTTTTAAAGTGGATACAAAATACTTCTTTTGGCCACAGCTGTATTATTACAAAAATACAACCAACAACATCTTCGTATAAACTTAACCCCAAAAAAGGTCCCAGGACGGTGTCCCCACTTTAGAACTCGACCACTGCTATACCGGCCACTAGCCCTCTCCACTACCGGCTCAGTGGGTACTACCAATGCAATTGGCTCCATCTGTAACCCTTGAACTTTTAGCATAACCAACCGCTTCAAGCATGAGGGTCATTGACCCGGCAAGAGCCCAATGTATTTAATAGTTGGTGCAAACCATCAGCAGGTCACCTGATAAGGTTACCCAAGGATCTTCTCATGGACACCGTCCTGGACCCGCCGCTGTGACGAAACTGGAAACCCCCAAAAACCCGGCAAACAAAATAGGGTGGGAGGGAGGGTCGATTCTTCAGGAAAAAGAGGCCGACGTCACTTTCGTCACCGGGTTTTACCCTGCGCGGCCACACCCCCTCTCGCATCACTTCCGTCGCTGATGCTGGGATCACTCCTCTTGCAGTCCCGCCCTAGTCAGGAACCCCTGCGCCGAGGTGCCCTGGCTGGGGGTGCTGATTCAGAAATTACACAATTAAACACTACATAAAAAGTGTGTAAAATCTAACACACATGATATGTAATAACCAAATACTGTTAGTATTACACATTAGATTGAGAGACAATTAGTGATATGCTTTGTAAAGTGCTGTGATGTCAGTGCTATATAAATTCCAGATAACAATAGTGTGAAATAGTGTCCAATGGAAACCTGTGTATCTTGTTGACTACCATATGCAGATGACATCCAGTGTCTGTGCGCTTTTTGAGCCTGGTTTATGGCTCCCCGTTCTCCATAAGTATCCATGCGATGGCGACTTCCAGCAGGACACTGCAATAGTACTTCTTTACCAGTGTTTGATTACTATTGGGCCAAGAATTTCAATATTGTACCCTCTTAGTAAGGTTTCCAACAAAACTTGCGTTGGGGTGACATCTACACCTTTGGATTTTAACCTTTGTTTAGTATATTGCTGATCAAACTTTTGTTTTTATGTAATAAAACATCAATTTAAATCAAGTTTGTGACTTTTAGAACCCTGTTTGCTAATTGTAGCATGATTTATGACATTTTTGTTTGCCCTGGTAAATAGAATGAAGAATAGAGGTGCTGCAATCTTTAGCGAATGGGACAAATTGTTCTACAAAAAACCTCCAAATGTTAAAACACCACAGATCCCCACTTTGGGTTATGGTATTCTCTACGATAACATTGGAGGAAAAAATAGTTACGCTTCAAAGCTTATTTTCTTTATAAATATGGTGGATTATACAATGTTGCATTTAGTTCTATAGAGTCTGGTACAATACAACCAGTTAACATGGAAACTTGTATCATGCTTGCTTTTGAAAACAACAGTTTATCTTGCATTTGCTAAATTTGGTAGAAAACCTTCCATGACCAATTGGAACCTATAACATTTTTGGAACCCTGATTTCACCTCTATTTGACCTTTTAGGAAGTAGTGTGCAGGCAAACATTGACCTTCTTTTATTTGTCCTGTTGAAAATGCAATACCAGTTCTCTTTGCTCCAATAGGAGGAGGCAGCAAGATTGTTCATGTCCAAGTTTTGGTCCCAGCTTCCAGAAATTACATATTCACATGGTCTGGTATCTTGCACATTTACAATTTAATGTGGCCATGACCAGTGCAGTTCCGAGGCTTTCGGGGGCCATATGCAAGTTCTTGCTCAGGGCCCCTTGCCGCCCAGGGGTCGTGCTATTGGCGCCATTGCAACTCGTGATGTTCATATCTGCACAGGGAGGGAGTCTGCCACAAATGTGTGCGAGGGAGGGAGCCCAACATAGCGGGAGAAACGGCCCTGGCCATGACATTAATATAATATGGTCTTTTTGAGTATGATACTGGAATAACCCCTTTGCACAACACATGTCATTGTAGCAATACACATAAATATTTTCATTTGATAATAAAAAAACACAATTTCATTTTGCAGCTTTTTCAAGTCTTCGCAATCCAATGCTTACTGTACTTCAAGTAAAAGACGTCTTGTTGTTTGATAAAAGTGATTTCTTTCCAATCCACATTATGGATCAGATGTGGGAAGAGTTCCTGAACAAGGATAACTTGGACTTTTAAAGAACTGACATTGCTTTTCTAAGGATTATTTTCTCAGAATGTACTTTTATGATCTTTTTTTTACCTTGATTTTCTTCTTCTAGCTGGGTATCTTTTAAGCATATTGAATGTTTCTGTTTGCAGTACTGATGGGTTGCGATTGCAGCAAAATATCATTTTGATTTTACCATGGAAGTTTCTAAGTTTAGTACACGGTGCCAGAAGTTGATCCACAGATTTCTAATTTTAGAGTTTAATCAAATACATGAGGCTGCAGTTATTCCTTGTTCGGAAATATTTCCACAGTATGTGAAGTACAGCATTATAAATTGCAATCAGTTTTAAACCAAAAAATACTTAATAAACATAAACTCAATAAATCTTTTGATTTGAAATTCTCTTTTCTAATAAAAGTACAGCGAGGAACTTACATTGAAGGCTCTGACTTTTCACTGGAACTGTAAAAGTTCCAGTGAAAAGTCAGAGTTTGGAGTACATGCAGGGCTTTTTTTCTGGGGGAACGCACCGGAACGGAGTTCCGCCACCTATTTTCAGCCTGGCATGGAGTTACCTGGCCCCTCTCCTCCTCCCCGATGTTAGTGTGACAGCTGTAGATTCTGTGTTCTCTGTCAGATACTGCTTCCTGTAGCTCCTCCCGCAGATACGTCCTCCCCACCCAATCAAAACACCGGACAGGACGCACCCTCCCCTAAGCTGAATAAATCTGTGTGTTACTGTAACTTTACACATTCATAGCAGGAAAACCATTGATAGTATAATCATGAAACTTTCAGGGTCAGTAATGCACCCCTACTACTACTTACACCACAAGTTTCACCCCCCTATCTACAACACTTATAAGTTACATTTCAGCTAAAATACAGCTATCAGATATTGCTTCCCTATGAGCATAAAGCACTACTCTGCTGCATACACGCTTTCACTTATCCTATTTTAAACACATAGATCTTTGAAAACCCTGCATGGTAGAACCTTGAGACTACATCCATTTTTCAGCTCTCTGAGCACAATTCTTCCTACTAAAAAGCCCCCTATCACATATTGCTTGGATGAAGTCTCATTTTTTAGATTGCCAATTTTTTTTAGTTATTAGTATAACGCATACAATTTCTGTCACTTGGATATCCGCAGGGAAACATTAATAGCTAATAGCTCCTTATATAACATGGTTTTGGTAGAACAAAATTTGATTGTACAGAAATTGTATGGAAAGATTGTAAGGTGTATGGGCGGCTTAAGGAAGGGATTTGAGACATCTCCAAAGCTTGTTTTTTCAACAACTTTAGTTAGCCAATATTCATCGATGACACTGTACAACACACTGTACATACTATTAGTGAAAAGTCAAATAAATGGTTAAATAATATGGAATGGAATAAAATAAAACAGACAAGATACTCACATTAAGGGAGGTTTACAAGGATTGATCTCTCAGGGTCATGTGCTTTCCAGGATGACCAATAAAAGGGTGACCACCGGTTATGTCTGCCTCCCGTTTCTTTGAACATGGAACCAACATGTTGGTTCAATGAAACTGGTGGCCTTTGGTGATGGCGGCCACTGGTTTCTTCGAACAGGGAACCAACAAACACTGTTCGATTTCCAAAGTAGCGAACAGGATTTTGATGGTGCAGGAGTTTTGAACTTGAGGTTTCCTCGATTGCACGGGCATCGACCCATGTATGAGCTATTTAAGTCTGGAAGCCCAATAGAATGAAGCTATGTCCTGTAAAAAAATCATTTGATTACATCCAAACACAATTTAATTCGATCAAACGAAAATAGAGTGTATACATTGAATATAGGCACAAACATCCTGATTGAATCTATCGTCCACTGTGGAAAAATCTATACGTGTATGGCTAGCTTTATTGCCGGTCTTCAGGCTTTTGAGCTGTCATGGGGGCATTATCTTAAGACCCCCCCCAAACTGTTGCACACACCCGATGTAAAGGCTTATTCATGTTTCCCTGCAGTTATCCAAGTGACATACATTGTATACATGTAACATTTAGCTGCGGCCGCCCAGACACAGAGTGCCTCCAAGTTGTTAGTACACATATGAGCTATGTAACAATAATGCAGATACGCATAGCTAGTTTTTGGCCACTTTTGAGTACCAGAGTACCACTTATGTGCAAATTGTATTTACAGCATAAGTTCATTCCATTGTCAATAAAAACCAATAACATATAGTTTATTGCAACAATTGTCTACTTTATGACCCTAGAGCACTGGTGTTGACGTACACTAGAAAGAGCATTCCCTCAAACAATGTTACCAAAGTGTGTAAACAAAAGTAGTTGCTTGCTATATGGAAAAAGTATAAATTGGGGGCAAAGGTCATAACTAGCTGTGAAGCAATGTTTGAAGTACAGTATATTAACACGTCTTATCTTCAACAACTCCCTTAGGTTGGCTGATGTTTGTTTCAAGCCAGAGTAAAGAACTGGAAACAACACTCACACCTCTACAAGCTAACTTTGAGGTTTAAAATGTGGATTCTTCTTGAGGCAATTTAAAGCAGACCTACCACTAAAAGTTTATGTTTGCATGAAGGGCATTACAAGGATGGCAACTCAAAAACTTAAAGCGGACCTACCACCTGGGAGGTCACTCAGCATTATCATGTGCAGCTAAGCCGATAATGCTGAGATGCTTGATTGTAGAAAACTAATCTTCTTCTAACAGCTGTAGTGGAGCTTGTTACCAGTGCTCCCCTCCCACTGCATTACGTCTCGCCTGGGCAGCCGAATTGGTGTGTGGGATATCTCCCCCACAGGCAGGAAATCGTCATCAGCTGAATCCCCCTCTTCACACAGCCCCCCTCCTTTGTCTGCAGCTAAGATACGAGTGGAGAGGGGGGATCAGTGTGGGCGGAAGTGTTCAGAAGCCAGGAGATAAGATGCCAGCATGAGAAATCCAAG
>CM070032.1:31899743-31921390 GCA_036250615.1 Ptychadena robeensis
AGTGATCGCGTCCAATTGATCGGGGGCTCAGAATTGGATCCGACAGAGAACCAACATAATCTCTGCAGTACAATGATCATCTGTAAATCTGATCTCAGCAGTACAATGATCATTCGTAAGATCTGATCTCTGTAGTACAACCATCATCCAAAAGATCTGATCTTAGCAGTACAATAATATTCCATAATATTTGATCTCTGCAGTACAATAATAATCTATAAGATCTGATCTCAGCAGTACAATTATGTAAAGCCCCTCCATAGACATATAGATTTCTGCCCTTTATCTACAACGCTCGACAAACGTGCACGCTCCTGTGAGTCGTCTGCCGACCGGTGGTCCGTGAATTGTGTGTTGTCCACCTTGACGATCGACCCTAATAAACGACAACTTTAACAAAATAAGGATTGAACATCGATCAGTCCAGTTGTTGTTTTCGGGGCTAAAAAACAAAAAAACATGTTGGTGGAGGCACTTGATCCCTTCCAGTTCGACCGGCACCTAAATACCTAATTGCCCAATTACCTATACCACACCCTTTCCTTTATCCATCTCCTCTACCATATATATTTATCTGTTATAACAAAAATAAATGATTACAGATAATAGCATGGAAGGAATAATAGGCCATATCCAAAGCCATTGTCCCCTGAGTGGCAATAAGTGCTAACACACAAACACACACTTTCTAAAATACAGTAAAATCCTGATATGTGTAATAATTACATTGATTATTACAGATATCAGCAAAACCTGACATTTAAAAATCACCTACACACACTCAATTACCCCTAAACACCTAGAAAGTTTTATATTTAGTAATTTTATCAATAATCAGCTATAAAACCGTAATCCCGAAAATTCAACATTAGTGATGATCGCGAATATTCGGATTCCGAATATTAATCGCGAATATCGGCAATTCGGAAATTCGCAAAGATGGTGAATATATTGCCGAATATTCGCAATTCCGGATATTCGGTATTTTTTATCCATTACACATGCCTCTCAATGCAAGTGGACGAATGCAAAGGCAGCATCAAGAGCTTAGCAACACCATCAACAGTTTTTTTAAAATGAATATTGGGGTGATGCGAATATTGCGAAAATCGTCACTTTAAAAATTCGCATAAAAATTCGCGCCATGTTAAACATATATTACGCGCACGAAATTCGCAATAAAAACTGCCAATATTCGCAATAAAAAAAAAAACCCGAATATTGCCGAATGCGAATATTTTCCGAATGTTTTCTATAAAATTTGTGGCGTGCCGCGAATATGAATGTTGCCTATGCCGCTCATCACTATTCAACATTTCCATCAAAGCAATACACTACAAACCGCACATCACCACCTACAGCTATTAAAGAATGACCCCTGCCAAATCCAAACTAACCACCAGCAAAAGCATAAGGGCCATATCACACTATATGCATTGCATTGTGTTTTTACCGCACATGCTTTTTTTTACTGCGCGCATTTATACTTAGGCAACCAATGTTACCATTCTATGCTTTGTGTTTTTAAAAACTCACTACTGTATGCATTTTTCATTAATTTGTTCAAAAACGCAGATATAATGTTGAAACATGCGTTTTTGTATATATGTCAGTGGGCGACTCACACAAACATGCACGCTAGTGATGGCCGAACATCAGCTGCGGCTGTTCGTGAACAGGCGAATCGAACTTCTGCAAATACCCGTCGTTCGCATGTTCACAGCGAACCTCCATTAACTTTAATGGAGGGCGAACTTTTCAAACCTTCAGGTCGTATTTGTAGCCAAAATACCAATAAAAAAAGTGTCAAAAGGGTGCAACCACCTGGACAGTGTCATGCCAGAGCAGGATCAATTGCTAAACTTTCCCCAAAAATACAGTTTTTAAATGCTGTTTTTTTCATGTCTAAAGGGCGGAAATCACATCAAGATTACAGATTTTGCCAAATGTTAGCTGGAGTGGGCTGCCAGCCTGACAGTACCTTCTGCAGCGCATCACATTTAGTCAGATCTCTCTGCAAAGTCCTGCTTTAGTTTGAGGTGGTGAACTACAACTACCAGCACACCTCAGTTTAGGATTATAACACAGTGCACAGGTCCCATAATACAGCATACCCCACCCCCAGAAAATGACTTTTGTGGCTCAGTAATGATGAACTACATGTAACAGAACACCTTAGCTATATTTACAGATCACTAGATGGAGTATAGTAGCAAAGTAGCTCAGCCATCCCTCAATCAGCAGCAGCTCTCCCTATCCATCTAGTACTGGAGACACAGGATAAATGTAAAATGGATGCTGGGCTGCTTCTTTAATAGAGGGGGGTGTCCTCCAGGAGGGAGAAATGTGTTGTGTTGGCTGTACTGTCCCACCTGACTGTGGGGTGAGGATTCAAACTTTGCCTCCATGTTAAGGTATAGGGGGCGGGTAGAACACCCATAATGTTCGCTGGCCTTGCGAACTTCGAACATGCTATGTTGACTGCGAACTGTCCACCAGGCGAACTTTTTGGCCATCACTAGTGCACGCTGATCAAACGTTGTAGATAACGGGCAGAAATCGATATGTCTATGAGGGGCTTTAGCAGTACAATGATCATCTATAAGATGTGATCTCAGCAGTGCAATGATCATCTATAAGATGTGATCTCAGCAGTACAATGATCATCTATAAGGTGTGATCTCAGCAGGACAATGATCATCTATAAGGTGTGATTTCAGCAGTGCAATGATCATCTATAAGGTGTGATTTCAGCAGTGCAATGATCATCTATAAGATCTGATCTCAGCACTACAATGATGATATGTAAGATGTGATCTTAGCAGTACAATGATCATATCTACAAGATGTGATCTCAGCAATACAATGATCACCTATAGGAAAATATTTCAACTAGGAATATATCTCAGAACACCGGCACTAAAATGATCATCTATAAGGTGAGATCTCAGCAGTGCAATGATCATCTATAAGGTTTGATCTCGACAGTACAATGATCATCTATAAGGTGTTATCTCAGCAATACGATGATCATCCATAAGATCTGATCTCAGCAGTACAATGATCATATGTAAGATGTGATCTCAGCAGTACAATGATCATATGTACGATGTGATCTCAGCAGTAAAATGATCATATGTAAGGTGTGATCTCAGCAGTACAATGATCATATGTAAGGTGTGATCTCAGCAGTACAATGATCATATGTAAGGCGTGATCTCAGCAGTACAATGATCATATGTAAGGTGTGATCTCAGCAGTACAATGATCATATGTAAGGTGTGATCTCAGCAGTACAATGATCATATGTAAGGTGTGATCTCAGCAGTACAATGATCATATGTAAGGCGTGATCTCAGCAGTACAATGATCATATGTAAGGTGTGATCTCAGCAGTACAATGATCATATGTAAGGTGTGATCTCAGCAGTACAATGATCATATGTACGATGTGATCTGAGCAGTACAATGATCATCTATAAGATGTGATCTTAGCAGTACAACTATCATTTATCTATAAGATGTGATCTCGGTGTGATCGGATGAGAAGCTGAATCGCTTCTGTGCGAGTGTCATCAGATGTCACACTTGTCAGCCTGGTAAGTTACTACTTCCTTCTGTATGAAGTCAGACGAGCCCTCCCACTCCTCTGGACGTCAGCCTCCCCTTCTCTCTCAGACATCAGAAAGCTCAGGACTTGTTCCTTCCCCGACATACAGCCTGGAGCTCCGCTACCCAGCACAGCAGGGGAGGCTGGCACCTGGGAGAAGGCTGGCACCTGGGGAGGCTGCCCCTGGATGACTGGCACATGCACAGGACCAGCAATCAGGACAAGTCAGCTTCCAGCAGTCTGCTGCACTTTGGTGAGTAACTCTTTTCCTTCCACATTCCATGTAGACACCAAGCTCAGGGGCAGCACTGATAGCTGCCATGGCACAGTGGTACCTGTGTGCTGGCCAATGTGATGCCATCTCTTCATCTATAAAATGCTCAGTGTGAGCCTCCTATTAATAATGCAGCACTTGTGTGGCAGCTCTGGATAGAAACATTTCTTTTTTTAGCCTTTTGAGTGGCTGCAGTGTAGCCCTGGCACTGATGGAGTTTTTAGTTTTGGTTTCTGTGGCTGGTTCTATCACATGTCATCACAGAGCATGTGAGGGTAGGATGATGGAGATAGTGTCCTCATGACACCCCCCATGCTTTCTGTTATTTCTGATGTATAAAGTAGAAGACCATATACAATATAAATCACAATGTATCCTCTGCAGATCTGTGTTAATAAGCCGCCTGTGCCGCAGGCTACACACATAATTACTGTCATGTTATTTATGTATTTTCGATTTGTGTGTGTACTGATATTTATTGCAAGCGACTGAGCCAACTTTGCACAGTATTAAAATATGTTATACGCACTCATTTATTCCCAACGTGTTATTGCATGTTATACATAACAAGACAAGTAGTTATTGTAAATAATTGCTTTCGCAAGAGAATTTTTGCCATTAGAATACAAGCATGTCAGTTTTGTTTTTATAGTAATGAATGTCTTTCAATTTCCTGCAGGAAACGACCACTTAAGAGGCCAGTAAATCGAAACTGAGCTACCGTATACTGGGTGTATGTAAACCATAACGGTAACATTTTCTTTGTTGGTCCCCCTCCCTTTTTTTTTTCAATTTGGTCATCAAAAGAGAAAATTCTGTTTAGGAAAAAAAATAAAATACCAGAAATCAGTTGATGTTTTTTAAAGTTGCCATCAACTTTTCTCTAATCGATCTTAGGTTAGATTGGCAATTCAAATTCAGTTTAAAGTTGGCCATTATTATTAATATTTATTTGTACGATTTCAGAGCTATCAATCGCAGTGACCGATCATTCACGAATCGATTCATGTTTAAAGTGTGCAATTGACCCAAATGTCGTAAAATCAATCAGGCATTGATCCAAAGATGTTATTGGAGACCTTAAGATCTGCCCTTGCAATCGACCGACCCATGCAGGTCTCATTCCACTTCCATAATTTCCGATCAAATTTTTTTGGTGTAGCCGATTTTTAGTTATATAACCAATCGTTTAGGTGCATAAATCGGTGATTAAATGTATCCTGAAAGTGGTGCACTTTCCAATCAATGTAATGTGTCAATGACTTATGATTGAAGACTCAGTTGCATGTCCCAATCATATATGTGATCGATCTGTAAGAAATCTACATGTCTATGGCCAGCTTAACACAGTCAAAACTTTTTGACATATAGTCCACAATGGGATTTTAAATGTGACATAAGTGGCCGCACCAAGAGCCTGCCGGCATAGGGGTCCTAATGCTAGCCATACACATGCCGATAAGCGGCTGATTTTTAATCTGACTGACGGGCGTGCGCGCTCGTGCCGTCGGTCAGGTTAAAAATCGGCATGTGCCTACATGGGGCGACAGATCCCTGTCGCCCCACTTCTCGGCCGGCCAGAGAACGGACATGTCCAATCTTCTCTGGCCGATGGGAGCCGATGAAAGCCGATGCCATAAGCTGCAATGAAGCGGCGTCTTGATTGCAGCTTATGGCCGGAACACAAAGGGTGCCCGGCCGATTGAAGGGGCCCCATAATGCAACGGGAGGCTAACGTGATGACGTCATCACGTTAGCCTCCCGGAAAGATATCGGGACTAGCCTGCTACACACATCGGCGTGTGTATGGCAGGCTTAAGTCCTCATAGCTAGGACAGGATAACTCAAAATTTATAAAGAGAAGCTTTTGATAAGAGAAGCTGAAACATTCTATTGCAGCAAACTACGGCCTCTAGGACACAATCCAAACTACCATCCTCTACGTGTTATCTTCACTTATTGCTGGGAGTGAGGGGAGCCAGAGCCTCTTGACATCAAGGACAAAGGGACAAATTAAAAGACTAAGCTAGGCATACACGGTTCGACGTCTTTAGTTTCGACCAAAAAACACAGGAAAGAGTCATATATAAATGTGTTCATCAAATTCAATGCTACAATAGTTCGATCGTTGTACAATTAATGAAAATTTTCCAACATGTCCAATCCACTTTTCGATAAATGTTTTGATTGGTATCGAACAATTTTCGCCGATCGAACCATGTGTGCAGTATACGGTTTAAGTCTGATCAATGTAAACTTTGACCATTTTAGGTCGCTCGAACGCTAAAATCCAACCGTGTATGCATAGCTCAAAGGGCCAGTTTTGGCCCCCAGGCCTTAGTTTGCCCATGTCTGGTCTAACATCAATGGATGGTGTCAATACACAGTGTGATACATTCAAAACTGATTGATTCCTTTCCTAAGCCATGTGTGCATGCTCCATAGCACAATCTATTACAAATCCATCACAATACATATCCAAAGGTCCGATAATGTATCAATCCATTTTATGTTTTATTTCCATCACTTTTGGTTGTTTGATTCAAGTAAAAATTAAGTGCAATCAAAAGATCTATCTGTGTATGGCTACATTTAGTCCCCTTGTTTTCCTTTTTTGGCTCCCCTCTGTTATGGCAATGCTGCTACTCCAGTGACATTGTAGCCATGACACAGCAAATGTCCTAGTGGAAGTATAGGAAAAGTGAATTATGGTATTTGATAAATACTGCAATCCATCAGTGGCATCTACAAGGTTGTTTTTTATACTCTCCCAATACCTTTTGTTGTAAAAGTCAGTCTGTTACAGTCTGTCCACTTTCTGTTGAAGGGTAAAAGTATTTTTTGTTGCACAGTGGCATTACTTCATCAATGGGGAAAGTGGTCCTAAATAGACATGATGTAGATGAATGACAGAATTACATAAATTATCTAAAGCCATTATTGCTTTTAAGGGCCCTTTCACATTATCCACACTTGCAACAGAGCTTTTTGCAGATAACGGACATGGTAGCCACTAACTGCGTCTGTTACCGCCCCCCAAAAAAACACATTTTATATTGCGCTGCACTTGCCTCTTCCATACAAGTGTATTTGCGCATGCAAAAATGTGGGCTGCAGGTGGGCCTTAACACATTTACATGTGAAACTGAACATACAGTTGCTAAAAATACTACTGTAGTGGTACTTGTATCAATCCACCCTAAGCATGTGTGTTACTTTGGGTGGGTATTTCTTGGTTTACACAGCCAACACATCCTGTAGCTCTTAGAAAAGACAGTGGCATGTTTGCTACTGAATTACTGGTAATCATACATAGTCACTAAGTGGAGAAGAGCTAAAACCTGTTTTACTTGTATATCAAACTCCTGATGATGGAGTCCTAATAGATAATTAAAAAATGTAACGATTAAGCTCACCAATCAGCATTCATACCTGAAATGTTATCACATAAACAAGTCCATTGAAAACACTCCAGGATGGCTTTGTATTTCTCATGGTGATGTAAGACTAGAATACAGGTGGCTCGGCCATGCAATCATTTTCCATGTTCTCTACGGTTTGTTGTTCAGCTAATCTGAATGCCAAAGGAGCTGAAGGTCTGTTCCTCTTTCTTGTCTTTTGTGAAAGTTAAACACTTCTGTGTAAAGTGCGCCTTACTATATGTTAACCCACTCTGATTTAACTTAGCCTACCACTTTGTGGTTAAGCTGCTGTTGCATCCATTTGATTCCACTTTGTTAAAATACCACTAACACCTGACTGTAAAATATTTAGTAACAAGAACATTTTACAAACAGACTTTTTCCCATCCTATCACAGTACCATGTTGCATCCTATCACGCTACCATTCTGGACTATACTGAGCTTCTGAGAGCAACCAAATCTTTCACAAATGTTTGTAGAGCCAGTCTGCAGGATTTGGCCATGGAAATGCTTGGAACACTTAAGTTCAAGGACTTGGAAATGTGTCCCAATACTTTTGGCAACATGGAATAAATGAAACTTTTCAATTTTCCTATCTGCACTGTTTTGGAGACTCAGTAGAAAGTTCTTGATTCCCCAACACTTTGTGTCTTGGGGATGATAGACACCAAGATTGTGATGGCAAATCTATAGCACACATGCCCAAAACGGCACACAGAGCCTTCTCAATTGGCTTGCTAGACAGACTGTGTATCAGCATGTCTGCAGTCTGTCTCTGATTGGTGGGGACAGGGAGAGGTGATATTTTTTTTTTGCTCGAGTAGCATCATGTTTCCCAGTGGACAAACAAACAGTAGTGCCATCTTGTGGCCATACTGATAATTGACCAGGTACGAGGTTTTAGCCTACTTTTGTTTTGTTTTATTGTCTTGTTGACTATTATTGTTACAGAGAACTTTAATCATCATAAAAATTATTTTATTATTTTTATTATTTATATTTTTTTTATTATTATTATTGAAGATACAGCAGTGATGCTGCCATGGCAGTGAGGACGCCTCATGTTCCTATAAACTCCTGTGGGGTTTCTAAGCTCCCTGACTTCTCCTCATTCCTGTATTAGGGCAAAATGTTATCAATTGTAGGGCCATTTCAAATCTGCACCTCCCCACCTCAGTATTCAGGTTAATTTGCCGTATTGGCACTTTAAGATAAAAAAGTGGTTTATGTGTTTCCATTTGGACACTTGGTCTCAAAAAGTTTCACCATCACTGCACCAGGACAAAAAGAGAGTGATTTCCCAGCTGGTTAACGGGCAGCAATCATTAAAGTCTGAAAAAAGATCTACCCCTTCATAGTCTTTCACAACTAAATAGATTTTTGAAGAAAAGTAATCAAAATTAAAACAATAATCAGTGAAGTTGATAATTTGACTTGCCATGTTTTTGAGACAATTTTAATTGACTTCTGCCAGATTTTGTTGCTCATAATGATCCTCAAAAACGTTATTCTCAAAATCTAATGTTTATCTTCTTTTTGGTGAAAACTCCTCATTTCTCTCATTCCTGCTTTTAATAATCCTCTCCTGCGGCGGTGGTAAAAGTCCGTGATCTGCAACATTCTGCCTGTCAAGGATTCATAGATCACAGAACCGGTTGCACCAAATCACCAATTCTTTAGTAAAATTATCCTTTGCATTAAGCCTAGACAACAACAGCCCATAAATGTTCAAACCCGGTAGCCTATGGATAAACGCTGGGCATACCAATTATAACGGGACTTTAATGGCAGATAGTAAACAAATAATAATAAATAAATAGGAAAAATAATCTGTTTTTATTCAATAAAGATACAAAAATAGGTGAAACGTTACAAAAAAAACCTTATGCTTGTCTCCACGCATTTCGTAATATCCTCTTGTTTCTTCAGGAGAAATTAGTAAAGTTGCTGGGGATACAAGAGATAGCTTAGAAAACAGGAAACCTAAAAAGAGTTTCCTATGTTGAACCACTTTTCGGGGTGTACTCCCGAGACTCAACCACAGTGTGGTGAGACAGCAGGTATTTCACATGATGATTATTACTAAACTGATTCAACATGGGAAACCTTCTCTTGCTTCTCAATCTGTAAAAATGGATTGTTTTTACTATTTATGTATTTGTTGGAATGCCTAGTATCTATCCAGAGGCTACGGGGGTACAAACTTTTTTTTGCCTGAGCAATGCTTTGACAGAAAAATTTTTGGTTATGGCTTTAGGTCAGCTCTATACATTTACAGTATACTTCCTGCAGGAAATAAATGCAAAATATTCAACAAAACAATTTACGCTCAGGGTGGATAAAAATCAATGATTTAAAAAAAAAAAAAAAAGATTTTTTTGATTTAAATGGATTTTTTGAGGAAAATAGATTACCATCAAGAGGTTATTCCATGATGGAATAACAATTCATTGTTTAATTATGTAGAATAAGGCTGTATATGTTTAATTTTTTTGGTAAATAAATTCCATGAATCCATTCACAATGTCATGCTTTTCCAGAGGTGTTTGTAAGATTTTATAATCAAGAAAACTACACTCTCAGATATATAGTGACCAACATCCCAAAAACAATAGACAGAAGCAGGGCTGTGGAGTCGGTTGATAAATTCCCCGACTCCTCAGTTTCAGATTCTTCCGACTCCGAATCCGCGACATCCGGACTCTCGACTGACTCCTCTGTATGTAATATGCTAATGTATTGGATTCCCAATACCATTGAAAGGACAGGAAGGCACCCCATACATTAGCCACAAGAACTACCTGGCCAGGGAACCAACACTGTGAATGGCCAATTAAATTAAAGCAGAGAAAGGGAGGTAGGCGAAGATGCTGCTGCTTTTTCCTAAGCTAGGCACCAAGCTGGGATGATCCGGGCATCAAATGAACGGAAATCTATGTGCACACATGGGCAAAATCGTTCCTGTTCAATGGGACCGTTATCCCCCGCTTCAGTGGTGATTTACAAACACCCACAAGCGGGGAAAGCAGCCTCTCCACAGCTCCAAGTGAGGAGTGCTGGGCTCCGGCCCCTTCACATGGACAGGAGCCGCCGGCTGTGGAGAGGCAAGAGCCCGCCGCTGTTTTAATACTTTCCATGAAGACCGCTAGTCTTCATGCCAATACGGGGCTTTGTCAACATGTTGAACCCCGTTCACAATCAAGTCTTGAGCCGCTCTATTGATCCTGGCCCGAAGGAGGCACACACGGGAGGTTGAACCCGATGAGAGTACAAATCACACCGGACGATGTAAACACAAATCTTGTTACAGATCTCCCTGTGTTGCAAGCTTTAGTGTTCTGATCTTCTGACTGAAGATAGGGCAGTGGAAGGCTCCAAGAAAGGCAGGAAAGGGGAACTCATCAAACATGATTCCTGATTTCCTGGAATCCAGAGCATGATAAAGGTTGAAGCAACATAACAATCTAAGTATTTGTCGCCTCACTGAATGCCCAGCGGTTTTCCCAATGCGTTACGGTTCATTCCTGAACCTTGGGCAAATCCATTCCCCTATCCTAAGGCTGCCATACACACCCGATGGTGTGGCAGCAGACAGTCCCGATATGCCCCTTCAGAACGTATGACGTCACCCGTTTGCACCCCGGTGCATTATGGGGCCCCTTCAGTCGGCCGGCACCCTTTGTGGGCGGCCATTAAAGCTCAATGAAGACGCGGTCTCAGAAGCTAATGCCATCGGCTTCAACGGCAAGATATTTGGACATGTCCTTCTCTGGCCAGCCGAGCTGGGGCGACAGAACCCCCTGTGGGACGACAGGATCTGTCGCCCAGGGCACATGCCGATGCGGCCGTTTTCCGACTGACCGACGCGCGAGCGCGCACGCCCGTCGTCTGTGGTTGAAAAATCGCCCGTTTACGGCATGTGTATGGCAAGCATTAACAAGCGTCTCTAGCTCCGGCACCACACATTTACTCATTCTCAGGGAGAGTAAGGTAAGGCTGCCATACACGCACCGAGCGGGGGCCTGATTTTGCCGCCACCAATGGGCGTGAAATGTATAAGCGATTGGGGAGCCCCACAGGGGTGAAGATCCTGACGGCCCCACAGCTCGCCGCCAGAACGGACTGCGCGATATTCTAGGCCGGAGCTGTAGTCTCAATGAAGAACCGCGCCTTGGCTGTCAGTCGGAGACAGCGTGAGGACGTCCACACTCTGCACTTAGAGCTCACCTGAGCTGGTCTGTTGCCCCCACTGGTACCGTGTGTGGGGGCTTTATGCTAGGTCACAGTGGGGCTTTAAATGTTATGCGCTGCATGCCTTATCTTATAGCAGAGAGTCATTAGTTCATTAGACTGTTGTTAATCCGACATTTGAAAGTAAGTAGCCAGTCCCTTCCATTAAATTAGTAGGAGTCGGAGACGGTCCATTTTTCCGACTACGACTCCACTCAGGACCCAAATGTCCTCCGACTCCGACTCCTCGATCCGACTCCACAGCCCTGGACAGAAGTTGATAATGGCATAAGCACATCACCCAAAATTTTGCCTTGAATAGACGAGGGTGAGGGGATGGGCCACTTACTATATAAAAGCAATATATTTATTATACACAGTGCAAAGATGAAGTAATGGCATCAAATCAATCAGAAACAATGCATGATGTTGCGGATGTACACATCTGTACACGTGCTGTTACACAATTAAAATAGTCCAAATTTCACCCCAACACGCGTTTAGTTGAAGACTTCTTCAGGGGGTACGATATGTAATTTCATCGCCAAATCTACATAACACAAACAGCCAACACAAGGGGATCAATCATATTGAATAACCAAATCCACATAAAATTGGACACAGACCCTCAGGGGTTACTCACGTCCATAGATCCATATAGGAGGAAAGACCTGATTTCTGAAGATGGTCTTGTGTAATTGTCTAAGCACGTGTACAGATGTGTACATCTGCAACATTGCGCATTGTTTTTAAATGATATGATGGTCATTACTTAATTTTTTGCACAGTGTATAATAAATGTATTGCTTTTGTGTCCCCTCACCCATGTCTATTCCAGGCGAAATTTGGGGGCAGTTTCTCCGCCTACAAGATATTATCACAGATGCTTGGTTTACTTTTGCAGTTCTCAAAACTAAGTACAACAGAAAAGACATCCAAATATGAATGATTAACCTAAACTGGGGATAGAAAAAACTAATATGAAAAGTTGTTATTCTAAAAATCTTCATCTACTTGCATTTTAAAGTTACAGCAGCAAGTAATCGTGATTTAAATCATGATTTAAATCGGTTTGATTTAAATCAAATCCACCCTGTTTACGTTTAAGACTTATTAAGATTTATTAGGACACTTGCGAAGACTACAATGTTACATCATTGCCACTGACACGATATACCGGTATTTGTTACACAAGTAATTGCTAGTGCGTGCAACCAAGCCCAGCAGAGTAAAGGCACCCATACACGTTTTGATTTTCCTGTTTGAGCGACCTAAACCAATAGATTTTTAAGTCGATCAACCAAAAATGTATGCCTGTCCACATGGTTCCATCGACCTTGATCGATTGAAATTGATCAAAAACTAGATCGAAAAATAATCAGACATGTCGAAAATTTTTGATCGATCAAGTATACATTGAATGATATTTTGTTGTGCCCGATTGATTTTGTCAATTTAAATAATTAGCATACTTATACATCCAGTGGCAGACATTTTGGTGTGTTTACGATCGACCGCCTTCAAATATGCTTTCGATCAATCGAACCAACATTGATCAAAAATCGGTTTCTCCATGTGGGGGTATTTCGATCGCACATTGGTTGATCAAACTAACGTCGATCATAAATTACGATCTAATCCGATCTAATAGAACGCAGGGAAATTGAAACGTGTATGGGGGCCTTAAGGGATGCGCCCATACCACCCATTCTGTGGATTGCTCCTGGTTTGCTGACGAACTGGACTTTTAATCTAAATTGAAAAAATGCAGAAAAACTTCCCGCCTATGCCTCCATTTTTGTTCAATGGTCGGGCCTCAGGTCATTTAATTTCTTGTGAAATCTATTGGAGTCAACAGGGAGGATGAAAGTAATTTGGCTGTGTTTTTTCATGTATCCTGTTGCATCCAAAAATATTAGTAGTTATTTGCACCATATACTTCCTCCAAAACCAACAAGCTATGGCAAACGAGTAAGGGGGAATAGAAGTTATTATGAGGGTGCAAATGGCTCTACACTGCAAAAGCCCCATTTAACACTCTACTCCTTTGGTAAAAATATTCTTTTACTTTTTCTTGCCTAATGCAAGAAAACACATAAAATGAATTCTTAAATCTTATAATTCCTAAAATGAAAAAAAAAAACTGCCTAAATACACCAACTGTACAAACAATAGTTCCTCTAGATCAGTGGTTCCTAAACTGGGGTGCGAGAAGGTATTCCACCTCCTTCTTGGCCCTCCTTCTTAACCTGTGTTTAAATGTGAAGGGGGTGCTCGAAAACGTTCCTAAACAGAAAAGGGGGCCCTGCAGGGAACCACTGCTCTAGATAAAGAAAAATAAATATTTATTTATTTTATTTAAGCAAATTTGGTTAAGCAGCTTAAATAGTGAATTTGTTTCCCTATTCACATTAAGCAGATGAGCTTCATTTGTTTCTGGCACAGTGCAGTGTACTGTATAACTATGTGCCATGATGTGCATTAAGATGAGTGTTGAGATGGCACTGGAAATTAATGTAATGGCGTGTGTTCCACATGTCTCATTTGCATCACAGTGATACATTATGCCTGATATTTATGTACAGGTCCCAAGAGTCTCCATTTTAATCAAATTTGTCCCGCAGTGATATCTTGCCAAATAATTTTATCTTCAATCGCACTGTTCAGTGTGGGACCAAGCTCATGGAGCTTCATGGATTATGGAGCAGTAACTAGTACTATTATCTGTACCAGCATACTAGTGGATGGGCAGAGGACACTATTCTATTACATTTATTCAATTTTGATTAAGGACATTTTAGGCAAATACAACAATTACATATGCTTTTTAAATAAATGCACAAACTCTTCCATTTACATAAAGATTTCAAACATAACTCTTAAACAAGGCTTATTACATGCCCCATGACCAGACTATTTACCTATCAACAGAATCGCCATGGCTATTTGAATAGGCTCTGTACTCCTAACATTTAATTGCATAGTGGAAGATGCCCTGCCACTTGTTGCTACAAATATCTAATGATTTCTAATACTTCGAACACCACACTAATGTTGGAGGGAAGGTAGACAACCATGTCAATGAGAATAACAATTCTTGTAGCTACTAAGAAAAATGCAAAATATCTTATTTAACGAATCTCAATATTCCAGGTATCATGGACAACAAAACCACATCACGTGTATTAGGAATATCTGTGCCATATATGGTATTGTAGATTTGCATTATAGTGTCCCAAACCTGTTTTATTGACGGGCATTCATCATGAAATATAATGCCTTTCTATTCCAAACATCTCCTACATCTATAATGAGCCTATATATTTGGGCATCTATGCCACTTTTTAAGAATTTTAAACTTTTCTGTCCTGGGCTACAAATACAGCAGAAAGCTTTGAAAAGATGCTCCAAGTTTACCAGCCCATTTCTTGACACATGGGGGTACATGCCTCAGGTCCAATGATAACAATAACCCATAAATAGCATATATTGTATTTCCTGATATTGTATTTCCTGACCTGTACAATCAACTCTAAAGCTACCCATACATGTGAAGATACCCATGGGATCAATGACCCGTTCAGTGCCGTGTGGTGACGTCACTATGAGGTCACAATGCTGTGCTTGGTCGCCCATTGATCGGACAGGAATCATGGTGCACCACTTTAGGTGCTTGATTCCCATTCCAAATACTTTCGTTGACATCCAGTATGGTATTGAAGAGGGATTCACGGTCATGTCCGTTCCCTGTTTGACTGACCACTCTTTGAGCGGGATCAATTGATCCTGCTAGAAGACAGGGGTGGCTGAGTTCGATGACCGTGAACGCACACAGCGTCACTCAAAGCGATCATCAATCAAGCTCCTATCTGCACATGTATGGGGACCTTAAGTTGCCTGGTGATTCCCCCTGATCTAACATAGAGTTTATAGTCTGGAGTTGCAGGTATTGAACCCATGGCATTGGGACTTCAGAAGAAGGAATTGTAAAGCTATAAAAGAAGGTAATAAACCATTTTCAAGACATTTTATACAAGACATCTATCTCTATGCCATGCAGGAGGAAAGTATGGGTTATCAAAGATAGTTTCTTTCTTAGACAAGATAGAAGAGGATGCAACCAACATTCTACACCAGGGGTGGAAAAACATTTTGACTCATGAGCCACAATGGGGTTTTTTGGTTAAATTTGACATTTAGGGGTCAGACAAAGAACCTGTAAGGACTCAAGTCCCCCCAGCCTAGATGGCAAATTTCAACAGATTACAGAAATAAATTGATACATTTAACATACTGCTTAAAACATTTAACTTATACTGCCAGGGAAGTTAAATAAAGAGAAAACATAAAAAGAATTCTAAATATATATAAAAAAGAGGCTTTGGATAGTCAACTTAAACATTCTTTTGCAGGCATGGACAAACAATGACCATAACAATCATCCTCTAGGCATTATCTCCATTAATTGGAGGGAACAAGCAGAGGAGATCCAGAGCAACTTGGCCCCAAGGGGCCAAATTTAAAGATGAAAAGGGCCATGTCTGTTCTATATTATAACCTCAATAGTGAAGCATTTATACCCAATTGCAAAGCAGGGGGTCGCCATACACAATGGTCAAACCATAGAATTAATCATATGTCTATGGAAGATAGGGACTTCTTTATACATAACCATCTCTTACTTTGAAACCAATCCACCAAAAGTATTAGCATACATGATATATAATATTTTGCAATACCAGCTAAGGATTATAATAAACACCAACTGTGGTTGCTTACTTTTTTTTTCTTTTACACATTTGTATCTTGTTGGACAAGATTTCTCTAGCTTATGGAGTTTTTGCATCAATTAAGTTCAAAGTCAACTTAAAACATGTTAAACCTAATTTGAGCAAAAACTTAATGTGCTAGAGCAATCATTTTTCAAAAGTTCCTACAGCCCTTATTTAAATCTCCAGCAAATGCAGGTAATTATATGGTGTTCAGGGGCTTTGCTGCAATTTTCATCTATTGACTCAAATATGTGCTGAATGTCAGCACATATTTAGCCCGCCTATATTTTAGTATTCATGTTAATAAGTGACCTATAAAATTGTTTCATATCACATTACAAAAACAGCTAATATAATAAAATATTTAGACGTAGTCTTGGTTTTTAGGTACATTGAGTGTAACCTGAAATGAATAGCATACATTAGCTTGCCAGTTGCTTCCCTTTGTGCCCTTTGGCCGGCAAACCTGTTACATATGAGAATATAAATTGATCTGTTCTAGATTATCGCTGTCATTTGTAAATAAAGCTTGTTGGTTTAGTAGTAACTTGATGTGGTAAATACAGACCTACGCCTTGTCCTGCTACTTAGGGTGACATCATTTAGCATTTAATTTTGTACATTGTGGATCACTAACTTTGCAGCTATTTTAGGTTCAAGCTAAGTAAACCCTCTATTGTACTTTGTTAATGTGTAACATCTTGTCTTCTCTATGTGCCGTGAATAAAGATGATTCTGCAGAAGTAATCAGGCAGACTTTGTGTCCATGCTGCACATTCAGCTTCTGGTTATCAGCCATTTTACTTAATAAAGATGAAGAGTCAGATCACAACAATGTAGTTGATAAATGCTTGGATTATATGAGTAGAATATAAATACACAATAGGTCCTTTGCTAGGAACAAATACAGTACAATAGGTGATCGTATGATGAAAAATTCACAAAGAACAAAATAAAGAAAAGTATCAGCAGTATTGAAATCCTGATGAGCCTGATTTCTGGGTATGGTCTGATCTCTTTTTCTTATACAGTATTTAGCATTATATCAAAGGCATGGAAGGGGTGGATTTTACTTTTAAAGCATTCAACATATTATGTAGCACTTTACAGAGTTCATAGTCACATTGCTAACTGTCTCTCTGATGAGCTCACAATCTATAGTCCCTATTACCGTCATAATTAATACATTCTAGGTCAGAGTCTAAAGCAGGGAATGCACGTATAGATCACGCCCATCTATCTGGCCCATATCTAATGCGACCATTCCTGTTTTCGAGCGGGACCAGTCAATACCGCTCGAAAACAGGGATATGGGACATGACCGTAAAATCACAATGTCCATTGCTTTGCATGGGGACAGCGGGGTCTCCATGCAAAGCAACGTCGGAGCAGGAGAAACATGAGTGCTGCGCCCCCAGCTCCTCCAATATCGGGCAGTAACGCGATCATCACGCTGCTGCTGGGAACCTCGAACGGCTCCCATATCGAGCTGTGTGTTCCCGGCTTAAGTCATGTAAACACAGTCTAAGGATATTTTATAGGGGAAAGCCAATTCACTTACCTTATCTTTGGATGGTGAGAGGAAACCAGAATATCCAGAGGAGAACATGAAAACTCCTTGCAGATAGTGCTTAGACCAGGGGTGGGCACACTTTTTGACTTGTGGGCCACAGTTGGTTTTGACAGAGGGGTCAACCAAAGATCCTTCAAGGGCCGCTCGGTCCCAAATTTAAACAGATTAACTTGATAAATGAATACATTTTCCATACCACCATATCTCTGGGCAAACCTCTGCCTCTAGAAGACCAAAACAATCATGCTTTATGCATTATTTCCACTTATTGGATTAAGTGGAGGGAAGCCAGAGCATCTTGAACCCAAGGTGACATAGGGCTGTAGTTTGCCCACGTCTGGCCTAGACTGCGAACTATATAGGCTCTACATTTTTCTTGTTCCATAATTTTATAGATACCTTGTAGATCCAACACTTATTGAGCACAAACTGCAAAATAAAAGGTATAATCTCAAGGATTTCTCCTGCCCATTATATTGTACACCAACATGATTAATAATGTGGCTTCAACCTTTCGATAAATCTAAAATGACTGTTTGGCTTAGTAAGGTTGTTTTTTTTTGTTATAAAGATCCATCATTTTACATTTCGGCACAATAAATAACGGGATGCAAATTTCAAACTTACTTGGAAATCAGGTAGACTCTATGGTACAGTAGGGCAATGAGGGGTTTTCCAAATAAGTTTACAATCTAAAGCCCCCCATACACCTTTAGATTCCTCCATACAATTTCCATCAGATCTACCAACAACTATGTAGTATAGTGACCTCCCTGATAGAATACATAGTGATTGGAAGGTGTAGAAAGGTCCTCATATTACATGGTTTTGGTAGAAGAAAAGTTGATTGTACAGAAATTGCATGGTAATTGTGGTGTATGGGGGGCTTAAGAGGTGGGCAATGTACAAAAATGGTGAAATACATTTAGTTTACCGGTGATGACTGTTAAGGACAGAAAAGAGGATGGGAAGGAGTGTGAGAAGGATGGCCTACACGAAAATCATTAAAGGATGAGGAAGTTCTTGGAGAGTGGGTCTGCTCTACGTAAGTCTTGGACCTGTTCAAAGTCGATGGAGGAGCTGTGGATTTGTTTTACCTGTGTAGCCAGAGTTTTGCAATCATTAGTAGAAGTGTACTTATTTCTGAAGCCCCCCCATACATGCATAGATCCACAGGAGCTTTTGCGACACCAAAGCGGTTGCTGCAAACAGTGATCCACCTAAGAACAGACATGTTTTTCTTTGGTTAATCGTCCCTACTTTGGATGAGGATCCGAGTTCCTACGCATGGTTGAGCATGCCTCTATGGCCGGCTTTACAATTCTTACAATATTCTAAATCAAGTTTCAGCTAGTGAAAGATGACGGGTCACAAATTGTTGCTCTGCAGATCGCTGCATTGTTTTTTCTGGCAGAATTATGGATGCAGAAATGCGTTACAGCTGTTTTATAAATCAGCCCAGCGGTGGCATGTACTGTTAAGGAGGGAGAGTAATCAGTAGTGTAACCCGGCTTGTGACTTATTAACACTACATGCGTACAGACTGTTTCCATTTAGGAAATTATCTCAGCAGCGGTGACAGGTTTCCTTTAGCCAAAAATAAACTCCACATCACCTTTTACTTTTCCCTCTCCAATATATTTGACACAAGCTATGTACATTAGATTTTCTATTTTTTGTCTACCATTTATAATGTAACAGTGGAAGCCAGCAAGACTGCAAATATTCAAAGGATTAGTAGTCTCCAGAAAGAAAAATGCATAAAGTATTTTTACTTATGAGCTAAACCCTGCAGAGCTTTAGAACAGCAGAGAATTCTTAGCTGGCAGGAAGCCTGTTTGGCAGCCAAAGTCAAAAGGGATAAAACAGAAGCATCTGATTGGCTGACACTAGAAGTCATGCCATCACAGCGCCATATACGGCCAATAGGCAGTGCACTTTGTCTCCTCGACGTACACAGCCTTTATAACTCTTCTTAGAGCGTTCAACTCTCATACTTGAATGAGTGTTCCTTTATTATTATTTTCCTTTTAAACTGAGCTGTTAATATTCAGCTAGAAAAGTGATATAGTTTTACAACATGTTTAAAGTCTAAATTCACTGCTATCAATTCCTTCTAAAGGCTTAATAGCACGTAATATATGTAGAAACATTTTGATATTAGTTGCTGAGAACAAGCCTTCATATTCATTCCTAGTGAAAATAGAATAAAAGCTCCCTCTACACATGCAGAGTATCGCTAATGACAAGGATGGGAGGATGTACAGATACTGGAGAATAGACCATCACTTTAGATCTCCTGGGATTTGTTTAGCATCTGTATGTTCTTTTTACCCAACAATTCCATATCCTTTAGATCTACCAACAACTATGTAGTATAGGGTCCTCTGCGATTGAACACAGGTAGACTTGATTGTTTAGAAAGTCCCTCATATTACATGGTTTTGGTAAAACAAAAGGAAATCTGACCAAGAAATCTAAATGTGTATGGGGACCCTTAGAATTTACTCTCTAAACCAGGGGTGGGCAAACTTTCTGACTTGTGGGCCACAATGAGTTTTTAAATGCGACAGAGGGGCCAGACCAAGAGCCTGCAAAGGACGCCCAGCATAGGGGTCCTAAGTCCTCGTTGCTAGGACAGTATATTAAAAAAAGAAAATATGTTAAAAAAATAATAAATAGAAGCTTTTGATAAGAGAAGATTAAACATTCTATTGCAGCAAACTATGACCTCTAGAAAACAATCCAGACACTTATCCTCTAGGTATTATGTTCACTTATTGCAGGGAATGTAGCCAGGTAGCCAGAGCGTCTTGGCAAAGGGCCAAATTAAAATACTAAAGGGCCGGTTTCGGACCCCAGGCCTTAATTTGCCCATGTCTGCTCTAAAAAAATGTGTAATGTTGGTCTTTAACAAATTTTAACATTTGTTGAACAGTTGTGTCACAGAAACATTACAGAAAATCTAGTAACACAAAGGAACCCCTAATTCCTAATGCTTTGAAGGTAGCTGGTGAACTATTCTTGGTGTAGCAAAGTTGAGTTACCAAATCATCACCATATCTTATTAAAGGTTAGTGCTCTTTCATGACAGTAAAGCCCACCCCATACACCTTTCAATCTCACCATACAATTTATGTGCAATCAACTTTTGTTATTCCAAAACCATGTAATATGATTGTCGTTGGTAGATCTAATGGAAATTGTATGGAGTGATCTAATGGTGTATGAGGGGGCTTAAGATGTGACCACAAGTTCAGTACTTCCACAGACAAATGTTGGGAGTTGTGGGATTATCTGTAAGGGAAAAAAAAGAACATGGACACGTAAGCCGGCCATAGACACGGCAATTCAGTGTCTATGACCGACCAGCATGCGCGCACACGCTGAGCGCTTCCTGTTTGAGCTCCCCACAACTACAGAGGTGCACACCTTGACTGATTGACTCGAAAAGTCCTGCCAGTGGATCACATGACAATCTGTCCTTTTCTGGGAGATCCTGAAACTTTCGTTGAGTCCCCATCCAAAGTATCTTCTTGCAATTAGTGGCACACACAGGATTCACGTCAGTTCTGCGGATGGCTCATCACAGCGTGGTGACGTCACCACTCTGTAATGAGTCGCCGGCAAAATGGCCAGCGAACGAAATGCCTATGGCCGTCTTTACCTGGTTTAAAAACCCCAAAAATATATAATGGGTAATTTTTTTTAAAAAAGTCACCAAATTACCCAATGAATACAACTATCACTGATGATAACTTAAAG
>CM070032.1:31934785-31949029 GCA_036250615.1 Ptychadena robeensis
TGGTAAGTCTCATGAAAGTTGTATGGAGGAGTCTGCCTGTCTATGGGGGGCTTTACTGTTGGTTTCACAATCCTCAACTGAAAAGAAGATGTTGTAAAGAGACCACCAAACCTCCAATCATCACTTGTTTTGGCCAAGCTTTCCATGTGGTGCCTGCTGCTCAGGTGTAGATCCACCATTGGTATTGTAGTTTCTGATCACATGGAGTACCAGATGTCATTTCTGTTTTTCAGCAGTTATATTGGACTGAGATCATATGAATAACATGGTTTGTTGTGCGTATATAAATTTGTGATAGTCTCTTGCCAAAAGTGCCATTTGTTCATGGTGTTATTAAAAAAGCACAGAAGCTAACATACAACCAATCTGCTATTACTCTGTTTTCAAACAACGATTTCATGTCCAATCTTATTTCAAATCCCCAAATTTTCTCTGAAACACTCGGGAAGTTAGATATGTGTTTCTAAATGTTAAGCCCCCCATACACGCTGTGATCCGAGGGTGATTTTGCGACCCATGTACACGTTCTCGGCAATCGATGCGTGGGCAAAAATCTTGATTGTCCAGAGACCTGACACTGACAATGTTTTTTTCCCTGGCTGACCGGCCTCCCTATTAAAAGTAATGGGCGTCACACAAGTGGTGCCTGCCGATTAGTGTTGAGCTCGAATATTAGATTTTCGAATATTTAGCTCGAATATCGCTATTTCGCCATTTCGCGAATATTCACGAATATATCATCGGATATCAGACGCGATCACGATTTTTCGCGATTTATTGCGCTTTTATAATCGCAATTTTATAATCGCGATCCATTGCAATGAATGGGATCGCGATTATATAATCGCAATGCGATTTTTGAAAACGGAAATGACGGATATTCTCCCAGTCGAATATCCGAGCTCCACTGACTTGCATGCATTGCGCATATGTGATTGCAATTGCGATTTTGAGATCGCAATTCATGTCGTAAGTGCGGATATTCAAGATTACGAATATGGAATCGAATATTATGGCGGATATTCGCGAAATTACGCGAATTCGAATATTGCCTAGTCGCTCATCTCTACTGCCGATCCTCTGGGCTACCTGCTGCAGGGTGATGGCCTCATCATGCTGCATTCGGTCATACTGGAACATACTGTGACTATGAAAGGTTAAGCCTCCCATACACGCTGTCACATACTGTGACTGTGAAAGGTTAACCCCCCCCCCTATACACGCTGTGACCAGAGGACGACAACCTATGTGCACGTTCATGGCAATCGATGCGTGGGGGAGGATCGTAGCGTTTATGGGGGGCTTAAAGCATGGAACAGAAAGAACATACTGTGGCTGTGAAAGGTTACGCCCCCATACATGCTGTGAAGGGTTAGCCCCCCCCCCCCATACATGCTATGCTGTCGACTTTGCGGCCCACCAATGTGCACGTTCACAGCAATCGATGCGTGGGCAAAAATCTTGACCGTCCAGGGAACGGATATGTCTCTATCCAAAGTAATGGCTGGCACAAAAGGGGTGCCTGCCAATCCTCTGGGCTACTGGCTCATCACTCAAGAATAGAGGGAGAATTGCAGCGTGTATGGGGGGCTTAAAGCATGCAACAGAAGGAACATACTGTAACTAACCAAAGCATTATATGTCTTCACATATTGTACAGAAGAATTCCTTATATCATGTTTGTACATGTTGTGCCTTAAGGATGGGGTTGCCTTTTAATTTGTGCCAAACCTGAATCTCCCTATAGCTGGCTATGATATAAATATTTTCTTGTTTTTCCGCATGGTTCCTATGTTGACAATAGTGACAAATTTCCCTAAAATACCATGTTAGCTTCCAGGAAGGAAACTGCAGATAATTACAGTTATTCGGTGGTTGATGTGTTCTTAGGCGCTCAATTATTTTTGTTTAGATTTTTTTCTATTTATTTCATGTTGTAATTTGCACTGTTAAACTGCACGGTATGTTGTACTACTGAGAGGAGTCGCAGTTCACCACATTTATTGCTATGTTTAGAGAATTACTTGTTTGTCTATTAAATCTGAAGTCTGCTGTCATAAGGACATCCGTTTGAGCGCTTACTCAAGGGCATGGTGTTCCCTGTCCTTTTAGAAGATAGGTTGTGGAGATAAATATTTAAACACAGTAAATTAAGCTTGCCACGAGTACATCTCAATAGGCTGGACCTAAAGATTTGTGGACATTAATGACAAGCTGGTTAACAGATAAAAAAGTTAATATAAAAATATACCATGCCAAATATCTTACCAGTATCTGCTGGCCTGCTGAGTTTATGTGTCTGATAATCAGGGCCTTTTCTACTGCTTTGTGAAGTATGCTCACGCAAAGGGCCCCGGTGCCCCCCGCTCATCAAGTTTTCTGCTAGCAACCCCTCTGACCAGCCGCCACCTACAACAGCTCAACAACATTTCTGCTAGCACCCCCCGCCCCCCTTATCTTGGTTTACAGGGAGCCCCAGTCAACAATTTTGTTTTTTTATTTTAAATGCTAGGAACAGCCCTGCTGATATTTCTAAACATAGTGAATGTAGGAGTCATCTGTGATATAGAGATCCAGTCACCTTGCCCATTTGAGTCTCAGTAAAGTCCACCACTTTTCATAGCCAATCCCTGCTACTCCTTCATCCATCTCAACCACTGCAAGTCATCAGGTCTGCTGAGGGGTAAGGTCAGTATAATTGGGCAAGATGCCAGCATCCCTTTGCAGGTGAATATCTTTTCCATGACAATATTTGGAAACTATTTGTGGTCATTTGTTTATTCTTTCTCTTAACTATTTAAAAGATTGTATATACAAAGCAAATGATTTTCTCTATGTTTAAGAATTGCTCAGCCCCAAGTACACGCTGCGATCCATTGGCAATTTTGCGGACGATCGACCGCCATACAGTCGGCTGCAAAATCGCCTGCGGATCACGTGTGCCCACTTGGGGCGACCGATCCATGTGGGCAAAAATCTTGATCAGGAGGGGAATAGACATGTCCGTTTTTTCCTGGCAGATCACATTACTTTGCATGAAAACCCAGCGTCCTCATCCAAAGTAATGCTTTGCCACTCCTCTGGACGACCACGTTGCAGTCGGTCCCTCAAGAATCAACAGAGGATCACAGCATGTATGGGGGGCTTTAATAATTATATTCTGTTGTAGTTAGTTTCTCTTGGAAGGTACATATGGTTGTTTACTTGATGTGATGTCTTTCTTTTGCTATCTATGGGCTTTCTATCTATATATATATATATTTATGCTGCTGTACCTAATCTATGGACCTTCACCGTTTATGACTATGTTTACTTGACAACCGTAAAGTGCGCTAACATTTATGATGCATTTACAAGCCAGCTTAAAGCTGTTTGGTTGGTGGAAAGTCTTTCAATGTGGTAGATAATCATATTGTCTATTTTTAATTCAAAGCAAATCTAAAAATCAAAATCACAAAAAACATTTAATTATATTTTACTTACCTCTGAGTTGTCACTATGCCACGAGTATTGAAATTGCTCCAAAATCACTTCTGCTCTAGTGGGTAGTGGCCATGTTTATTCCGGTTTTCTGGGGGTAAATAGCTGCAGTAACACGTATAGGCCACTGGGGACGCCAGATACATTTGTTTATAATCGGAAGGAGATCAGCCAAATAAACTTGTATAGAGACGTGATGATGTGACAGCATGCTCAGGATGCAGTGAGAAAAACCCCACAGATGTGTTGAAGAAAGAAGTGGATAGAGTAGGGGCTACGAGGGACATTTGACAACATCTTATTACAGGTAAGGACTTTTTTTTTCTTATTTCACAGATCATCCCCATACCAGGCGGTTTACCTGCAAAGTACACAAAGTACATCAGGTGAGTTTAGGTGCTCTTTTATTTTATTTACACGAAGTGTTATAATCTTCCATTCAGAACTGAATTATGAATTGAAAGTGTTATTCTCTTTCCTGGTGCTTTGTGTGCAAGTTGTGAGAGTATGACCTACTACTACTTGAATGGAATTACCCACCCAAGATCAGCGCTAGTCATGTCAATTGGGTCTAGGTCGGTTTATCTGCTAACAAATATATTTTTTTCCATAATCAAATATATTTTTTAGGAAAAACTCTTTTAATCCTTTTATATACTATACACAAAGGTAGTTTACAACTTTATATGTTGGAAAGGGTAATGGGCCCTAAATGATGGGTTTGAAGTATAGAGAATGGACCTACTGGGACTTACAAGGCTATGTTGTCCACAAAGTGCAACAGGTATTTTCTGTACAATTGCAGCCAAAGCATTTCAAGCATTTTTGGCTGTAAGCAGGGGCGGTCCTAGGGAGATAGGGCACACCCTCTGACAGCCGCCCCCCCCCCCCCCCCCCCCCCCCGTCCATAACAGTAGAGGAGTCTCGTCTAACACCCCCCCCATCGGAGTGAGGTGAAACTTGTGAGACTGGATCAATGAGTCTCGTCTCCACACTTGCAGGGGGGGTGTGGAGTTGCTCGTAAGGTCTATATCACCCTCTATGCACGTCCCCGCCTCCCCCCTGCAAACATCTCCACTCCCGGGGAGAGAGAGAGGGGGGGGTGTGTCTCCTCTACTCTCTCCCCAGGTGAGCGCGCGGATAGGGGAGAAGACATCTGGGCGTCGGAAAAAATTTCTGATGCCCACATGCCGCCCATGACATGATGCTGCCTGGGCAACCACCCAGGTTGCCCATTCCTAAAACCGCCACTGGCTGTAAGTCTCATTATCTTTCAAGGTTCCTTTACCTGCTTATCATTACATTTAAAGGTCTCAAATGGAATGTTTTCCAGTGTATGATTAGAATTAATAATTAAAATAATTAGTTGTGCAAACTCTGCACAACTTTTGCAGCACTTTAGAAGAAGCTTGTCTCCACAACTGCATTTTCCCTGCATTGAGAGCACGCCATTCGTAGTAAAAAGAATAGGACCCTAAACCACAGGCAAACAACAGGTAATCTGCTGCTTGGGCGGCATGGACACGTCCCACCGTCCTGTGCAAACTAGCCCTTAACTTCTTAACACTAGAGGTGGTCACAACATTTTTGTTAATTTATTTGGGAGTTAAACACAAAGCCCCTGAAGACGGTATCATCACCAATTAATGGAGGTGTAAAGAAGGGTTGGGGGGACATTACCAAATTATTATCCACAACAATCCACTCAGCTTCATTATTCTATTGGTTATATATTTGTTCTGAAACAAAGTGAGTAGCTTTTCTTTAATATGCTGTAGTAGTATTTACTTTCATGTACTATGCAGTGTTTTGGAAATGACTCAGGAATTCCGGTTTTATAAAGTTTTCTTTCTTCCTTGTTACCTCTTATTCTGTCCAGATCTTGACTTCCGCTTAGACCCGCTTTTTCTGTATGTTTGCACATTGCTCATTCAGCAGCTGTTTTCCCAAATCTCAAGAGTTTCATATTAAATATAACATAGGGAAAGATATTGTATGAATTGTGTTCATCTGCCAGATAATCTCTCTTGTGTTTTATTTTTTAAAAGAAATAATGTTGAGGGGGATATTCCGGGCAATCAATTTGTATAAAAAGTTATGTATGCCATATTTGTAATAAATGTTTTTTGATGAAATGTTTTGTCTGTATTTTACTGCTTCATAATTTTTGCTTTGTGAGATTTGTTCTGTTATTATGACATGGATTACCTTCTAGAAAAAGAATGTTATCTGTAGTTGCTATAATGCCCCTGTTACCCAGTGCCAAGGAAAAGGCAATCTGAATATACAATCTCCTACATATATTCTATTCTAGTTGTTTTGTTTGTACAGCATGCATTAGGCTCTATTTCCATGGCATCCAATACCATACTTTTCCCTGCGTTTGTTTTATACGCCTCATCCAATGAAGTTATGGTATCGGACACAGTGAAAATAGAGACTTGGGGGGGTTGCTTTAAGGATGGACACTTGGCATACCTAAGCCCTGCTTCTTGAGCGGGTTATACGCACACATTGAAAACCGATGGGCAAAAATGTGGCCAATGGGTGTGTCAACATTCTTTTTCATCATCATGCATCAGACATGCATTTATGCCCCATCAAGCCACAAAAAAATATTCTAAATTATTCCGCAGAACAATAAACATTGTATAGGTTGTAAATAATTGAAAATGGTAATTTGTTGAATTTGGCGCATTAGTTCATTTTCATTTATCTCCTTTTTCAATTAAAAGTTTGTTACAGGTAGAGTTACATAGCATATCATAGGACCTTTATTTGATAGCAGCTTTATAATGCTTGTATCCATCGAATGTGTAAAGTCCCCCATACACCTTACAATCATACAATACAATTTCTGTACAATCAACTTTTGTTCTACCAAAACCATGTAATATGAGGACCTTTCTTAACCTTCCAATCACTATGTATTCTATCAGGGAGGACTCAGCACTACATAGTTGTTGGTAGATCAAAAGGAAATTGTATGGAGTGATCTAAAGGTGTATGGGGGGGCTTAAGTTTTTGGAAAATCTCCTTTCACCCTCATAGATCATTTGCTTGATGATGCTTCAAAGGTTCTCAATAGGATTAAGGTCAGAGGAGAATTAGGGCCACTCCATGAGTCTCCTTTTGTGCTGTTACCAACTGATGATGCAGAGGTCTTCCTTGTACCATAAGATGGGGCATTATCATGCATGAAGATGATTTAGAAAAGAAGGCTTATGTATATCTGCAATCCTCATGAGGAGCCTGCACGTTGATGTTCCCAGCACCCCAGAGGCACCAGATATTGTTTGCTGCTTTTTGAAGGCATTTAAGCAGCTGCTCTCTTAAGCTGGCCATACACAGCTCGATGAAGAAACAGCCGTGGAAACAAGCCCTTAAGGACAGACAGATTTTTGGGGGTTATGTGTCACAAATAATCAATGCTGCTCATAGGTGGCGGCAGCCTGGGGCTAGAATTACACAGGTAATTTATGGACTGCTGCTGACCATCAGCTGCCTGATATTTGTCTGTGTGCATGGTAAGAGCCTCCCCATGTTTACCCTACAGGGGAACACCTCAAAAGCTTCTGGAGAACGCAAGGGCAGTTTTTGGGCACCCATGCACTGATAAACCCTTCTTTTTAAGTTGCCTGTCTGAATCAAGCCTAAAGCACCCCATACACGCATGGATCTGGGGGTGATTTTGCGGCTGATCGATTGGATTGCACACTCGTGGCAATCAATTGGCCGTAAAGTCTTCCGTAGAATGCAGCTGGCCACCTGGTGTGACTGGTCCATGTGGCCCAAATTGCGATCAGCCAAAGAATGGCCATGTCCATTTTTCTCTGGCTGGTTGCATTACTTTGGGTGGGGACCAAGGTCCCATACAAAGCAACGGTTGGCACACAAACTGAGTCTGCTCTGCAAGTTATTGCTTCCTGATTGGAACAAAAAATTCTGTTACCCGGCCCATAGTAGAATATACAAATTTTTCTATGTTGAGGGCACAGTGTATTTCCTGTTCTACAATATATATATAATACTTCCCTATGCGGAGAAGAGAGTCTGTTCTGCAAGTTATGACATAACTATTAAAGGGCCAAGTCTGTTGCTTGGCCCTTAGAAGAATATAAATTTTTGTTGAGGGCAGAGTGTATTTCCTGTTCTACAACATATATACAGTATAATACTTCTATAATTACTATAACTATAATACATATATGCGGAGAACAGAGTCTGTTCTGCAAGTTATCACTTCACTATAAAAGGGCAGGTCTGTTGCTTGGCAAGTCTGTTGTTTGGCCCTTAGTAGAATATACAATTTTTCTATGTTGAGTGTATAATCTGTTTATTCATAAAATGTAATATTTTCGTGTTGGGAGAACAGAGTTAGTTTTGTGAGTTATTACTACCATCATAAAAGGGACAAAAATAAAAAGGGTGAAGTCCCTTGCCTGGGCCATAACAGAATATACAATTTTTTTTTATGTTGAGGACAGGGTTTATTATCTGTCCTACAGTATAGAGAGTTTGGAGTTCAAGTGATACCCTGTATTGGCTAACTGAATTAATTGAAAAAGCCTGATACCCACCTGGAGAAGGGATCTGAGACATCCCAAAAGCTTGCCTTTTCAATTACTTCAGTTAGCCAATAAAGGGGATCACTTGAACTCAAAACTCTCTGTATTCATTGATGGCTAACAGGGTCCAACACTCTGTTCTACAATAACATAGAATAGTACTCTATGGGGAGAAAAGAGTTTGTTCTGCGAGTTATCTTTCCCCTATTGGAAGGGCAAAGTCTATTTCCTGGCCCATAGTAGAAGGGCTAACCTAATTATGATAAAGGAATATTATACTCGCTATTGAGTCTACTGGTGGGGGCTGAGAAGGTGATATTGAGGGCAAATTCTATTGTCTCTGCATTGAACGCAGTCTCCTATAGTAGGGCATTGGTAAAAATCTTAAGGCCAACATACATACTTAAGGCCGATTTTGCATGCGCTCTCAGGAGTGCCCACATGGGGCACCAGATCGGTATCACTAGAGAGCACACTTCAGGCAGAAGTGGAGGGGGGAACTCTTCTCTCCCTTCTTGCCAGCGGGTGATCGTAGCTGGCAGGCAGACATGGAATCTGCCAGCTGGCCGCTTCCATGTGTGTCTCTCTGATGTACTGCTTCTATCAGCAGTGGCCGCATCTCATCTGACAGCTCAGGAGAGCTGGTGGGAAGCCAAGGCGCATTCAGACCATAAGACGCATGCACTATTTCCCCCTGAAAAATACAGTAATTGGCCAATATGCAAGTCCATTAGAGATGAAAAAAATGACCAAATATGAATAACTTCACATATTGTTTTTCAAAATGTGGTTTTTATTTATTTCATAATAAAGGAAAATGATTTCTACATTATAATTCTATGGACTTGCTGGATGTTTGTTCCGTTGTCTGGTTGTTTCCTGTGTCGTTACACCACCATTTACCCACAGCGATTCAAGATTACAAAGAAATATTTGGTAAAGTCCAGCCAGGCCTAACATTTAAAGAAGAGAGAAGGATGATACTCACTCTTGCAGGTTTAGATCTGAAAAGAATCTTCTTGCATCTTTGTAGTGTTTATTTTAAATCAACTGGACCGCCTGTGTTTGTTTCTTGAATACGTTTTGCTAGTCATCCGACTGGTTTTCTCAATTCAGAATGAGAAACGGATGACTAGCAAAACGTCTTCAAGAAACAAACACAGCACGTCCGGTTGATTTTATTAAACACTACAGATATACAATGACCTGGATGAATGAGGACCTTCATAGACATCTTCCTACATCCATTCTTTTTCTCTCGAATCCCACCCCTAAACCCAGGGGTGGTCCTAGGGAGATCGGGGCCCTGGGCACCCCCTCTGACGACCACCCCCTGTAACATCCATCCTCTCCATGCTCGGGGAGAGAGAGCACCGGGGGGGGGGGGTCGTTGTTTGTGAGTCTCCTCTACTCCTTATCTATCCACTGTGGGGGAGAGTGGGATACATCTGGGTATCAGAATAAATTTACAATGCCCAGATGCCGTCCCCACCGCATGTTGCTGCCCTGGGTTTCCATAAAACAATATTTATTAGTGTAATCCTGGCCACAGCGAGTGAACATCTAAAACCAAAAATACTGTACAAGAACAACTTTGTATAGAGGATAGACAGAACACAACGCATGGTACCCATACAAAGCATTGATTTTTCACATATATCAATAATCCATACATCAGAGGTAAACACTTGAAGATGATTGAATCAATAAGGTGCGTGTAAGGCTACATGTTTCGCCGGTTGGGGCTTCTTCAGGCCAGAGCACCCTAAGATGAATCTGTTTTGAAAGAAGATGCGCAATGTCAATATTCAACGTGTGCAGCCAAACTGGTACGCTCCCAAAGAATGGGATACAGGGGATAAAGTGTAATTTGCTTAAAGGTCACGGATAAATGATCACATACCTTCAAAAGTATAAGAAGGCACCTCTCCTATGTCACAGGGAGGAAAATCTTGGTGGCTCAGTGGGTGGAGATGTGTGTCTCTGCAGGGCAGGGGCAATGCGGACCACGGAGAGGATCAATTTGTAGAATTGTATATATAAAGAACCTCAAACTTCCAATACAATAATAAGAAAACTGGATAGAAATCAAATGAGGGTATTGTGAATAAGCCCCTTATCCCTATCCACCCTATACGTTTGGTTTCGTGCCAAAATTAACAGTATCTGATACCCAAAAAAACTCATTGTAGCCATTAAAGGCTTATACTATACCTCCATTTCATAAGAAATTGGTGTACTTATTAAAAAAAGTTTTTTTTTCTAGCTTAGTGATAACATGGTGGACAAAGACTTGGGATCATGTATGATAATGTATCTGTTGCAATGGCTCACACTTATCGGTAATGAGAACTCGTACAGATGTTTCTAGCTATGATTGTGTGAATTAGTCTGCTAGAATATCAAAGGCTTTTTCTTGCAGAGCTGCACCTTCAGCAAATATGACATATCTGTTGCTATTTTACAATCTTACTTCTCTTTCTTATGAAGCCACGTACTTTTTACTACCACATACAGTAGGAGGAGAAGGCATATTTCTCTGCCCCATAGGTAAATTCATTTTTCTTTCCATAAG
Organism: Ptychadena robeensis; assembly: GCA_036250615.1. Classification (NCBI taxonomy): domain Eukaryota; kingdom Metazoa; phylum Chordata; class Amphibia; order Anura; family Ptychadenidae; genus Ptychadena; species Ptychadena robeensis. The sequence continues at coordinate 31,945,409 of CM070032.1, forward strand.
CTGTCTTTGTATGGTTAGGCAAGCCCAGCATTCTTTCCTCTCTTCTGAAGCCTTTGAAATGACAAATTTCATTCAACGCAGAACAAATACTTATATATAATACAAACTCTAGAAGTAGATGTGAACACTATGGGCCTGATTTACGAAAGTAAATATAGCAGAGCAGAGATAAATCATTACATTGGATGTCTGCACACGCCTGAAACCAGCTAGAAAAGGGTAAATTCGTGTTCACTGAGGACAGCATGATCGTTGCTCAGATACCTCCATAAATTGCTTATTTGGTTCATACTTTTTTTTAACAACGTGCACTACAAAATCATTTATGTTTCAAGAATTACAGCCGTTGGCATGTATAGAAGCTGGAAAACAAACAGCACTGGATGCACTCTTTTGAGCGTTTGTTGTATTCAAAGTTTTGAGTTTAGTTATGACAGTGAGGAAATGCCGCCCATTTACAGTGAAAATGAGTCCTAGTAATTCTGAAGCTACCCCTGAATCTGAAGCCATCCCCATCAAATAAGCCACCCCCCGATTTTTGCCCCAAAACTTTAAAATAAGCCCCCACCCGCAAATAAGACACCCACCAATACCTGCCCCTGCCCGAATCTTACATTTGGATGGTACAATGGGTAACTGTATGCCTCGGTGTGATTCCGTTAGGCCTGGCTGCAATGCAGGAAGGACAAGCAAGCTGCTGATCCCTACCGTAACGAAGTCTGTTACCCGGCCATACTGGTAGAACCCCAAAAAAGTGAGTCAGTGAAGGGGAATACTTCAGTATGATACTTTGGTAATGGCAATTGAACAGTGTTTACCAACATGTTGGTACTTTCTTTGATGATTGATCCCGCTTGAAGAAAGACTGGATGCAATCGATCACTGCAAACGTGCATGGCAGTCAATTAATAAATAGATCCGCGTATACCCAGCATAAGCCCACTTGGATAATCCTTCCAATGGTAAGAAAGAGCTAACAAAAGTCAAATCTACAAAAAATATTTACACTTTTCAGTCCCACCCATGGTTTGTTTAAAGGTATTTGAGGGTGGCAAGGGGATTTTTAAGGCATTCCACAAAAGTAGATAAAGTATAAAAACAACATAATTTAATTAAAAATCCCCTTGCCACCCTCAAATCCCTTTAAACAAACGATGGGTGGAACTGAAAAGTGTAAATATTTTTGTATATTATTGTTGGGGATGTGGCATCTGTAATTTGGAGGGTCCACACATTTTATGAGAATAACAAAAGTCAAAGATGACTTGATTCTAGCTCTTGCTTATAAAGGCATTGGATCCAGCTCTACAATCACACTGTCTCTGCTTCATCAGCAATTATTAAAAAGACAGATACTTGCTCTCACATACCTGATTCTCATTGTATAACAGCTAACAGATTGAGGCGTATTTGTTTCAACACTGTGACTTTAGAATTTAGTTTTAATATGCTCATGCTTGCTCTGCTACATTGTTCAATGTCTTCCTAGTGTTATTCTTAGCTCTTTCTCTGCATTTGTGGTTCACCACGCTATAATGAGCCTGCTACAAGACGGCCATGGATCGAGGTGTCTATGCCAGTGGTGGGCAACTGAGTTGATATGGACAGCCACAAGTGCGGTTCTCAGCATAACTGCACATAATATTTTCAATCTATACTGACATGTTTAAGCATTTTTATGAAAAAAGGACAGCAGGCAGAGCAAGAAGACAATTTTTTTATTTCTAAATAACAAAACTTGTTTTAAATGATACTTTATGCACTAGGGAACACTTTAGTATGGTAATGCACATTTTGTGTCGTATATATCATCAAACGTTATTTGCCCCTATTCTGTTCCTCTCTCCCTATTTTCACTGTAAGAAGATCCATGGAGAAAATGCATCAGCGGGAGATTGTGGACAGGTTAGTTTGTATGCCCTATGCATTAACAGTAAGGATTTGGGAGTGGGGGAGGCTAAAGAATGGTCAAAGGGCCACATCTGGCCCCCGGGCAGCAGGTTGGCACCTGGGGTCTATGCAGGTATGCCACTAAAGGTTCCCATACATGGATAGATTTTTCAGGAATCAAACGCGGCCACTCTTTCTTCAAGCAGGATCGATCAATCCCTCTCAAAGAAATGTGGATCGAACAGAGAAGCAACGTGTTTGTAAATGGATTGCAAACTATCAAGAATGGGTATCGCTAAAGCAAAAAAGTTGTAGGTTTGAGCAAACTGTCAGTAAAAATATCCTTTACCAAGTAAGAATCCCGCAAAGCTACTATCTACTGCTAACCTGCTCCCCTGGTCCATTACTTCACAACCTCTGCAAGTCTCTCTCCTATGACCACCTCCATAGTGACTGAAATTTGTAAGACTGCTAGTACTTAACTCTTTCTTTACAGTACCCCTAAAGCACTGCAAACGTATGTGCTCCCAATATCCCTGTTCTACTACTGCTATCACCAACACACCTCGGCCACCCTTTTAGGGCCTTTTCAGACTATATGCATTGCGTTTTAAGAACATGCGCTTTTTTACCACATGGGTTTTGCCTTTAGAAAAGTGCAGCGTTTCCGCATGCGTTTTTTTTTTTTTAAACGTCCTGCTGTATGCGTTTTTTTTTTCCTGCATTTTTCATTGATTTGTTCAAAAATGCAAATGCAGATCTAATATCAAGAACACGCGTTTTTGTATATATGCAGAAATGCAAAAATGCATATAGTGTGAAAGGGCCCTTAACCTCCCTAGCGCACTGCATAGGTACAGATTTTTGTACCAAAAGCGCACCATAGACTTTAGTGGAATTTTTTTTACAACTGTTACAGTGTATTTGTATTTGTTTTTTATTCATAATAAAAGTTTGATTTAATTGGTTTTGAGTTTTATTTTAACTTTTAATTGTATTGGATACAGCTATCACTGTGTCCAATACAAGTCTCTTGAATTTGACCCCCACCCCCAGTGTGATGTCATCAGGTCCATCACACTGGGGGTGAGAGAGTTAAATGGCAGGGGGAGGGCCTTGGGGGTACCGGAGCCTTTATTTAGTTGTGTTTTTTACTTTTACTCCAACTTTGGGCTTGTTTCCACTTTTGCGTTTTTACGCGTTTGTAAGCGCGCGGCCGCAAGCGCAATCAACTGCATCCATTGGAAACTTCAATATAGTTTCCACTGGTGCGTTTGTGCGCGTTCAAATGCGGATGCGGTTTAGGGAGCGGTTGTGAACGCTGCCTGCAGCGTTTTGAAACGCATCCGCTTCCCAACCGCATCCGCATCCCAAAAACGCATCCATAGGAAAGCATTGGATGCGTTTCAAAACGCGCAAAAACGCATGGCAGAGCGGACACGGATTCTGGGCGCGTTTGAAAAAACGATTACACCCGCACGAAAACGCAAAAAGTGGAAACAAGCCCTGAATACAGCTTTCTAGAGAGAAAGCTATATTCAGTCCAATTTAAAAATTCGCGCCATCTGCAGATCCCTCTGCCCCCCGGTGTCACGTCATTATGTCTGTGACACCGGAAGGGGGAAGGAGAGACCGACAGACAGATACTGGAAACTGGAACCGCTCTGAACCCTATATTTTATTGAATACAGTGCTCAGAGTGATTCCAGTATGAAAACTTACTGTTACTCT
>CM070032.1:31963983-31990109 GCA_036250615.1 Ptychadena robeensis
TGGGACTTCGGCCCCTGACCCATCCCGTTCCCGTAAATTGCAGGACTATGTAGCGCAATCAGGTATGCTCCGACTCCCAGACTCTGTATGTGAGGAGTTACGGTCCCCCATCTCTGACGCTGAATTCCACATGGCCCTCAAACACATGAAACCTGGGAAATGTCCGGGCCCAGACGGGTTCACCACACAATACTACAAAACCTTCCAGCGTGTCCTTCAACCCCACTTCTTGGCTGCTTTTAACTCGCTGACGCACACGCAGGGCCTACCCCCTCAATCGCTTATGGCAGAGATTACGGTTATCCCAAAAGCTGAGAAGGACCCCTCCAATTGCGCTAGTTACCGGGCTAGTAGGGCTAGTGGACCTAAAATTTTTTACTAAGATCCTCTCAAATAGGTTGCTCCCACATCTGTCCTCCCTGGTTTCCCCTGCCCAAGTGGGATTCATCCCGGGTAGGGAGGCCAGGGATAACACTACGTTGGCCATTGATGCGATTTGGGAGGCTCGCATGTCATCGTCACCTTTCATGTTGCTATCTACGAACGCCGAGAAGGCGTTTGATCGTCTGGCATGGTATTACATGCTGACGGTTCTGCACTTTATTGGTTTGCCGGAGCGCATGATGACATGGATCCAAGCCGTGTACTCAACTCCTTCTGCTCAGGTGAAGGTGAACGGGGTCTTATCAGACCCGATCGCGATCACCAATGGTACCCGACAGGGCTGTCCCCTTTCACCTACCATTTTTATCCTTTCACTAGAACCCCTAATCCGCACGATACTGCGAAGCAGGATGATACGAGGGCTGACTTACATGGTATGGAGCTAAAAGAAGCGGCATTTGCAGATGATCTGCTCTTTTTCGTTACTGACCCCTTTGATTCTTTGACAGAACTATTCAATCTGTTTGAGGAATTTCAGGACTTGTCATTTTTTAAGATCAACCCTTCCAAGTCCGTTGCCTTAAATGTCTCACTGCCCACAGAGGAGGTCCACCGCCTTCAAAGTAGGCTCCCATTTGGATGGCATGATTCCCACCTGAAATACCTGGGGGTTCTGCTGCCGAGAAACCTTAGCCAACTATATGACCTAAATTTTAAACCATTGATTGCCTCCATTCAGAAGGATCTTCAGTCTTGGAGGTCAGTCTCCTTTTCCTGGATGGGTAGAATAGCGGTGATCAAGATGATCATCCTGCCGCGTTTACTTTATGTGATGCAAACAATACCTATTAGGCTAGCCCCCTCTTACTTCACCACAATAGACAAGCTCTGGTCGAGGTTTGTCTGGGGTCAGAAGAGACCGCGTCTCAGCTGGTCCCTACTTCAAAGATCTCGATCCCTTGGAGGCCTGGAAATCTCTGACCTGAAGAGATATCACCAGGCGACTCATTTGAACAGATTGAAGGATTGGTGCCTTCACACTGACGGGAAATTGTGGGTCCGCCTGGAAAATGGTGGATCGGCGATTCCCCTAGCAAACTTCATCTGGTTCTCTGGTGCACCCCCCCCCGGCCTACAGGCCCCACCCACTGGTGGAGGCTACTTTTCGTGTGTTTCGCTCACTGCGAGCCAGACCAGGTCTGTCCTCGGTCCCAGGCCCAATGACTCCGATTTGTGGCAATGCTGACTTCCCCCCGAGCAATCTTTGGGAATTCCAGAAACTGTGGAAAACCCCCTTACGACTAAAAATGAGAGACTTCTTTCATGAAGGTGACTTCCCTCACGAGCTTGTCCTTGACTGGTTCCATACCCTGGTGGTCATACCTCCAGTTGAGGCATTGGCTAGCGCGTCACCCCAATCGGGAGAACTTCCTGAGACCACTGACGGAGCTCGAATCGATCTGCTCCGGTAAGGGCCCGTCACGGCATCTCATCTCCGTATTTTATAAGATGTTGAGTAGCTGCCATTGAGGCTCACTGGTCTGGGAACCTTGATATACCCATCAGGTCGAAGCAATGGGGGGAGATATGGCTTTTGGCCCATAAGAGTACATTCAGTGCACGCCAACAAGAAACTAATTACAAAATACTCACCTCTTGGTATCGCACGCCGGTTCGTCTGCATAAATTCTTCCCCTCGGTTTCCTCACTATGCTGGAGGTGTGGCCTTCACGAGGGAACCCTCTTGCATATTTTCTGGTCATGTCCGCACATTGTATCTTTCTGCCAGGAGGTCCACAAATTTATGACGCACATATTAGGTAAGGAAATCCCATTTACCCCTGAGTACTTTCTTCTCCATTTCGAATCTAAGGTAGTGGGCAACTCATTTAAATTACTGGAACGTCACATGACGAATGCAGCTAGGGCGCTAATTCCCCGCAGGTGGGCCACCTTGGTTTCGCCCTCCCTTAAGGATTGGGTGAACCAATTCATGTTTGTTCATGAAATGGAACAGCTCCTCTATAGCAAGAGGGATAAACTGAAAGCGTTTAACAAACTGTGGTTGAGATGGCATCTTTTTGAATCCTCCGCTGAATTTACCACTCTGATCCTGACATGACCGATCACTGGTTACAGTTGCCTTTACCCCCACAGTGCGTAATGACTTTATTGTACATGTTACTGATCCACTAAGGCCCTGATTCCTATCCATGGTCCCCCCTCACCCTACTCCCTTCTTCCGCACCCTGTTATTTTATCTCCCACCCCAATGAAAGAGTATTGTTAACAATTTCTGTATAGTAAGAGGGACAAACCTACATCGTCCAATAAAGTGTGGTCGGATTTGCACCGTTTGGTGACCCCCGCCGAGTTTAAAGGCCCCCATACACGTGTCGGATTCCCACCGGATTCCGGCACGATCGAATCCGGGCGCGTGCACGCCAAACGATCGTGCCGGAATCGCATGCAGCCCACCTTGTCCAATCGATCAGGTCCGATCGTTCAGGGGCCCAGAATCGGATCCGACAGAGAACCAACATGTTGGTCTTTTTGATCCGATTCTGCACACATCAGGGGGAGTTGCCATTTGGGAGGTGGACAATCGGACACTGAATCCTCCCGGAATCCATTGGACAAGGTGGTATGCAGCGATCGGATACTCTTAATTGGCTGATTGATCACACCTGCGATTCCCGGCAGAATCGCTGGAATCGATCTCTGGGGCTGTCAGGCTAATGTTTTTATTGATGTTCGGGGTCCCCCCTCATCCGGCTCCCTCTTTCTGTATACTGTTATTTTGTCCCCGTACCTCATTTAAGAAAATTGTGGAATGTCTGTAATTTGTTTGTATTTCATATCTTATGTATCTGAAGATTTGATATGTATGTACTTTTATGTTTTCATTTCTCTTTAATAAAAGTTTGTTGGAAAAAAAAAAATCAAATTGCTGTCTAGTTTTTTTAGTTATGCAAGCAACTGTTCTCAGTCATAAAAAATGAGCTTAGATTGTGGAGTTTAGCAGTAAAGTGCAGTATAAAGTCTCAGATAGAGAAAGAAAAGTTAACTGTACGTTTCATGCAAAAAGGGGTTCATGAACTGTGCGCATGTGTTTACATCCATTGTCCAACACACATAACTATCCTTAGATATAAGCAAGGCCTAAAGGGCTGGATTTGTCAATATTTTTTGCTTTTTATGTTCCAGCTTTAATGGTTGACCTACCATAGGGAACACAGAATTATTAACTAAAGCCCCTGCCCCACCACACACCTACCAACAACTTTGTAGTGTCGGGTCCTCCCTGATAGAATGCATAGTGATTGGAATGTTTAGAAAGGTCCTCATATTACATGGTTTTCCCTTCGGATATCAGTTTCCAATTTCACTTATGTTTTTTGTTGCTACTCATATATTCTGTACAATGTATGCATCAGAAATCACTAACAGATTTTCCATGTAACCTGCAACAGTTGTTTACCTTTATGACCTGTGATTTCTTATGGTAATGTTTTATACACAAATTGTGTTTAATATATTTTTATAAAACTTAAAAACAAAACTTAAAATAAAAAGAAATCTCCTCATATTACATGGTTTTGGTAAAAAGAAAAGTGGATTTTAAAGAAATTGTATGGTAAGATTGTAAGTTGTATAGGGGGCTTTAGTTTTATTCTTTAAGTCATATTGAAAGCTAAAACGTTTTACATTTTGGATAGTAGGGAAGCCAACTCAACACTTTCCACCATGCAAAAGATAAATGATAACTTTCCAATGGCATTCAGTGACACTGACTATAAGGACAAGCAAATTAAGTAAATCTCCCTAACCAGGACACAGCAAAACCTGATACACTTACCTTACCTATTGAGTTAACAAGTAGAGATGTTTAATGAGATGCAGAATTTTTACATAATGTTATACCTGAGCTCCTGTGCTTGACTGGCTCAGTTTCAGTCTTAATATTGCAATTTTAATGTTAATGCCGGGCACCTTATTAACCATCTCTATATGAGATCTTAGTGTCTGCCCAAATGATCCTAAGTTTACATGAGAATGTCAGCTATAAGGGTCAAGGGTTTCTATATAACATGTGCATTCAGAGATGCTCTTCTGCATACCTTGGTTGTAACGAGTGGTTATTTGAGTTACTGTTGCCTTTCTATCAGCTCGAACAGCTCTGGCTATTCTCCTTTGACCTCTGATAACAACAAGGCATTTGCTCACTGGATGTTTTCCCTCTTTTGGACCATTCTCTGTAAACCCTAGAGATGCTTGTGTGTGACAATCCCAGAAGATCAGCAGCTTCTGAAATACTCAGACCAACCAGTCTGGCACCAACAGCCATGCCACGTTGAAAGTCACTTAAATCACCTTTTTCCTCATTCTGAAGCTCGGGTTGAACTGCCACGGGTTATCTTGACCATGTCAACATGCCTAAATGTATTGAGTTGCCACCATGTGATTGGCTGATCAGTAAATTGAGTCAATGAGCAGTTGGACAGGTGTGCCTAATAAAGTGTATATAAAGATGTTAACAGAAGGGCACCCTATGAATCACTCAGCAATAACTACAAAACCATACCCACATCCTGTACTGCCGATTAATACACAGAGAAAACATTTTATTTTGGTCGACGATTTTGGTTTAGATCTGATTTAGGTTTAGATGTGTTATTAATGTAGTTACTCTTATATCTATTTGAATTTTGAGTTCCACCATAGACACCAGTTTCATCCTACACGTTCTTCCTCTTCAGTCTTCACTTCTCTTTACTCACATCTTCCTTTCCCCAACCACAAAGTCTGTATGCTCTAGTTCTATAGCCAAACCACTGAAGCTTTATGGCTTGTATGGGCTCTCATATTCAGAATAATGATCTGGCCCATTTAGTATTCTGATTTCCTTGTCTGAGGCAGTGCATCTTTAAAGATAAGCCAACTGCCTGGGCTCAACTTGCCAAATGTTCAGCAAATCATGTTTAAAATGCAGTAAACTTGAATTTAGCAGCAAACTATCTCTGTCAAGCACATGTCCTCTGTGCCAATTGCATCAGCAGCATGTAAACAAACTCCCGGCTTGAGATTTTTAAAGCCCTTATGTATTGACACAAATTAACTCAAATGCTTGTGTTGAAATTGCACACATACAAAAACACCAACTGCCTACCTACAAATTACCATAGGTATCACCGTGCATGTCAGAGAAAGCAGTCATTCTAAAGCTGGGCATACACGTCACAATTTTCCTGCGATCCTTTTTTAATCCGATCGCCCATCCGATTCCGAAATCGATTTGAATTTGCGAAAACGATCGCAAACTGCAACATACCATGCATTCAATTTCTGGGCGATTCTATCCTGAAAGTCCGAATATGTCTTGCACGCACACATTTATGGGTTGGGAGTGGTGTTAGCTGAAGAACTGGCCAGTGACCAACAGCACAAAAACAAAGGTCATTTCCACAAGAATCATAGATGGATCGCTTAAACCGATCGCATGAGACAACTAACAGCACTCGATTCATGTGCTTTTTATAAAAAAAAAATTGTTCGATTTTTAACAAAATCGCACTAAAATTTTACTAAAAATCGTATGCCCAGCTTAAGGCCTGAGCTTTCTCTAAATTGCTGGCCTATAAAGGATTTTTTAAGCATCCCCTATGGACAATTTCAGATATCTTTAGGCTTGGGCATGCATAACATACATATGTTTGTATTTACATTGCATAACATTGCATAACATAACATATGTTTGTATTTACATTGCACTGTTTCATTGTATATGTTTTTAAAATAATATTTTGTGTATTTGTATATTAAATAAATGTGAGTTTTTAATAGGGATGGTCGAAAAATTTGCATTGCGAATTTTTAAGTAGAAATTTCGACTTTTTCGCTGAAAATTCGCATAGTCGAATTTTCATGGGGTCATTTTGACTTTCGCCGAAAAAGTCGAAAACCAGCCTGATATTTCGACTGAATTCGAAGTTTCAACGTAAAAAATAATTTTGCGTGCGAGTATCGCCATTTTATTTTAAAAATTCGCATTGGCGGAAATTCGCTTGGTGCTAGCTAACTTTGTCAGCTTATTGCAAAGCCCCTGAAAATGGTATCCTCACAAAAATTGCTGGAGTTGTAGAGAAGGGTCGGGGGAAATTGCTGAAGTTGTAGAGAAGGGTTGGGGGAAACATTTGAAAACAATAAGTTTTGCTCTAACATGTCAAGTTTGTGTATAAATTGGGTTTAAATCTCAGCTCTTATTGTAAAGCTCTGCTACTATGTACACTGATTCTTCTATTATAGCTCATACAGCAAATCCAAATTTTCCACCTTATGTGAATTTTTGACCTTATGCGAATTTTAGGTTTTATGCGAATTTTTGGCGTTATGCGAATTTTCGACTTCGACTAGAAAATTCGATTGGGAAACTCGAAATTTAAGTAGAATCGAATTTTATTCATTTTGACCATCTCTAGTTTTTAACTGAAATATTTGAAAAGCAATAGCACACAGTGCAACATTCAGTATAGGAACTTCATGATACACAACTTGACAACCATGTGTAAAAATTTGGCATAGAAACCACCTGTAAGGACATCCTGCTGGTGGCACTGTGCTTCCGCTTAACCTGGGTAGTTTCCCTGGTCACAAGCAGGTAGCTTCCTGCAAGTGTGGGCTAGGTTGCTAGGAGTCTCATTAGCCTGAGGCCTATATACAGTCAGTTACATAAATATCGGGACAGTTAGACACAATTCTAACATTTTTGGCTCTATACACCACCACAACAGTTTGCATATGTGCCTCACACAAAGGTAATGGGACAATTGGCTTCTCAGCTGTTCACTGGCTAGGTGTGTGATATTCCCCCATTATCCCAATTACAATGTGCAGATAAAAGGTCCAGAGTTCATTTCAAGTGTGCTATTAACAGTTCTGAATCTGTTGCTGTCAACTCTCAAGATGAGATCCAAAGAGCCAAACAACCGTTTTGAACATTAAAATAAAAAAAAGGAACACACCGGTAAGCTAGCAACACCAAAAGATCTGGTAGAACATGGAAAACATGTGTGGTACATGACCCAAGAATTCTTTCCCTGATGAAGAATACACCCTTCACAACAGTTGGCCAGATCAAGAACACTCTCCAGGAGGTAGGTGTTTGTGTGTCAAAGTCAACAATCAAGAGAAGACTTCACCAGAGTGAATAAAGAGGGTTCACCATAAGATGTAAACCATTGGTGAGCCTCAAAAACAGGAAGGCAAGATTACAGTTTGCCAATCGACATCTAAAAAAGCCTTCACAGTTCTGGAACAACATCCTATGGTCAGGTGAGACCAATATAAATTTGTACCAGAGTGATGGAAAGAGAAAAGTATGAAGAAGGAAAAAATTTGCTCATGATTTTAAGCATACCAGCCCATCAATGAAGCATAGTGGTGGTAGTGGCATGGCCTGGGAATGTATGGCTGAAGGAACTGGTTCTCTTGTATCTATTGATGATGTGACTGCTGACAAAAGCAGCAGGAGGAATTCTAAAGTGTTTCGGCAATATTATCTGATTCTCATATTCAGCCAAATGCTTCAGAACTCATTGGATGGCGCTTCACAGTGCAGATGGACAACGACCCAAAGCATAATGCAAAAGCAACCAGATTTTTTTAAGGGAAAGAAGTGAAGTGCTATGCAATGGCTAAGTCAATCACCTGACCTGAATCTGATTGAGCATGCATTTCACTTGCTGAAGACAAAACTGAAGGAAAAATGCCCCACAAACAAGCAGGAACTGAAGACAGTTGCAGTAGAGGCCTGGCAGAGCACCACCAGTGATGAAACCCAGTGGCTGGTGATGTCTATGCGTTCCAGATTTCAGGCTGTAATTGACTGCAAAGGATCTGCAACCATATATTAAAAAGGGAAAGTTTGATTTATGATTATTATTTTGTCCCAATACTTTTGGTCCCTTAACAAATGGGAGGCACATATGCAAACTGTTGTAATTCCTACACTGTTCACCTGATGTCGATGTAAATACCCTCATATTAAAGCTGACAGTCTGCAACTAATGCACATTGTGTTTGTTACATTACAAATCCATTGTGGTGGTGTATAGAAATTTTAGAATTGTGTCGATGTCCCAATATTTATGGACCTGACTGTAGGTGTGCCTCGCCCATACGTGTCAAGTTTGGGCATTCAAAAACCGGGGGACGTACAGGAAGTGACATCAATGATGTCACTTCCAGTATATGGATCGTGGTTCTTCCACGTTCCACGTACCGGAAGTGACGTCACTGGCGTCACTTCCAGCGTCCACCGGCCTTTTGGCTGATCTAGGAGGGAGAGGGCGTTACTCTCCCTGCTAATGTCCCACCCCGCTTGTGCTGATAATGTGCGGGGTGGGACATTAGCAGGGAGAGTAATGCCCTGCTTACATACATGAGGCCTTTCATATAATGTCTTTTAATCATAGGCCCTCTTCACCTGCTTGAGCTTGTTCAGTTGTTTTCTGGTATTACTGATGCAAATATTTTCTGCTGATGGCCAACTTTTGCAAACGGACAGCATTGCTTATAGTGTCAAAGAGCCCTGACTATTACAATCATTTGGTACTCAAAATTCCTCATGTACTTAAGTATTTCAGTGCAAAGACCTCTGGAATGCCTCCTTTTGGCTTTAGTAAACCTGGATCTGTTATGTTTAAAGTAGACCTATCACCCACTTTCCTCTTTTGTATGATTGCCACTAGAAGGGCAGACTATAGAGCAGAATGTGTAATAAAAACTATTAGGCATGATAAGTAAATTCACTCGCAGTGTCAGGGCAGACAGGAAGAACCGACATCTCTGAATGAGTTAAGCTAGCCATACATGAGTCAATTGACATCAAATCGATCATCAATTCGATCGAAGTTTCCGATCATTTAATCGTATGTCGATTGTAATTGAATCGAAGTACACACCACATTGAGTATGCAATCAAAGCCAGACTTTGATTGAATTTAATCGTTTTTAAACATAGAGTAATCAAAAAGCGATTGTCACAGAGTGATCAAAAAGGGACCATTGATGTTCGCCATTACATCGCCATTAGATCACCATTACATCGCCATTACAATGCATGCTTGCATGGTTTAAATGACTGTATTGAATTTCCCTCCTCCCTCCTCCCAGAAGTTACAGCTAATTGATTGAATCGAATCTCAATTGGACGGGTCAAACAACAGTACAAAAAATGAGACACAATGTGGGGACAATTAATCAAAATTTTCCAACTGGTCCGATCAAATTTCGATCGAGAAAAATTACAATTAAAATCGAATTTCAACGATCGTACCATGTGGACATGCTTCAATTTTCAATCAACTCATCGACTAAAAAAATTGATCGAATTACATTGATTGTACAGTCAATTGAACCATGTGTGGCTAGCTTTACAGTAGAGAAAGTACCTGATCATGCTCTGTATAGAAATATACATAGATGATTACTCCCATAGAAAACCAATATATGGTTCCCCCGGTGGTCACTCGTGATATTGCCAGCTAAAGATGCAATTTCTTATATGATTGTAAGTATATTGCTTTTCGGATTGTAGAGTGTTGAGTATACATCCACTTTAAATGCCACAGGACAAAGGTGGCTTTATCATAAAAGTCAATGTTACATCATTACCACAATTACCTATATTTTTACTCGTTTTGGATAAGGTCGGCAAAAATGAAATTCAGGTTTCTATCTGGGGCTCCAATAGATCGATTTGCTTCATGATCGATTACTTCATTTCAAACTGGTCACATTACCATATGAATATGAAATCAAGAATAAACAGCAATATGAATATATAGGAAAACTAAAGAAACTAAGTACACATGACAAGTTCGGACTTTACATCAAGTCTACAGTGGAATGCACAGTGAATGCTGTTTGGTCTGGTCGGTGTGCCAGTAAATGTTAAACTCATTATTAATGCACACAGGGCGCACAGAAGCGCACTACCACTACAGCAGTCAACTGTGGTGGACTCAAAGGTCTTGTGTCCAATGCTGCTCCTGTGTTAATATAATGGAAGTATTATGGTTCTCTACATAGCACACATTGAAAACGTAATCACATGGTTTGTGATAGAAGCCTTTGTTTGTGATTGGTCGTCATAGTTTGTGATAGAAGCTCTCCTCCTGGGACATGTCTTATAAATAAACATTCAACAAAAAAGAAATGAGAAAACTAGACATTTGCATAGATTTCATATACAATGTCCCTTAATGGGATTTAGGTGCATGTGCACATCCAGAATATCAAATTAACTGGGGGGCGCGTTGACTTCAGTTCAGTTTCTTAATTTACTGTATTTTTCGGACTAAAAGACATGCAGACCACAAAAATTGTGTCACTAGAGAGCACATTTCAGGCAATAATCACACACAGGTGGAAGAGAAGGGGGGGCCACGGTGGATTCTGCACTATTGTCACCATTCAGTACAGCGTGTGAACTGATCAGTGATCGCAGCTAACAGGCAGACATACATGGAAGCTGCTGACTGGCATGTATGTCACTTTGCTGTACTGCTTCTATCAGCAGGGCTCTGGTGGTAGAAACAGTACAGTACAGATAAGGGATCTGGCTGTGGCCGTATCTCTCATCTGACAGCTTGGAAGCCAAGGTGCGACCATCCACGTCGAGCGGCCACGGGGGTCGCACATTTGGACCATAAGACGCAGGCACTTTTTTCTAATAGTCTGAAAAATACGTTATATACAGCATCCTTTAAATAATTAACCTTTAACTTAAATGAAGACACAACACAGTATTTTGAGAGAAAAAAGGACACATTTACTTTAGGCCACAGCTTACAAAATTAGATTATGAAAACACCTGACCCCTGACAGTTCCCCCTTACTAAACACCAACCATCACCTGTACCAGCCACCAACCTCACCTAAACCGGCTCAGTAGGTACTCTGCCAATATTGATTCCTCCCACCACCATTTTTTCACCATTGACCCAGTAAAGAGCTCAACTTTGTCCTCCAAGTAACTCCGCTCCGCTAGCATGCCACCAAAAATAGCTTCACACTATTTCTTATTCCTAGGCACTGCCAGGGACCCACACACGCTGTGACAGGAGAGGTATAACGGAAAAAAACCCAGAACTGCTTAAAATAACCACCCTTAATTGGTGCAGAATGATATAATACAATTCACATGAATACAAAAACACACAAAAAACCCAGAATGAAAAAACATCCTATAAAAAAAGGGGTAAGGATGGTCTTCAACAAAATGGCCCCCGTCACTTCCACTTGGCCATTTCCCCCCTTCCAGTCCCGCCCATGCGATTGTGTTACTTTCAGTGACCGATGCCTTCCTCCGCCATGCCCCGAGTCAGGCACCCATCCGCCTATGGTGCCCACGGCTGCAAGTGTTATTTCCTGTGTAGAATCTAGTTAATATTTAGAAAACAGAACGATATTTCCTGTGTGGCTGAAAAGTTACCTCAAGGACACAATTACCATTATTAGCACAAAAACCACAAGCTATCAAGGCAATAGAAGCATGAGTACTTGACTATGACATCAACAGTAGACATTGTAATGGGAATGTGTGAGAGCTCCAGTACTTGAAGTCAGCTCTCTCCACACATAAGTGCTTGAATATTTTTAGTCTGCTGGATATCAGAATATCTGAACAAAACCGTTCCAGCTTTCTAGTGGGGATTATTTGCAGTGTGTACCAAAAGAGAGACCATTAACAGAAGCTCGCTGCTCAATTAAATAGCAGTAATTCATATTGCTGGCTGCAGGGAAGGGCTGTTGTAGTGGCTTGCTTCACAGTACACGTTTCTGAACAACATTGAAGACGAGCTGGGAAATAGCTATTAGCTGTAACATTTTCATTTTGCAGGCAGTACAAGTTTCCAACTGTGACTTGATGCTATATAGAATGTCATTATCAAAGCTGTGGGTACAGCCAGGGTAATGTGTGTGCAGTGTGTTACAAAAAGTAGGCTTGTCCCCACCTGCCAGCTCCATTCAGTCTATGGGCTTGTCCCCACTCAGACAGGCGACCGTGGTCTGAAACGAGGGCTCCTGCGTTTTTGGCCGCGAATCGAGGGCGGCTGCGGTCAATTGCACCCATAGACATGCATGCGTACACGTGATATTTAACTGCGTCAATCCAGGGATGCCAACCATTTGCACGCTTTACAAACTTTAATTACATGAGTTGGGCATAGACGGGCCGATTCCTACCCAACCCGACCTGGCGATCGGATGCCGCGCAGGTTCCCGCATCCGATGGGGATCAGGTCGGCAAAGTATCTGGTGCGCCAACTTGCAAGGTTGGACTAAAATCAGCCGTCATGTCGGATGGTACAGTGATCAGACATGCCGGATATTTTTGATCTGATCCCATTCGTTCGGATGGGGACGGTTGTCCCAAGCAGAAGTTATGGGCGGCACACAAAGGGTGTGCGTGATGACGTCATCAAGCCCGCTAGATCAGGTTGGGAATTGTCCCGTATATGCCCAGCTATGTTCATAAGCTTTAATATGAAGTTGGTCTACCCTTTGCAGCTATAACAGCTTTAACTTTTCTGGGAAGGCTTTAGCCTGGTTGAGCATGTCCAAAAAGTTGGACACATTGTTGTTTTTGATGGACCTTTAATTCATTCCAAAGGTGTTCCATGGGGTCGAGCAGGGCAGCTAGAGAGGTGAGAGACTTGCAGCTCCCCGCTGCACTCTCCCCGCTCCTCCCCTATGTTTGTGAAAGAAGCCTGTGACGTGATAAATTGACGACAAGTGTTACTAGTGACATCTTGTGGCTGAAGTTGATATTGCAGATTGAATTGCGATTAAAGCTTAAACACAATATAGGGAAACGCATATGGGGTAACAACATCTCCTGGTACTTTTAAAAAAAGTAAGCATTCTCTGGACCCCTTAGATGGGGGGGGGGGTTAAAGGGGTAGTGGTAAACATCCCTTTGGGGTTGAGGTTGGGACTTTGTGCAGGCAATTCAAGTTCTACAACAAACATAGTCATGTTTTATATGAACATTGATTTGTGCATTGGTGTGCAGTCATGTTGGGACATGAATGGGCCATTCCCCAAGAGAAATGCACTGTTGGAATGTTGACAGTTGGAATATGACTATGAAAAGTTGACATATGGACTGCAGGTAGTCTCAGGGGTTAGTTACTATCCCAGAAAATCTCAGGGTTGCACTTCTGAGGTATGACATCTGGGCGTTCAAACGGTGTGAGAGTTACAATTGACCTAAAGCCAACTGGTGACCTGTGGATGGAGACAGCTAATCAGAGGATTAATTAAGAACAGGGAGGTCCATCTGCAGCAGAACCTACCATGCAGGAAGCTGATGCAGAGGAAAGTGAGGGAGATGGTACTAAATATGGGGTGAGTACCAAACACCATCTCCTGGAACTCATCTGAGGAGCTCACTTAAAAAGTTATGTGCACCCCTGTCTATATATTGTATTTCAAAAGCTCCATGAGCAAATACCGCTGCTGAAATACTAGAAAATCGGCGTGTCCAATGACAGTGTGATCCTATCCTAAATGATTAATATAAACCCTTGATACCTTCTGATTAAGATGTGTGTGTGATCCTATCCTAAATGATTAATATAAACCCTTGATACCTTCTGATTAAGATCTAGGATGTCCACACTCTGTAGCTGGCATTGGAAGGTATTACAGGTAAACCTGCTGTTAACTCAACAGGAACGAAGGCCTATTTAATGGTTTTAGTCATGCACCTGAAATAAATCAGTGTAATGTAAATAATCTTATCGGTTTGTGTTAATATTTAATAGAAGTGTTTCTGTGTATGGTTGGAAACATAGTCTTATTGTGTCTGATTCCACTTTGTACTTTGTTGACTGCCCTAGGAGTCTGACAGTGACTGGCTTATTAATAATGACATTCTTCTTTCTTTAGAATACATGTGTTAATACATCTTGCCTGGCATAATGCCACCTCAAAGTTTGTACTGCTCCATGAAATGCAACCATAAGCAGCTGTTGATTGCTTATCACTCCACTCTGTGCTCCCATCCATGCTCACTTGACAAACAAATGGCCATTACCAATGTTCATTCATTGTTTCATTTTGCAGTCATGTCTACTATTTTACGGCCTGGCACACACCTAAACTTGTTTGTCAGTTGGCATGCATTTTCATTGCATATTTCATCCATTTCATTTCATTTCATTATAAGACATATGAACTAAAATATTGCAGCTTGCTTTATAAATTCTGGAAATACTCTTAAATATAGCGTACTCCAGGTCAATTAATTACCATTTGTTCTTTATAAGTAAATTAGTAGTAAACCACTAGAAAAAGACTAGGCTTCTTGGAGGCGCCCAAATGATGATAAAAAAGTCCTTTATGGGCTAAAAAGAGGTATTTTCTAAATACATTAACTCATAAAAGAAAAGAGCGTTTTGTGACAGTTGCGTCACTTCTTCAGGATATAATGGTTAGATTTTTTGGTTCTTGTGTAGTTGGACTGCAACATGAGGCCAAAAGGATCCTTTGGCCTCAGATTCCTGCCTGCTTTTTCAACCAATCGACCGGCGTGCGCATTCCAGTCAATCAGCCGGCAGTCGGCAAGATCTACCAGGAATCTCCTGCATGTCGGATCGCATGATGATCTGACATGTTGGTAGATTCCCATTTGATCCCATTACTTTGGATGGGGATGGCAGTTCCCATCCAAAGTAATGTCTGGCACAGAAAGGGTGAGGGGCGATCCTCTGAGGGGCCAGCTGCAGCAGGATGACGTCATCACGCTGCAGTCTGTCCCTCATCTTTCGAGGGAGATCCGAGGCATGTATGCCTACTTTTACATAGGTATCTTTTGCCTAGATAGCATGAGGTCAATAGACCTGGGGGGCCATGGTTCTGGTTTTAGCGACAACAATGCACATTTACACTATTCAGGAAGTAACATAACTTAATAACTCAATAACCATTAAAATGTTTTTGCTTAAAATACAGTTTTGTACATAAATTACAAGTCATTGATGAAAATGTAACCGATTCAATGTGCTGTAGCTGATTTGCATATCATCAGCTAATCTGCTCTCTTGCAGGTATGGAGTAAGGAGAGATAAACCTAGGGGACTGTGCGCCATCTAGTGTTCAATATTAAAGTTGCATGACTGTTTGTTTTATGGGCTTTTCAAGTAATTCAAAGTGTTAGTTAACTCAAAAACCTAAAAGTTAATATATCACAGCTTAGTATAAAACTTTTTTAAGGTTAATTTTTATGTGCCGATAGTGACGTACATTCTAGTGTCAGTGGATCCTGGATAATGAATGTAGCCACCCCTAGACCATTGTCATCCTATGGAGAGGGTAGCCATAGACACATCAAATTTTGCTTGAGTAGTTTAACCATCGACTAATAGTGTTGAGCAGCATATGGTATATTCGAGTTCGCGTAATTTCACAAATATATTCAGTAACATTCAAAATACGATTTGATTGTATTCTATTGCCTTACAATTGTGTAAAGCTGTTCACAATTGTTCGCAAAGTTTCCACGAACAAGCTTTACAGCTTCTCTTCTTCATTCTGTGAGCTTAACCAGTACGAGCACTGTGCCTTTTGAGCGTATCAATTTTCCCCTGACTACACATTACATATAAGCAATGTTTGGTAGTCGATCAGTCACAAAACAGAAGGTATCCACTTTGACAGATCGTCCAGAAAAGCCCCACAAGTAGTCCGCACGGCGATCCGTTCCAGCTGTATTTTTCTGGTTGATCGTGATACTTTGGATGTGGAACAGGGTGCATAGGATTCCCGGCAGTTTGGCTGACGACTGATCACAGAGTGGTGCTGTCACCACGCTGTGATGAGTCGTCTGCAAAATTAAGCGTCTATGGCCGGCTTTAACATTATAATCCACAAAGTAGAAACCTTCACTTCACATCAAAGTATTCAAATGATGTTATATCTGGTTATTTGCATCAACTTTAAAAAGCGCGTTTAGACCAGGGCTCCACTAAGATTTGGCACAATGCGGAAAAAACATAGTGGCCGTGTCTTCTGTACGCATCCCATTGATTTTGAATGGGCGCGTGATTTTTAGAACGAGCCTTTTGGCAAAACTAAGTGGAATTACAGAGGACTAATTGGATTATTGGGGAATGGCTGTAAATGGCTAACAACTGTTCTCATGATATTTCTCTGTGACCACCCAAAATGTTGTATTCACAGGTGGGTCACCTTTAAGTGTAATTGGGAGATGAGGAATGAGTCCTTAGTAAGGCATGTTCTCACAGAGGTTTGCAGGGAGTTTCCCTAGTGTTAGAGTGCTAGTGAAACAACTTGGCAATTGGAAAATCCCTTAGCCCTATGAGAAGTTTTTTAGACACTATTTGGAGGGGTTTTTTTGGGCTTTTTAGTGTTTTTTTAATGTCTGCCAGATGCCTTTTGTCGAGTCTGAGGAGTGTGACTTTCACTACCACCTTTGTCACTTACACATCCTTTGGAAAGCTGCTCAAAGTTGTGTTTAGATGCTGTCCAGGGTGTTATAGATGCTGTCCACTAAGAGAGAAGACAGCGGCCGGGACAAATCAACATGTAGAACCTCTTTGTATAATACAGGAATATAATACAGTGGACCCCTGACGTACAAACGTTATCGGTTCCCAAGTGTTGGTCATAGCTGAAGTTGGTTGTAAGTTAAGATTATTTTTCCCATAAGAAAATATAAAAATAATTAGTGCTGAGCCTCTCAGAACACCCTTTACCTTATACCTTATCACAAAAAACATTGTATAATACATGTCATTTACTAGAAACACCAATACTTTCCCAAGTGTTGCCATTTTGATGCACTGTCTGAAATTAACTCCTCAAACATACATCTGAAAATGTAGGTTGTAACTTAAGTTGGCCTTCAACTTGTAAGTCAAGGCGGCTTCAACTGAAGTCCAGTTATATTTATTTTACCTTAAAAGGGGGGATTGAAGATTGAGTGTGGCTCCCTCTCCCCAAGCAATACCAGACCCCACAGCAGACCTTGCCAGCCTTCCAAAGCCAAGCCTGGCCCGATACCATACCTCAATGAGAGGGAGATGAGTATAGGTGTCCTGCATTAGAGATGGTCAAAAAATGAAATTCTGCAGGATGATTCTGACCATGAAATTTAGAATTTTTTAAATTGAAGCTTCAAACTTTTCATTTTTATATTAATTTTAATAACCTAATATTTATTATAGCAAGAATATGGAATGAGTGTAGAGGACTGCTATAAAAAGCATAGGTAAAAAGTTCACCAGCTCTGTGCATACAGAACAACAGAGAGAGCATATTGATATTTTCAGTCTGGTACTCAGGCACTTCGGCTCAGCCCTGGTCCAGGACCTGTAGTACATCAGCGCCGGAGCCTTTAAGGGATATCTTCTCAGAATGGATTACAGCGGGGGACATTGTTACAACTGTGCAGGTAGGTTACTTTAAAGGCAGAACCTCTGTGGTGGGAATTATGTTGGCTCAGATCCCAGGAGCCCATTCCTGTTCAGTTTTAGCAGAAAGAGGTTAGAAAGGGTTTCCTGATCTCACCCAGAGAGGTCCTCAGTTTAGGGAGGAGTAATGGTAGCCCAAGATCTAGTGGGCTGGAGGTTAGAAAGGGTTTCCTAATCTCACCCAGAGAGGTCCTCAGTTTAGGGAGGAGTAATGGTAGCCCACGATCTGGTGGGCTGAGGTGTTATGCCAATGACACCCACCCCCACATTCACTTGTAGAAGTGATCAACTGGTGGCTTTATTGCTTATACACATTTTTTGTATGTTTTTTGAGGTATAGTCGCTAAGGCTCCGCACTTTCCTGAGTGACTTTCCTTTTACATGGCGATACATGCCAAACTACTTATTTGGAGCAACTGGGACATACTGCCAGGGGAGGCGCAACCTAATGAAGTGACAAGGACTTAATAAGGAATTTGGATCGCCATTGATTAATTTTCTGGGGATCTGGTCTCAGTTTTTCCATTGAGTTCCAAGGGCTACTTTTAATCTGATTGTAATAAACTTGTTGTATTGTACTCTTAAGGCCCCCATACACCGGACGAGCTGGGGCCGATAGACGAGTGACGTCGCTCAGAGTATCGGCGGGCACCCTTTGTGTGCCGGCCGTTAGTTTCAATGGGGACGCTGGTCCCCATTCAAACTAATGGCATCGGCCAGAGATATATGGACATGTCCGTTCTCTGGCCAACTGGTACCCATGTGGGCACCCATGATCCACAGGTGATTTTCCCCAAGACCGCAACTGCGCACGCACATCAGTCCGTGGAAAAATCAACCGTGGCTCGCTAGGTGTATGGGGGCCTTTAGTCTAGTCTTTATCTTGCACCTTAAAAGTCCAAAGAGAATGGCCATCCCCTTCCTGAGCCTGCTCCTGCGGCTCAGAATGTGTATGTGGTTTGTTAGCTATATTGGGATGTGGTGCCACTGACACTTTGAATTGATGTCCTCCAGATTTGTTTCTTTTTGCTTGCCAATTGGTGTTTTAACCTATCCACTATAGTGAAGGGGTTAACTACAGTATACCCCTGGTCCTAATTTAGATGTTCAATTCACCAAGATTGAGTTCTATCCCGAAATCCAATTGCTAGTTGGTGTTGCCTATAAGGTTATTTATAACACTCTGCTTGCCTTTATGTTTCCCTCTAGACTTCCCAGAGTTGACTCACAGTCTTCTCCCCCCTGTCCCATATGGACAGCTTGGCTCACTGTCCCATACATGGTGGCGATGCCCCAAATTCATATAGATCACCAGTTATGTTAATTGTCAGTAAGGTCCTGGTCCCCCTGTATATACTGAAGTATAATTCGACCCATATAAAAACAGAGGTTCCACATTTTTAGAAAAATTTGTGGAAAAAATTGAATGACTCGAGTATAAGCCTAGGGTGGGAAATGCAACAGCTACGACCAAGAAACACAGCAAATGGGCTTTTGTTTTGAGATATTGTTATTTTAATAAGCTGATTTATACGTTTATTGCAAAGTCCCTAAACATGATATCATCACCGAAATTGCTGGCGCTGAAGAAATAGATTGTGAGTCATTGTGAAAAAAAAAGTATTGCACTAGTTCATGGAGTTTGTGCATAAATTCAGTTAAAGAGCCACTGTATAAAATTCGGACTTCATTTTTTACCTAATTTATGCAAAAACAATGCTCATAATGTACTAGTGCAGTGAGGGCGAACCTTTTAGAGACCCAGTGCCTAAACTGAAACCCAAACCCCACTTTTTTTATCTCGAAGTGCCGGCATGGCGATATAACCTGAATTACACAACTCATACACACACACAAAACATGTAAACACACATTCTACTTTCTTATAAGATAGCATAGGAGAGGGTATGGGGTGCTGTGTGCAATCAGAAGAGAGGGAAAGAGAACTGACAGCATTGAGAGCCAATAGGCTGCAGTTCTTTCCTCTGTGATGGCTGACAGCTTGCATGCCCACAGAGAGAGCTCCGAGTGCCATCACTGTACTAGAGCAATAATTTTTTCTTTTCACAAATGTTCCTACAACCCGTCTCTACCTTCCCAGCACATTTGGTGAGGCTACCACTAGAGATGGGCGAACATCGGCCTGGAGTGTCCGCAAACAGGGCGGGTCGAACTTTTAAAGAAGTTCGCCGTCCGCCCTGTTCGCGGACACATTCAAATTCCCCGCCTCTAGGCGGGGAATTTGAATCGGAAAAACCGGATGTGACGTCAGTAACGTCACATCTGGTCCCTGGAACGCATCCTGGAACGCATAGTTCCTGGTTGCGGGAGCCGGCTGTGACGTCACTGACGTCACTTCCTGTTCTGAGCCGGTATTTTCACTACAAGACCGGCTTCATGCCCGGTCTTGTAGTGAAAAGATTCTTCCTCCGGCACGATCTCGCAGGTTCTGATCCTGCCGGAGGAAGAATTTAGATCTTCTTCTGGCCGGCGAACGGGGCGGGTCGAACACCCGTACTGTCCGCCGGCGAGAGGATCGGCGAACATGCCGAGTTCGCGGCCGAACTGTTCTCCGGCGAACAGTTCGGTCCATCCCTAGCTACCACACCACTTTGCAATTCCCTCACAGAATCTGCCTGCAAAATGCAGCGATTTTCATGTCTTGACTCCAGTATAAGACAAGTTAAATTTTTTTTAGCAAATTTCAAGTGCTGGAAATACGGTATATACGGTATCAATTCTTCATGATAATGTTATAATGTAATGTATAATGTTATTGCTTCCTCAGGGGATTGCTCTCTATGTATCTGCTGGTTGAAGGAACTGATTCCACCTCACTAAATTAGGGATCATTTTTTTTAATTTTGAGTAACTCACTTTGTGAGTGGATTGCAAAGCCCCTGAACATGGTATCATCACCAAAATGACTAGAGATGTAGGGAAGGGCCAAATTTGGACTTTGACCTAAAACTACATGTTTTACCTATTTTTTCACAAATAAATCTCACAGCCATCTCTATACAGCATATAAGGGTTGATATAGATTGATTTAGACATATTATGCTACGGACGTTTCTCTAGTACACAGTGATGTAGTGTAGACGTTGGTCTATACTACAAATGGCTTGACGTGTAGTATTATTTGTGAATATTCTAATTTAATCTTTATATTGCAAATATTGGCACTTCGAGAATTCATGAAGATCTCCAATATAGTGCTATATCGTAACCTCCCTAGAACACTGCTGAGGTCCAGATTTCTGTACCAAAAGCGCACCATAGACTTTAATTGCTTTTTTTTATGTTGTAGGCTTGACATTTCCCAAAATATGTCCCTACAAGGGTCTAGTAAACATCCTAAATATAATATATATTCATAATAAAAATTGTATTCAATGGGAAATGTGTTATGTGTTTTTTTTTTACTTACTGTATTGTATCCAATATAATGCCCTTTGGCACCCTCTGTCCCCTGGAGAAAGGGTTAACTGCAAGGAGCACATCTGGAAATCCCACTGGGAACATTCTTCTGAATCCCCCCCCCCCGCCCGATGTGACGTCATCACGTCACTCGGGGGGGGGGAGCGGGGTCCGTTCTCCTCCTGCAGCTTCCCCTTTAGATCGGAGCCCCGTAGCAGCACAGAATAGTAAATCTGCGCTTCCGGGGCTCTGATCTTCTGACCTGATGGCTCCATCTCTTCCATTGCTATACTGGCAAGTCAGCACTGGACGAGATGGAGCCGTCAGGAACGACAGGGGGGTTAATAATCTAGAATATTTGAGATTCTGGGGAAAAAAGCATGCATTGCGTTCCCAATATGCGCATATACATATGCAGATTTTCGCAATTAATTACTTCTATGAGTGTTGTCTTATGTGGTGATTACACTGCAGCTGTTATTTCACATCCTGCCACTAGATGTTGCTGTTTCAACACACATTACGGACGCAATATGCGCATGTACAAGTGCCGATTTTCACAATAAAGGTAATAAAGACTGGAGATCACAAATATGTGAATATTAGGTGAACAATTAGCAATATTTTGCGAGTACGAATATTGCCTATTCTGCTCATCACTAGTGACATCACTAGTCCACGCGAGTATTTTTGCAATACTGCACCCTATTAATTTTAACCTCCCTAATTGTTGAGACAACCCCAGTTTGTTTGGTGTTTGGGTTCTCTCCAACCGCTAGGTCAGCAGGCATCGGGCACACCTGATACACCTGCGGAAAGTTGCAGGCAGTGTACTTTGACAGTGTTAAAAATAGCATGGTACGGGCAGTGTGCTAGGGTGGTTAAGGACCATACCATGCCTGAAAAGTGTGGATATACTGGCGCATCATTGCCCACATTGGGGCTTGGCAAGACAAAGGCAACGCATTCACAATTCACAAGGCATGACACTGGCGCGCGACAGTCAAGTAATGTTATGTGAACAAAACAGTTTGTTCCTAAAAACTCCAAATTCAGCCAAACAAGACCAAATAGCCTAAAAGTGTAGACTCTGCCTTATTGATTGCGAATAGGAGAAAGGATGAAACTCTATAAGGCAGATGTCTCTAACTTCCTGTTTCTAACACATGACAGGAAGAGTAAGCAAATACTCACCAGGGCAAGTAACTAAAAGTGATCAATATTAATATCAACATGAACATGATCAGTCGTGCTGTAAAATGTTGTAGATCAGTATCTGACAGGTTTCAATGTGCTTTAATGTGTTTGTATTGTGTTTTGGAGAATGCGCACACACACCTTTACCTTCACAGCTAATAAGTAATTGAATGTAAGAGTTTTGGATTTATTACAATTTGCGGTAGAACCAGTGATATTAAACTGATAGTGTTTAACCTCCTGTACGTTATGCCCGAACCCAGAATTTGTTTTAATAACAAACTGTGCCTGCACCAGGAATGGGCATACACATCAATGCTGTACGAGCCTGCAGCGATTCTGCATCACTGAAGGCTCGCCAATCCCTTTTGCCGCTGTGTCTTTGGTGTCATCAATGAGGCTGTGGGGTGTGGCTCCATAGACCCCCATGTTAATGAACAAGCCCTAACTTTTCCCAGCCCAGCCAGTGATGTGTAGAGAGGAGTGCGGGGAACCACAGCAGAGAACAGCGAAGCAGGTAAAAATGGTGCAAAGCGCCAGGGCGGTTAAATTGATCATGTGTACGGCTAACTTAAGACCCTGTTTATACTTGGCACCATGGATTTGTCAGCGTGACTGGATTTTCTGCGATTTAACGCGCTAGGTGCCACATAGGAGCCAAAGCTAATTATTAAACTGAATTTCAGTATCTTATATATAATCATTTCAGTATAAAAAGAGAAAACTAATTTAAATGGACTTTAAGGAAACGTTGGCTTCAAACTGTGCAGAGGACAGCTGCCATTAAACATAATTATATAAAATTACAATAAATGTTATGCTGTCTTATAGCCCCCCCTCCAGCCCCCCATATCTACACTGACACCCCACCACCACCGTCCATCCTCAGCTCATAGTGCTGCCAGTGCGGCTGTAATGTCAGAGGCGGCGGACAGCGCCGCACAGTGGCGGCTCCGGGATATAGCAGGCAGCTGTCAATCACACAGCCCAGCAGCAGCAGCAGCGGCGAGCGCCCGGGGAGGACAGACCTTGTGTAGGTGAGTGATGGCGGCTGGGGTACCCTCATGGCAGTGACCCCAATATACATCATCATCACCCCTCCATAGCGGGCACACGCCTCTGTGCTGTCCCTTATTGAGTACAATGCGTAATGAGAGGGGGGACTCAGGTGGGCTCGTCCCCGCGGTCATGCCTATGATATCAGTGAATTGTCCTGATTACAGGCGGTGTCACGTCTTGTGATCAGTGCGGAGGGTGACACCGACATTGCTGATTTCTATAGGAAGCCATGTACATAGAGGCCATGCCTGGGATCTTCCAATGCTGATACACACACAATCCTATAAACCTCCATTTTACTATTGTGTGTCCCTGGCGATGTCATGATACATAGGCGAGATGTAAGTGGACTTCATAGGCCAAACCTGATAGAGGAGCCAAGATAGAGATCCAACCAAGGGGTGTGATGGTGGGGGCTGCCCTTTGTATCATAGGATCCATATATATTCTATACATTGTATATGTCACTGGTCTATGTATAGATGGATGCCATCACCCATTGCAACCTGTCAGAGTTCACAAAGATCATCCATGTATGACTCCTGACACTATGACACTGCACAGAAAATACATTGATTTGGTTTGTAATGTTTTGTTATGTATTTATTATTATTTATCATTGTGAACTTTTATTTGTAAATCTGCAACATGCAACCCTAATACACAAAGTTCTTATATTTAGCTTCAAGGTCCATAGATGATGTTCTTTTCTTTATGTACCTGGTGATCCAGCCAGTAAAACATGTCATGCATAATGGTGGCTACTACCTTTCCACTGCACCTATGGAGGGGGAATGTAGCCACCACTGGCCTGTGGAGAGGTGTCAGATGGACTAAAGCCCCCCATACACCACATACAATTACCATGCAATTTCTGTACAATCAACTTTTATTCTACCAAAACCATGTAATATGAGGACCTTTCTACACCTTCCAATCACTATGTATTCTATCAGGGAGGTCACTATACTACATAGTTGTTGGTAGATCTGATGGAAATTGTATGGAGGAATCTAAAGGTGTATGGCCAGCTTAATAGATTGAGAGGAGTTCTTCATAGGTGACTAACAAATCCACAACCCTGCTTTATTTAAGTGTCTAATTCCCTGAAATTGTGATTCTGCTTCCACTGGAGGGGTAAAGCTAGGTCGACCCAATGCAGGATGGATTGTTCATGCATACACCATGCTGTGGTTCTGTCCAATCTTCATGGAGTTTTTGGGGAGCCATTGACTTATAATGATACCAGAAAGTACCGTATTTCCGGACTGTAAGATACATCAGTTTTTAGAAAAACAGTTTTCTGGAAATACCAAAAATATATATATTAAGCTAGCCATACACGGCACGGATTCCCTGGCTGATCGATTCACCATCCGATCGATTCCGCCGGGATCCTCAGGTGTGATCGATTGGCCAATTAAGGAATCCGATCGCTGCATACCACCTTGTCCTGCCGGATCCGTGTCCGATTGATCACCTCCCGGAATGCAACTCCCGCTGATCTGGGCAGAATCGGACCCGAAAGACCAACAGGTTGGTTCTCTGGCGGATCCGATTCTGAGCCCCCGATCAGTCGGACCCGATCGGACGGACAAGGTGGGCTGCACGGGATTCCGGCCCGATCGTTTCGCGTGCACGCGCCCGGAATCGATCGGGCCGGAATCCGGTGCGAATCCGACCCGTGTATGGCAGCCTTAAGTGTTTAAATCAATTTGGCTAATGCAATGAATGCAATATCAAATTCAGGCAGTAGATGTAACTAGCAGCAGTACTATCACAGCACATCACGTCATCCTCCTCACTGATCTTCCTCTCCTTCTCTGGCTGTGCCTGTGTTCGTGGAAGCTGCAGAGTGATCCACTGACATGGAGAGAGAAATAGATGGCAAATCATCCATCTCTCTCTTCATTGTTTATATCAGCAGGGCTCTGGGCACTGCTGGCATAAGCAATAGTACAAGTCAGATGGAAGATCCAGCTGTGGCCGTATCTCTCATCTGACAGCTCCCCGGAGAGGGACGCATTTGGACCATAAGACACAGGCACTTTTTCACCCTAATTTTGGGGGTTGAAAAGTGCGTCTTTTTGTCCAAAAAATACGGTACTTGGGGTGACACTCTGCTGCAATTCATGTTTCCACAATAACAGCGTGATAAATCCCTAACAGAAAGTTTATAATAATACCACATTTTAAGCATCCCTGTCTGTGTTAGATGGTTTGCCCAGCCCTGCTACTTTCAGTTTTGTTCAGAAAGCCTGAAAAGAGAAGGGGAAGCCAGTTGGCAAGATCAACATATGAGACCTCTGTGTTACATGGGGGACTCAGAAAACCAAAATCCAATGTGATAATGCATCATATCACTTTTTCCAGAAATCTTGTGATTTTTACTTGTTCTGATCCTCTACCAGGGATTTTAGTATCGATTTAGATATAAGCAGAGACTACCAGGGCTGTGGAGTCGGTCGATAAATTCCCCGACTCCGACTCCTCAGTTTCATCTTCTTCCGACTCCTCGACTCCGACTCCTCTGTATGTAATATGCTAATGTATTGTATCCAT
>CM070032.1:31994483-32015558 GCA_036250615.1 Ptychadena robeensis
CAAGCGTCTCTAGTCCGGCAAAACACATTTACTTCTTTATCAGCGAGAGTTAAGGCTGCCATACACGCACCAAGCGGCGGGCGATTTTGCCACCGACCGATGGGCGTGCACACTTGCCGATCGGGGGTGCCCACATGGGATGACAGATCGCTGACGCCCCATAGCTCAGCCGGCCAGAGAACGGACATGTCTGATAATCTCCGCCAATGCCGTTAGCTTCAATGAAGACACCGGTCTCCACTGATACTAACGGCCAGCACACATAGGGTGCCGGCCGATGCTGTCAGCTCTGGAGAGCAGAGTGATGAGGTCATCATGCTGCAGTCTGGAGCTCACCTGAGCTGATCTGTCGGCCCCCACTCAGTACGTGGGTCACAGTGGGCGCTGTAATGTTATGCACTGCATGCATCTATTCTTATAGCAGAGAAGTCGTTCATTATGACTGTTTGTTAATTGCGACATTTAAAGTAAATTTTTTTCTATTTTTTTCAAAAAAATTTTAAATTTAAAAATTTTAATTCCCATTTAAATTTAGTAGGAGTCAGAGTCGGTCTATTTTTTGCCGACTCCGACTCCAGGGACCCAAAAATTTCTCCGACTCAGACTCCTCGACTCCGACTCCACAGCCCTGATTCAGATCTAGAATGTCTTATTTTTGTTTTTTTCCCTTTATTTTTTTGTTCAGTGTATATCAGACAGTTCACGGTGCTCCAGATTAACCAAAGTATCAAAGTTTGTGATTTTGTGCATGGTGGCCAGATTGTTTATTAGACTGGTGCAAAAGCTAGATATTTGCAATTAGTACATTGGGTGCCACTCTGCTCTTATCCATTGGAATTTGTTCTGAAGCTCCGTCAGGGAAAGAATTTTGTGAGACGGTGGGCACACAATGTTCTGGAAATGAATTATGCATTTTTGTTGATGTCCCCAGTGGAAACAGTTGGCGGCCTATGATTGGCATATATTTGGAAAAGGTGTGAGGTTGCTTAAAAAGTGTCCTGGTGTCCCTGAGTACCAGTATGTTTGTTCTTAGCGGGGTGGAATTTTTTGCAATTCATTTAGGTCACAGAGTATGGCATTGCCTGTTCCAGATCGTAAGTAGAGTGATGTGAGAATAGGCTTACTAGATTGTATTTGCGTATATCTGGAAAATGAATACAATTCCTTTGTAGCGAGGTGCAATTTTCACAGAGCTGTTCTGGCCCTCTTGCATCTCCACAGAAATTAGCAAAAGATTGTCTTTCTAATGATGATTATTTGCAAAGTGAAGAGTCCTTTAGTCCAGGAGTGGTCAAACTAATGCCTGGGGGCCGGATCCGGTCCTCTAGCTTTCTTTTCCGGCCCTTGTTAAAAAGATGCTCCCCTCCACTTGTTCTCTGCAAAGAGTGCACAAAATACCTAGAGGTGTCCAAATGTTGACTTGGGGAAGATAAATTGGCATGATCATGTGATGAAACTGTGGCCGCATCCTCATGGTAATGGTAGCCATACACATGCCGATAAGCGGCCGATTTTTAATCTGACCGACGGGCGTGCGCGCTCACGCCGTCGGTCAGGTTAAAAATCGTCCACTAATCGGCATGTGCCCACATGGGGCGACAGATCCCTGTCGCCCCACTGCTCGGCCGGCCAGAGAACGGACATGTCCGATAATCTCTGGCCGATGGGAGCCGAGGCAAGCCGATGCCATAAGCTGCAATGAAGACGGCGTCTCCATCGCAGCTTATGGCCGGCACACAAAGGGTGCCCGGCCGATTGAAGGGGCCCCACAATGCAATGGGATGCTAACGTGATGACGTCATCACGTTAGCATCCCGGAAAGATATCGGGACTAGTCTGCTACACACATCGGCGTGTGTGTGGCAGGCTTAACCAACTAGCCTCAAGAAATTATCTCTGAATTAGCATTTTTTTTCAGGACATTTGAAAAGATAATGATGTCCATGTCACACTTCACCTATCACAAAGTGATAAGTGATGCCGGCGATGCATGGAATTGGCACACCTATGGTGGGTCGGCCATTACAGGCTCCTGGTCCGGCCCCTTTATCAAACTTAAGAAGCCAATGTGGCCAACAAGTCAAAAAGTTTGCCCACCCTGCTTTAGTCATTTAACTTATATACAATTTATGTAGAAAGCCTCCCAATCTATAGGGCTAAATTTCATGATTTGGTTGTATCATCCAATCAGAGTCTTGCTTTTGTCTCCATTCCTACATCAGAAACATATAGAATATAATTGGCCACTACAGGACGTAACCCAGGTAATCCCAGTTTCAGACACTTTAATAAATAAGGCTTTAACTTGAAATGTTTCTCCTCCAGACTTTTTTTTCCCAGTGATTCAGCTCCAGTGAAATATGCTCTCAGGGAATTCCGCCACAGCAATGTAGGTCAGTGGCTGCCTGTTGACTTGATGCGGATAAACAGGATTATACTATTGCCATCAGATTAAGTCTGGAAATGATGACAGCACACAGGTTGTAGCAGTACAATACTAGAATACTGTATGTGTTTTAGATGAAGAAATCACAATCCGCACAATACTATCTGTAATGTTACTTTTCATGACTTTAATGTCTTAACATGTGAGAGTTGCAGTGTTAACAATGTCACAATGAAACATGATTACCAGGTTAAACTCGTAATCCTAAAATGGATTTGATTCCTAACTGGCCATGCGGTACTTTGACCAGCCAGTTTATTAGGTACAATTAGTAACATGAATGTATTATTAGCCAGTCACAAGATGACCTGAAAAATGGAGAAGAAAAGTGATTAAAGGTGACTTTTAAAGCTCTCCTAAAGTCTGAAACCAATAGAGGAGGGTCAATGAGGGACATTCTGGATTACTGTATTTTTCGGACTATAAGACATACATACTATACCATTAAAATCAATGGGAAAGGGCCTGCATCTTATGGTCTGAATATGTTTTTTTAGTCACAGCCATCCTGGGAGCAATAAGTCTGCATCCTTTTGTTTCATTCCCTCCAGCCAAGCCAAAAAGCCACTGCCAAGAAGAGATATTATCTGCATTAGCACAAGTAGTACCTATTGTCTGAACACACTGACCAACCTATGGAGAGAGACTTTGCAATTAGATGGCATGAGTTGTGTATTTACATTTGCTGAAGACTCATATCGCCTCCTATATGTAAATGGATAAGTTGTTCAGTGCCAGATTGTAAAATGTGTCTCTTCATAAGTTGGTTAGTGTGTTCAGAGAATGGGTACCGCTAGTGTATAGACACAAGCTAAAGTTTCAGCCCAGCAGTGAAGACCTCCCTCCTCGCACTGGCCTTTTGGCTGGAGGAATACTGCATAGTCCAGTCCTGCCTAATTTGCTGGAACATTCTGTATATTCACTTGATATCTGAATGGCTGTGTCTCTGTTTTATTTTCTCTCCAAAACTTTGGGTGCGTCTTATGGTCCAGTGTGTCTTATATTCTGAAAAATATGGTATTTCATAACAGAAAAGGGTTTTCCAACTTTTTTGGGGACTATTCTAATAATAGGGTGTTTGCCATCAAGGAACATAAAGTTTAGGTGTACTTTAACGTGACATGACTGTTGGTGTCAGACAGGCTGGCCAGAGTATTTTAGAAACTTCTGAATATCTGGGGTTTTCACGTCTTTAGGTTTTATATTATATTGTCAGAAAAATGGAATGTACCACTGTGAACAGATTTAATATAAACATTTTGGACATGACAGAGATAAGAGGAGAATAGCCAGATTTAATCAAGCCATCAGAAATGCAACAGAACCCCAAATAACTGATACTAATTACAGCACAGGTGTGCAAAAGAGCATCTCTCTACCCATACATATTCAGATGGCATACTAAAACCATGTATCCATCCTCCCTATCAGCCGTCATGCTGGTTTTGGACCCACTAGTACCAAATGAGCATCCTCTATAAGCCATAGCCAACCTGCATAATGTTACTGAGATTTACATAGACCGCAAAATGGTGTCTGAGGGGTTGGTGGCGTTGTCAGACAGGTTTGACCCAGAGTTTCTGCAGCTGCTGACGATGCTGGTTAAGCTGTGAGGGGCAGTAATTCCACCGGGCGGTGCCAAAAGGCACAACACTGCCCCTCATTAGGGTCATCATCCTCTGCCCTGGTGGATGTCAGGGGTGGCAGCAAGTATGGGTAAAAACCACCACGATGCCGCCCTGGGGCAACCACCCATGTTGCCCATGCCTATAACCTTGAGGTGTCTTTCTCCCTCTCTCTTAGTATGTACTTGTGATATCTTGTGTTCCCCCTCCCTATATACATACAATTATTGATTTATTAGTTTAGTATCTAGGCAGGCTTAAAGCGGTTTTAAACAAAAAATAAAAAAACAGACATACATTAACCAGACACAATACTCTCCTGTCAGCAGTTCAGATGCTGGAAAACTGCTACACAAAAAAAAACCCCACAACATACTTCGTAACATTCAGTTCTGGTGCCAGCATCTTAGCTCCTGGAGAAGAGCAGCTGCTTTCACCCTCACTGCCCCCCCCCTCCTGTCTCTTCTGGAGCTGTAGAGCTGGGGGGTGGAGGGGGAAATCAGCTGCTGAGTTCCCTCCTGGGAGAGATGTCCCAGACACCATTTCGGCGGCCTAGGCGCCACGTAAGGCAGTGGGAGGGGGGCACTCGTAACAAGCTCCTCTCCTGCTGTCAGAAATTTTTTTTTTTTTACAATTTCTGATCTCAGCAGTATCGGCTGAGCTGCAGCCAATACTGCTGAGTGACCTCCCAGGTGGTAGGTCCACAATTTAATCCAAACATTTATGATGGTTTAATACATAACAGGTGTATTATTTTTATCTACTTGGATTTCATATTACTGATAATGTTTGCTGAAATTCTCCTTGTACAGTGATTGCTATTGCTGAAACTTTCTGTAGTTTATCAGCATCATCTGCATTCTGATTGGAAACGTTGCTCATTCATTTCGGGGACAGCGGTTTGCTCCCCACTTCTACCCTGGATTGAGATTTGAATGTCTGCGCTGGGTTTGGGTGGAGATTGTATTTCATATTTTTCGGTAGGCATGCAGGGCACATTTTTGTTTTATTTGGACATTCTTTTCCACTTCAATATCCGTTCTGCATGAGTGTTTTAATGTGTGCTTTGCTGAAGGCTTTATAGAGCTTGCTCACCCAGGCAGAATTACTTCCGACCAATCAGAGCACGCCTGGCGAGGGACACAGATGCTGTGACATACATGCGAACTGACAGATAAGAGGACATGGAGAACATTCAACAACACTGGGGTTGGTAGCAGTATTTGTAGACACTAGTTGGGAGAGATATACAGGTATAACAGCTCAGAACCAAGGATCCTCATTCTAACACTCATTTGGTCGTTGCTGATTGTTTCCCGTACACGAGCAGCCATTTTACTGTTATGAACTTATCATCTGATATATATATATATATATATATATATATATATATTACACCAAGGATCACACAAGTGATATATTAGGTGCAGATAGAAAAAAAAGCTTTACTTGGATGTTACAGTTCCCATACACCTTTAGATTTCTCTGTCAGATTTCCTTTTGTTTTACCAAAACCATGTAATGTGAGGGACTTTCTAAACCATCATGTCTACCTGTGTTCAATCGCAGAGGACCCTATACTCCATAGTTGTTGGTAGATCTAAAGGATATCTGACAAAGAGATCTAATGGTGTATGGCGAGCTTTAGACATGTTGTTCGTTAGGGTGCAAATGTGTGATTTTTGGTTATGGTCAACCCATCAGCTCTAGTTTGTTACATTCTAAGACATCTATCTAGCTTGTCACAGACTTCACATATATCCTTTTTTTTATGTGTGTTGGCCCTGCCATGTTACTTTTATCCAAAAATGTCTGCATTACATCCTGTTCGCACAAAAATTCTTGACAAAGAATATAATGCGGATAGGTGTAAACCACGGCTATTCTATACTTTGTTCCCTATTAGATTGTAAGCCCGATCGGACAGAATCCTTTACTCATGCTACTACTACTCCTGTGTCTGGTCCTGTGCCTGGACCTGTGTGTTATCTTGTGTTGCTTCTCAACTCTAATTTATTGTACATCGCTTCATAATATGTTGTACAGCGCTACATAATATGTTGTTCGTTATATAAATAAATGATGATGATAATAATAAAAGGTTAGTGCTGGCTCAGTAAAGGTAGGGGCTCCTCAGGACTACTGGTTGTTCTGAATTAGATCATGCTTACAAGTTTATGCTGAGGGTGCTTATAGAAAAATGATATTGATGTACATGTTTATGCATTATGATCTTGTATTTATATAGCGCCGACATATTACGCAACACTTTACAGAGCATATATAATCATATCACTAACTGTCTCTCAGAGAAGCTCACAATCTGTTGGCTCTAACATAGTCATGTATATGTAACTAACACAGTCATATGTCATAGGCTAAGTCATGTGTAACTAATAGGAGATTGTATAGGATCAGCAGAAATAAGTCAATGTTGTAAAAAATTTAAAAGTATGTTCCCTTCCAGAAGAGTGCAGATAAACACAAGCATAATTTGCTATACAAATCTGGCAAGGTACCCTATATACTCGTGTATCAGCCAAGTTTTTCAGCCTAATAATTTGCTAAAAAAGCCACCCTCAGCTTATACTCAAGTCAGGGTGCCACTTACCTGTCCGGGTGTTCAGTGGTCGCTGGTTTGCAGGCACTGGCAGCCACTGTGAATGCTCCATGTGTTTTTGACATCAGCTGGTGAATGGTAAACAAAATTGGATGATATATTGGACTTTTTGTTAACTTTTACTGGAGAAGGTGGAAAACTCAACTACTTATGATTCAAACATGAAAATAAGTTTCCATTTATATTCCATGTATTGGTCCCAATAATAATAATAATAATAATAATAACAATTTTTATTTTTGAATCATAAGAAGTGCCTTGAAAACCCATCCTGTAATAACCTTGAAAGCCTGTGTTATTAAGTGTGTGGCACCTGTTTGATTTATTTCTAGGGGCAATGGTGCTTTCTCTATATTTTTATCATTTAGAAAACTCCACTATCTGACTTTGCATTTCCCACCTTCTGCTTATACTCAAGTCAATAAGTCTTCCTCCTGTTTGTAGAAAAAAAAGATACCTCTGCTTATATTCGGATCAACTTATACTCAAGTATATACAATTCATACTTTTGCATACTGATGTTGCTTGATGAGGAAAACGAAAACGAACAGTTTTTTTGGGACTTTGTGTACTGGTGCAATTCTTTAAGTTGATGGAAAGTTGGCTTGCCTACCCCCATCTTTGTGATTGATATGGAAGATACCATTGAATGTGTTGGTCTTTTTCTTCTGTTCAAGGCATGGCCTTCCCTGTTGATATCTTGGATAACTGCAGCCACGATGAGCTGGAAAGTTTGTCAGAAGACTATTTGTCATACCTGAGGTGTGCTGATCCTGATAACCCAGAGTACTTCAGCCTGAGGGATGGCAGAGAGGTAATAATTGCACAAATGATTCTAGATAAAAAAAATAAAAAAATCAGTGATATAAGTCACAAGGTCTTGGCAGTCATAACCAGGCAGCACTGTTTTTGTTTTCTTGCCAGGTGCCAATATCGCTATCTACAGTTGGGTACGTGCCACTCTATGGAGGAGATCATGCACAAAAAGTCTTGGCACTGTTTGCACCTGAAGATACATTGACAGGTATCATATGACCATCATATCACATTAAAGAAATAGACTTTCTACTGATTTCTCATTGTAACCAATTAGTTATTCATGTTAAGTAATGTTTATTATATATGTATAGTGTGCAGTATATGTATTATTTTTTTTAATTTACTCTTTCTTTTGACTTTTCATATCCAATAAAAAAGTAATTTATGGCTCTTTTACCAGGACACCGTACTTTTCAGACATACCTTTTCCTCTCCAAAATTGGGGGAAAAATCGAGTGCATCTTATACTCGTGGCCAAACGCAGCATCAAGCTAAGCCACAGCAGGGAAGCTGTCACAGCTCTGTATGAGAGCGGATGGCTGGCCCGCTCACATACAGAGACCTGCAGATAGATGATCCATCCACAGACAGATCATCCATCTGCAGCTGTCACCGCTTTGTATGTGATCGGACTTCAACTGCCGCTCACATACAGAGACCTGCAGAGGGATGATCCTTCCATGGACAGATCATCCATCTGTAAATCTGTATGTAAGTAAGAAGCTGCATCTACTCATACAGAAGCAGGGAAGATGTGCCAGTGGGCGGATCTCGCCCTGCTCAGAGCTGTATGGGAGCAAAGTACAGCTTAAGGCCCCCCACGCGTAGAAAGTGGGGGCCAACAGACAAGCGACGGAGTGCAGCGTGATGACATCATCATGCTGCACCCCATCGCTCAAGTATCGGCGGGCATCCTTTGTTTGGCACCAGTTAGTTTGAACGGGGACACCGATCCCTATTCAAACTCATGGCATCAGCCAGAGATTTATGGACATGTCTGTTCGCTGGCCGACCGAGCTTTGCTCCATGTGGGTACCCACGATCCACAGCCGATTTTGTTGAAGGCCGCGAGCGCGCATGCACATCGGTCTGCGGCCAAATCCTTGGCCCGCTACGTGTATGGGGGCCTTTACACACTGATCTGCAGACAGATGATCCGTCCATGGATAGATCATCCCTCTGCAGCTGCTGCTTTAGTCCGCTCACATACAGATCTGCAGAGCGGGACCAGGAGGAGGGGGAAGACACTGACATTGACAGCTACTCTGCCTCTTTAAACTCCAGCTTTGCCAGTCCAAGCAAGGAGCAGTACTGTAGTTACCGCATACTTTTTATAAGCCGAAAAATTGGTACTTTCTGTTTGCAGGTGGGTAGTGTGACCCAACAATTTAGCTGTATGGTTCTTTATCATCCCTTTAAACAGACCATATGTAATCAGAGTTTATAGGTTTTTTTCAGACAGAAGGAAGTGAAAGGTCTGTCTTTGTTATTCCACCAAGCAGTAGGAATTAAGAATTCCCCGCTGATTAAAACAGTGACTTGGTGGCTGAATTCTTTTCTGGGTGTACAGTATGCAAGTGTTCACCAGTAAAGGCCATACGCAGTTAGATTTTTTGGATCAACTTAAAAAACGTCATTGAGTTTTTACCAGCACAGATAGTGATAGACTCAAGATGGATTTCAAAACAATCAACTTAAAATGAATTTTAAATGGAAGAATCGTGTTTCTTTAGAAATGTCTTCTTTCTAAGTG
The DNA here is from genome assembly GCA_036250615.1 of Ptychadena robeensis. Lineage (NCBI taxonomy): Eukaryota > Metazoa > Chordata > Amphibia > Anura > Ptychadenidae > Ptychadena > Ptychadena robeensis. The sequence continues at coordinate 32,003,747 of CM070032.1, forward strand.
TCTCTATTCTTTCATAGCCGTGGCTCTGTATCTTGCTCATCAGTGGTGGACAGTTGATGACACAGTGAGGACATCCAAACCATCATACCAAGGCCTGCAGCAGGTAAACGCTTAAATAGTGCAACAGATAGAAAAAATATCCGTGTCATTTTGTTCTCTATAAATGGCTGGACAGAGGAATAAAAGGGGTTAACCATTGTAGATAGATCTGTAGTAACAAAAACGCAGATAATAACAGATGTGGTTAGGTGTGAACCCAATCAGAAGCTTTTTCTGATACATACCTGAAATACAACATTAGGACAACTGTCATATGTCATTTATTGTAGTTTTTTTGTGTCAGGTAAGCGCTATGCAGGAACTAATCTAGATAAGCTTATTTCTAGTAGATTCTTCTTATATATAGTACAGTGTTTCCTCGAACCTAAAGCACCCCCATACACCTTACAATCTTACCATAAAATTTCTGTGCAATAGACTTTTCTTCTACCAAAACCATATGATATTAGGACCTTTCTAACCCTTCCAATCACTATGTATTCTATCAGGGAGGACCCAGCTCCCTGTGCTTTGCCCTGCAAATTATACCTACCCTGTCCCAGAGACAGCTGCAAAATTCACGTCTTCTAAACTCAAGCCCACCCTGACCCTAACACCCCCCATGCTCCCCAACACAGAGGATTGCAGGTGACAAATCTCAGCAGCTCAGAAAGCATACACAAATCCATGTGTTCGGGTACACACAGTGTGCAGCACCCAGTAAATGCCGCCCCCAGGAAAATCATTTAAAAAAAAAACATTCTGAAGCCCTGAAGAAGTAGCTGAAAAAAGAAATAAAGCGCAGACGACACTGTAATCTTGTGGTGATTCTGTATATGACATTAAACGAATTACTTAGCAAAAAAAACTGACATCACTTCTGGTACCAGGCTTACCTGATTTAGCAGGGAGGGGCCATTACTCTCCCTGCTAATGTCTCACCACGCTTGTTCTGACAATGTGCAGTTAAGCAAGCCATACACGTGTCGGATTCCATGGCCAATTGATCACTCACCCGATTGATTCCGAGGATTCTGCCGGGAATCGCAGGTGTGATCAATCGGCCAATTAAGAGTATCCATCGCTGCATACCACCTTAATCCAACGGATTCCGGGACGATTCCGTGTCCGATTGTCCACCTCACAAATGGCAACTCCCCCTGATCTGGGCAGAATCAATCTGATGGAACCAACATGTTGGTTCTCTGTCGGATCCGATTCTGGGCCCCTGAACGATCGGACCTGATCGATTGGTCGGGCTGCATGCGATTCCGGCACGATCGTTTAGCGTGCACGCGCCCGGAATCGATCGTGCCGGAATCTGGTGGGAATCCGACACGTGTATGGGGGCCTTAAGAGTAACGGCCTCTCCCTGCTAAATTAGCACGATTTCAAGAACCCTTGAAAAATCCGTGATTTCTTGAAATCACATGACTTTCCCGGCCAAAATGGGAGGGTTGATAGGTATGGAAGAGCCCATTCAAATGCATTAAAATCCCAGGTAATCGAAGACAACAGAACAAGTGGTGACAAGCCCATTCACTGCAACCAGGAAAGGGATCTCACTGAGACTTCATGGCCCTCTGTACTACAGCATCTGTTCTCCAGGCATCCAGTCTTCTTCTGTACGCTTCTATACATAAACGGGGATTATTAGTGAAAGTGAAGAGCAGAGGAAGCCTTGAGATACTTGGAAAGCCTAAGCAAAGACGTAGGCTTCCCATGGTTCACTGGTTGCAGCTTAGCAAGATCTGCCATTGTGCCATATCACAGTGAGAACGGGGCCCAAATAGTAATGGAACAAGCAAATATGGAATATGAAGAGTATTATCCTTTATATAATACATTTTATTTAAAGGTTGGGGGTATAGAGGGTATAGGTACTGCTGCTTCTCAACACCAAACTATTTAAACATGGAACATATCAATGATTTATCTCATAACAATGATGCACTATAACATATATAGTGATCTTTTTACATTGATTCTTTATTAAGTACGTTCAGGTTTTGCTGTAAATTACTTATTTGAAAGTCATAGTTTTTCTCTTCTTTTTGCAGGTTCGGACTCTTGGAGAAAGAATAGTTCTATATGTGTTAAACCGAATCATCTATAGAAAGAGAGAGATGGAGCGCGATGAGGTTCCCTTCCTCTGTCACAGCAGCACTGATTATGCCAAGATTCTGTGGAGGGACGGAGAAGCTATTGGGTTTTATTCCGTCAAACCTGCAGGTCACTTATTTAAAGTGTTGTTTTATGAAAGTTATTGTTAGAATGGATTGGTAGAATTTGGTACAAAACTACTGAAATGAATACTATTTTTTTAAATAAACTTACACATTAAAAGATGGAAAAGCAATATAACATGGTAAACATGTTCAGCACCAAGTTCATGTTTATACACTGCTCAAAAAAATAACTAGTAACACAAAAATAAGACATTCTCCTAGATCTAAATTAGTGAACAATTCTTATGAAATACTTTGTTCTTTACATAGTTGAATGTGCTGACAACAAAATCACACAAACATTATCAATGTAAATCAAATTTTACAACCCAAGGAGGTCATGGCCCATGGAGTGCAAAAACACTACAGGCTGATCCAACTTTGATGTAATGTCCTTAAAACAAGTTAAAATTAAGCTCAGTAGTGTGTGTGGCCTCTACATGCCTGTATGACCTCTACGTATGTATGAGGGTCTACTGAGGCATCTCCTCCCACACCGGGACTAAAGCCATACAGAGGTCGATTTTTCAATAGATTTTTTGCCCGATCACTCACCATGCTCTTTCACGGCGATTGATCAGCAATCAATAGAGTGCTGTCCACCCTGAACTAAACAAAATCGAAATACGATGGTCAATCGAAGTATGTTGGTGGAGAAAAACGACCACTTCATGTGCAATTGACCCATAGCTCCCTATGCAGCAGTCTTTTCGATCGATGGATTTTTGAGGAATCTGCCTTTTTGGCGATCGGCTCCTGTCAAAATCTACCCCAAATTGTATTCCCAAGGTGGTGTACCTTCACTGGTAATGATCAAATCAGGAATCGAGCAATGACAAATCGAGGCGTCTATGGCTACCTTAAAGCATCCCCAACTCCTGGACGTGGGCTTGGTGGATGGAGAAAGACATGATGTCCTAGATGTGCTTAATCGGATAAAGGTCTGGGATCGGGCTGGCCAGTCCATAGAATCAACGCCTTCACCTTCATTCAACACTCCAGCCACATGAGGTCTAGCATTGTAGATTAGCAGTAGCGGTCCTGATGCTGGGTTGTTGGCCTCCTCATCCTCCTCTACGTCTCCTGATGTACTGATGTCAATCAGTTTTGCAACAGAAGTGTGATTGACTTAGTTACATTGCGTTGTTTAAGTGTTTGCTTATTTTTTTGGAGCAGTGTATATTTATTTGACTTAAAGAGATCCTGTCATCACAGACCTCTGTGTGTTACAAAATGTCATACCCAATGACACCATGTGCACTTTGCACTTGATAAGGGTATGTTGAGTTGCATTTATCTTGCTGTTAATCACACACAACTCCCCTATGTTATTCCTATGGGCAACTGGGCAATCCTGCTTCCATGAATGTGCCCTTAGTGGGAAATTTTGAACCTGTAATCCATAAACCTTAACACCTCCACCATAAGGGACAGCTGTTTCATGCTCATCGCTGTATTTTTTGTATTCTTGTCTTGTGCTTTTTAATAATTGTAGTAGAAAGAGTAGAGGAATGAGTTTTCTTGATGGTTTCATACCAGAAGTGCAAATTTATCACATAGTAATGTATTTTCTCTACCTTTAGGAAGTATATGTCCCATGTATCTTACACAAAGTTACACACTTCCAGTCCTGGACACCATGTTTGTTAGGAAGAGGTTTAAAAATGAAAATTTGGCATTGCAAATGTTGGAGGATTATGTGGACTCATTTACAGAAGAAACGCTGGGCCTCAGGTATCCTTTGTCACCAACAATGTATGCAGGTAACTTACTTACAGGCTGATCTTATTTCTTATATATTTGTGTATGACAATTATTATTAGGTTATTTCTTTTTTAAATATGGCTGTACATTATGAGTAGTTTTCTAATCTGCTGAGGATGTATTTAGCCTGGTTTACGCATATATGCATTACGTGTGACGGCATGTGCTTTCATGTGAACAGGCCTATTGAATATAATGTGCGCTGTTTTGGATGTGATTATCCTGTGTTGTCCAGCATATCAACATTGGAAAGGTTGTTAGAGGTGTGGATCTTTCCTCCATCTTCTCTTTTTATAAGGATGTATGTTGGGTTGCTTCAGCCTGGCACACATACACACAGTAGAGACAGAGGGCAGATCAGCCCGTGGGTGGATCTTACTGCTGTGTGTATGTGGGCTAAGCACTCGCTCCAGCTGCTCGCTCACATACACGGAACCAGGAGATGGGGAAGCTGTCAGAGGCCGCCTCCTTTAAACCCACTTGCCGGTCAGATCACAGAGCTCTGACTGGAGTGTCCAGTTAATTTTTCGGGGATCAGACACTCCATTTTATAGGGTGCATCTTATTTTATTGTATTCAGCCATGGGTGGTGGTGCATATAACACATACAAATTTTTTCCCCTAATTTTTTTGGGGAAAGTACATCTTATAGTGCGTAAAAATATGCTAATTCACTTTGCAAGTACAGTTTGCTGTATATGAATCATGAAGAATGTTGCATGTTTTTGCCCTGTGGCTTTATTCCTTATAAAGACATTTATGACTTTTCTTTTTTTTTAAATTTGGCACATATTTTCCAGCCAATTAAAGAAAAGAGCTAAGCAGAGATGGTTTGGGGAAGTGCTAGTTTTCATGTGCAAAATGCCACTACAGTACATGGTATAACATATTTAGCGGCCGTTGTTGACACTTGTATTAGCTGTATTGCACATTAATGTGGAATTACATGGAATGTACACATGCACCTATTCCTTAAACTGCACCACAGCACGTAGGTGAGCACTGACCCCTTTGATATAATTTGTGAGGTGATCATTGGGGTTTTAATTCATTTGAAAAAAGATCCAGAAAGGATACTTCATATTCAAGTGAATGGGACAGTGTACACTTGCTAGTAAACAAAGCATCTGTGCCTTTTTTTTAAACACAGGATCCCATGTTATTGCAGCAGTGCAGAGGGTCGCGAGCGGCTTAAATGCGTCCTGATTACAAGTCTAAAGACACTCCCAATGCTGTTTTTCCAAGTCTTTTAATAGGGTGCATTAACGCTTATGTGAGCAATTGTCTGGTTGGCAGCCTCTAAACTAGACGCACCTCCAGTGTGGGGAAGAGGACGCAGTGGAAGCATGCCCTAACATTATATTTTCTTCAATGCTGTTTCATTTCATTTTGGGGATAAGGACAAGTATCCCTGCATAAGCTGTCATGATTTGAAATTTACACAGGGCAGAGAATGTTGCTTGATCTGCTTGTCCAAGCAATCAGTTTGCAAGTAGTGTTGAACGTGAATATCCGCAATTCGAATATATTCACTGAATATTACATATTCCACAATTCGCAATATTTTGCAAATGTGCAGCCGGATATTCGCAATATGGAATATTCAACATAATATCACTGCGACTGGAAATGGACATGTCCGTTACCTGTTCAACAGACCTGTGATCTTGCTCAAAGACAAGGGGCGGCCACATTAGATGCGCGCTAGATAGATGTCCGCGAACGTGCATGGCGTGTTGCCAGCGTTAAAATCGGCCATCTATCTAGCACATATCTATGCGTGTATGGGGTTTCAGCGCAATTATAGCTTGCATCTTTGTCGCTTTTGTTGGTTCTGTTGGTCTTCTATAAAATGTGCAAAGGAGACACAAAATACATTGATTATGGGGCCATTATCATGCCACTGTTCAAAAATAAAGGTCAAGCAGTGTGCTTTATAAATGTAAATTGTGCTTTGCTGGCTTTGGTAGGAGCTCAATAAAAATAAATAAGAACAAATAAAAAAGGGAGCCCTGGATGGAGCACTGAACCCTCAACACCAGAGGCTGCTCATAGTGAATCATAGGGCAAGGGCCATAGTGCGCGGAAGGAAGTGATGCTTTAAATAAGTAAAAATTAGTAAAAAAAAAAAACGATTCCTTCTCTTACAAAACAGTGGGTGTGCTGTTCATGCTGTTTCAACTCTCTTGCCTTTTTGTGTTTTCAATGATTCATACAATTGTTAACTTCTCATCAGCCCAAAGCAATCCTATGTACTCTGAGATACGAAAACGAGTTTCTATGGCAACAGCCATTGTGCCCAATGTCCACCGAGGTCTCAGTGCTGCAGATTTTTAACCTTCTCTCATTGGAGATTTGGTATCTTCCTGCTGCTGCATTATGCAAAGGCACCACGAGCATACAGCAACAACCTGTTTGTATTAAGGGGATGGGGGGCATTATCTCAATGGACAATGATGAACATGGGAGTACAGCTAAGGTTACCCTAAGGAAACACTGCTACCTCTTTATTCTACTGGGTCCCTTCTTTTCTCACCTCTTCCTGATGGCAATATTTTGGGCTTGTCCCCACCTACGCAGTAAGGCTGTGTCTACACTACGGAAAACTGTGTAGTGAAGCCGCCCCCTGTAATGCCCTATGGGGAATAACGCGCCAGTCTATACTGGTATGTCATTCCCGCAGTTGGGAGCGGCGCAGCAGCGGGAGCGGATTCACAACGATTTGCCGGTATATAGTGGGGTGGTATAGTGTAGACCCAGCCTAACCCGCCCAAGTGGGGACTAGGCTGTTGAAAAATGGAAGTGGGAACAAGCCCTGCTTCAGTTACCTAACATGTAGGGGAGTCAGTTCAGCATAGTCAAGGATTGTAAAGGCAGACTTTCATTATAACAGTTTGCGGATTTCATATTGGATAAGTGCCGTGTTCCTTTTCACCTCATTAAATTAACCTCTAACACCTTAGGACATAATTGTGAGCAATATGAAAGCTCCTTAAGCCCATTACATCTAAAGCTCAACTGGCATAGAATGCAGGGACTCCTTCAACAAAATCTATTTTGCACAATCAATTATCAAGGATAAAACTACAGTGCATCACTAGAGTTTCTACAAACAGCACATTTATGCTGCCTCATTTTGTGTCTTCCCTTTATAGTTTTTCCACATTAGCATTAACGTGCCCTTTTTTTTTAAAAAATTGAAAAAAACTGTAAAAACAATGGAGTTTAAGTGCATTTTTTTCCGCATTAAACTTATGTGTCCATTGATGATTTGGACAGTGTATCCTGTCCCATTTTAATGAACGGGACAAGTTGTGTCTGCGCTGAAATCCCTGTATTTGACGTATCCAGGGATTTTAATGCAGTGGACAAAAGCCTCTTTATTATTATTATTATTATTCTCATTTATGTTTATAGCACCAACATATTACACAGTGCTGTAATATACATTAGCGTGGAGATGCAACACAATATAGTACACACAAGAACAGGTTATGACAGGTTATGAGTAGAGGACCCTGCCCGGACAGGCTTACAGTCTAATAGGTTGCATCAAAACTCCTGCATCTGATGCACGTCAAACACAGGAATTTTAATGCGCTGCAAAGAATCCCATTACCTTCCATTTAACAATTACCCACCGTGCCATTAGACCCACACTACTTCATTTCAATGTGGATCGCTGTGTTGACATTAATACAAAGCATGTAATGGGCCCATTGAATGATATTGTTTATGCAAAAAACTGCTGTCTGCTGTGTTTATTTAAGTGTTTAGGTACTACAATCAATGAATGGCACGCCAGAGCAAACACACATTTGTCATGTGAGGTGCAAAAACTAATTAAAACCTAAAGGCCCCCATACACGGGTCCGTTTCCCATCGGATTCCGGGACGATCGATTCCGGAAACGATCGTCCCGGAATCGCGTGAAGCCCACCTTGTCCGTCCGATCACGTCCTAACGTTCGGGGGCCCAGAATCGGATCGGACAGAGAGGGGGAGTTGCCTTTGTGGAGTAAGCGATCGGACACGGAATTGTCCAGGAATCCGTGGGACAAGGGGAAAGAAAAGTGTTGTAACCTCACATGGTAACTTTTTTTCTGCAAATAGTTTGTGACCCACTAATTTTTTGTCTTTAAGCCTGCAAACAATATTTACATAAATACCCCGGAGATCAAGAGCTGCTGTGGGAAGTGGAAGGTGCAGGCCACTGGTTTCAAAGAACCCTCATTTCCAATATTCTCAACAGAGAGGTTCCTGGATTATCGGGTAAATTTATCATAATAACTGTAATCATTATGTTGATTACATCCATTGTCACTTTGACCTTAAATCTGTACTTCCAGTTTTCTTTGAATGTTGAACATATTTCTGTAATTTTTATTAGAGAAACAATAAAGAATAAAGATATTCTTGTAGTGGCAAAGATGCTTATGAATCAATTAGGATTGGCCTTCTGCACCTTCATTTGGCCATATGTAATGTTTTACAAAAGAGGACAGGGAATGCTTGAAACAAACCTCCAATAGTGGTGACCCAGTAACACAAATGCTAAATCAAAAAATACAAGTTTAGACTACAGTCTATAGTCCATAGTTTGGCAAGATAGAATCAAGAACACATATGATGCTTAAAGCTACACATGGTTAGATCTGTAAATAGATTATAATGCTATCCAATGGTAAAATGTGTCTCTCCATATGTTGGTCAGTGTGTTCGGAGAATGAGTACTGCTAGTGCTAATGCAGCTAAGATCTCTTTCCTGGCAGTGTTTTTTTGGCTTGGCTTGAGGGAAAGGAACAAATTGAGTACAATTGAGCACCGTGCACCCACTGAGCTTGATTGTGCTCTAATCTGTTTACAAGCCTACCCGTGTGTGCCTTCCTTCGAATGGCGATTGTCCATTTATGTCTATGGGACGCAATTAGGAAAAAAAAACGCATGCGATCTTATCAATAGGAACAAGCCCATTCTAAATAGTGTAGGAAATTGACAGCGATTCTGCAGACAATTGAAAATTGCGAGCACTAGGCGATTAATCACCTAAGTGGGAACATAGCCTAACATAGTCATATGTAACCAACATAGTCTTTTAGGGGGAAGTCAATTAAAGCATGTGTTTGGAGTGTGGGAGAAAACCATTGTACCCAGAGGAAGCCCACGCAGACACAGGGAGAACATGCAAACTACTCGCATATAGTACCCAGACCAGCACTTGAACCTCGGACTCTAGCTCTGCATGGCCAGACTGCTAACCACTTGAGCCAACATACTGCCCCTAATAATAGCCTAATGAAGCATCGTGCCTAAAGCTGTGTACAGATGTCAGATAACTGTAGTAGTAATGCTACTTTCCAGGCTGGCATAACAACTCTATAGCATATCTATCTAAAAGCTGCATTTTTCGAAGTAGAGTGGCCCACATCCCGAATATCAGTCAAACAATTGGTTACAGGAAATAGGAGAGAAAGGCCCCAAAACCAGTAAAAGGTTCCCCCCGAAATGATTTTCAGGGGCAAGGGGACTTTAACGGCCATTGTTGTGAATCATAATGTAGAAAGGTATATCAAAGTATAAAATATAAAATGTATATTTTTATTTAATACACAGTATTTATTAAAATCATAGACAATCGCAATGTTGGCTGACATTGATACGAAGCACAGATGGGATATTCAATTATCCCTACAAAAGTCCATAAAATAGATTAATAAATAGATATATGCAATGATGACCATAAGTATTGAAAGTGATACAATGGTTGTCAGGATAAGGGATCCTGCATCAGACAGGGTCCACCCCAACGCGCGTTTCGTAAGTGTACTTCCTCAGGGGGTATCTTTATCCAGTTAGTTTCTGTATGGTCCATATTGATATCAGACAAAACAAACATAGACAACAGAGGGCATAGATTAGCATCTCAATAAGTATAATAGTCAAAAAATGTGATCTAGTTATGCTTGGGTAGGTATTTACTCACATGTATGATTATAAACAGTCACAGGGATATAACAACCAACAGCCCCCTCGGGGGGCATTTATGGGTAAAGAACAGGGGGCCAAAACAAGGGCCTGGCAGCTAATCGAGCGACACAACCTGCACAAGGAGTCGACCCATATTGGTATTAAGTATACATGTCTAATTGTATATTCAAACGGTAAGTTTTTAAAGATGTGAGGGAAAAAAGCCCACCTGGGGTGTGGGAAACCATAAGAACCATAAGTGGTAGGAAAAGGTGCACTACCTAAGATAAAGTGTAGGTTGTGAATAGTATGAATAAAGAGTGTAGAGATGGGAAAAGTGGTTGGGGAACAAGGTGACAAAATCCAAACACAAAATAGTAATGCTGAAAGTGCAAAACCGGGGTGAGGAAATAGATAAAGATGTGTAATGAAAGTGAAATCATAATAAGATACATTAGTAATGTAGGGTAAAGTGCCCAATGTGAGTAAGCTTAGGTGAGTGTGCAGACAGTGCATTAGTCCCCGTAGAAAAGTATAGTATAGAATAGTATAATAGTAGGAAAGTTTGTGAATGACTTGAAAAGGTGGAAATAAATAAAGATAAAGTGGAATAACTCTATAGCATAACTGCTTTCTGAAACACATTGTCATCTGTTTTTCTGGGTCAGCAATTTAAAATGCATTGAGGCCAGGAATAGATCTTGACAGTTCTAGTGTTGCTGAAATGACAGTAAATGACACACTGTTTTGATTACCAGAGTTAACTCAGTTTTATGTCTGTTAACATTTGTAGGAACTGCCAAACAAGAGCTGGTCTCCATGTGCACAGAGAAGTCCTGCTTGGAGCCTCCTTTAGACTCACAGCCTGAGAATGCCCAACTTTCAGATTCTGAAGCAACAGAAACTGGTCAAACAGAGGATACTGAGGAAACACAGGTAGGATGGGACAGAGGACTATGGGTGCTCTGATGATTTGCTCAAGCAACAGCCATGGGCAAACTATGGGCCACGGGCCATATTTGGACCATTTGGCTGATTTAAGTGGCCCATGCAGCGGATGGGAGAGTAAGAAACTTCGCAATTTTCAGAATGCGATTTTTAGTTGGTGGGTGGGACATTCAAATCATGTCCAACCGTGCGATCACCCCTGATCGCGCCCATAGAGAATGCATGGATTCTGCCACAAATTGTGCCACGCTGCGGGTTATCACTATAGTGGGGACAAGACAAAAGGTCCTTCTGAATGGGCAGATAAAAATGCGTGCTGACGTACATTATATATTAACACAATAATGCATAATGCAACACATGCATGTGTGAAAGGTACAAATGCTTTCCTATGGATACCTTCTCTTGGTCCGGCTCTCAAATTTAAAGAACCCTTGAGGCAAAAAGTTTGCCCACTCCTGAACTAGAACTTGACCCTGACAAACTGTCAAGCATTAAAGTGCATACACTGAACTTCATTTGCTATTGTGAATCTAGTGATATGCATCTATGGTACTGTGTGATATGGTTTACTGGGACTTTTACTGGAATGGGCCCAAGCTTGGTGCCCTATTCATTAATATTGACTCTTTCAAGCAACCTAAAACTACATGTACTGTAATACTGTATATTGTAGCCTCCCTACTCCAAACAGATCTTCTCTGCCTTACTATTTCCCACTGATACCTTCACTAGGCCAACTCAGATTCTATTACATCATCAGAATCCAACATTTGTTTAGTAACATTTTAGTTTAGAATAATTAAAACCTTTCTAAACCTTCCAATCACTATGTATTCTATCAGGGAGGACCCAGAACTACATAGC
>CM070032.1:32017703-32034624 GCA_036250615.1 Ptychadena robeensis
TCCTGAAGAAGCGGCTATTTGCCGCGAAACGCGTCGAGACATATTGATGTTTGTATGACACTGCTGCATTGAACATGTAACATGAGATTTCTTTTCGTGATGCCAACCATCTAATTTGTTTTGTACTGTACCCCTGTATTGTTATACTTTGTTGTGTTTAAATGGTATAAATTATACACAATCATATACATAGGTTTATACAAGGTCAATAAACCGCCTTTATTTACCTCATTTGCCGTTAGAAAGTCCCATTTTCATATGTGTACCAGTTAGTCAGCTTAGACTGACCGGTAAAGGGTGCCACCACACACTGGTGTTCACAGTGTGTAATCTACTTTTCAATTTAACTAATAGGGATGATGGCAATACTATATTAATAACACTAACGGATACAGCTTTCTTTAACAATCTTTTCTAGTTATTAAAACTTTCCTGCGCTTACCCAAGATACATAAATTGTATATGTTTAACATTAAAAACAAAGACTTTTGGCAATCAAAAAAAAAACTTTAACATTAGTGTAAACATGATAAAGTGAAGTCTTGTGCAGCTGTAATCTTAACTCCATCGGCAATATCAACTTCAGCCACCGGATGTCACTAGAAAGCACTTTCCCTCACCATTCGTCTGAATGCAAGTACAGGTAAAGTCTTACCTATAGTCATCCAAGGCAATATAGGCATGCCAGGAATGTGTAGGGGAGCATATATTTTTCATATAGTGTAGGGGAGCATATATTTTTGATATAGGTAATAAATAATAAAAAAGCAATAATAGGACCTCCAGGGGGTCAAGTAAGCAATTTCAGATAAATGACAAAGTTTATGATTGATATATAGTATGTATTTGTGGTCATTTCTAAATTTTTGGAGGTTTCTGATGCTGTTGTGTGAAATGCTGATTCAATAGGTACTAGTGGAATGTAAAACAATAAGAACGATTGTATTTTCCAGAAACTGAGGAGATTGCTGTCTCCACTCACACTAGAAGTAACCCGCTGAAACGGCCAAAGATTGGAAAGAAAGTAGAAGATGAAGGTGAACCAAAACCAGTGGCCGATGATACCAGGATGGATGGCTCACCTGAGAAGTAATGGCTGTTTCACATTTTTTTTATATATTCTGCTAATGGGATTTTTAATCAAAAAGGCTTCTAATCGTATTAGAACTTTACTGCAATACAGAGAGTTCCTTTGAAAAATTGTGATTCATTAGCACCAATACAGAAAACAAGTATTATTTCTTTTATTTATTTGGATCTACAGGAGTGGTGGGGGTCGCCTATTTCTTTTTGAATTTATATATTTTTTTAAAAATAATAACAAACAAGAATATAAAAAAGCATAAAATGGCAAAGAGACATTCATACAAAGTACAGGATTTGTATCAGAAGCACAAGACAGTCACCACTGTAATTTCCTTGTAAAGGTTTAAATTTTACTTATTCATACCACCGGTAAAAAATGTAGATATAACAATACATTTATGATATTTCTGTATACATACAACATTGACAGTGTCCCACAGTATTCACATGTAATCATACAACCATCATTTTTACAAAAACGCTGCTCCAAATGCTCGGTTTCTGCTCGACGCGTTTCGCCCCTGTATCAGGCTTTATCAGGAGGTTTAGATATACCGTATATACTCGAGTATAAGCCGACCCGAGTATAAGCCAAGGTACCTAATTTTATCTACAAAAACTGGAAAAATGTATTAACTCGAGTATAAGCCGAGGGTGGGTAATGCAAACTCAGATAGTGGCTTTTTCTAAATGAGAAAAATATAGAGAAAGCACTATTAACCCTAGGAATGAACCAAACAGGATTAATCTTAGTGCCCCAACCTTAATAAATTTAAGAGAACACAGGATTATTATTATTACAGGATAATTTTATTATTCTTATGATTAAAACATAAAAATAAATAACCATTTTTTATTATTATTATTATTATTGGGACCAATTCATGGACATATACATAATCATAGGCTATGGAGTGTTGTATTTGAACTAGTAACAGTAACCGGCCACCAGGTGGCAGTGTGGAGTTTGTTTACATGGCATCAGCTGTGTGTCAGAACTCACTGAAGATGCAGCTGAATCGCGGTGCCTTAAATTCAGCATGGAAATTCAGCGGAGGTGAGTGGACTCAAGTATCAGTCGAGGGGAACATTTTCTGCCCATTTTTTGGGCTGAAAAACTCGGCTTATACACGAGTATATACGGTAACCAAAAACAAGGGAATCTATAGATCCAAAACATAAATATTCTGGATTAGCAAGGAAATGGAAATGCCATTCCCCCTCACAGACCAACAACCAACAGGTTTCTGTGTCTCTGTGATTTTTACATTAAATTGCGTCCATTGCCTCCTTTATTTGGAGGTCCATAAAGGAACAAGTGAGAATACAATGGTATTCGGAATAAAAAAAAGAAAATGACCACAAAATACAAGAAAAATGAGAATGACTTTACCCCCACAGAGGAAGAGGCAATAAGACAATACATAAGCCATTCCTCCCCTAAGTAATGTAGGCAATAGCAACAAATAAATATGATGTATCAATGTTACAAAGTACAGGGGTGATAACCCTTGCCTGGTGGTTTCTACAAGAGGTTTCAAGGTTTCTACAAGGTTTCTACAAGAGTAAAATCTGCAAAAAAAAACTAATAAAGGACCCAGAGAGAAGTAAAGAAAATGAAGAAGAGAGAAAGTAATAAGGGGAGGGCAGAAGGATGAGGATGATACATTCAAATGTACATTCATAATTGTGGCCGAAAATGCGCCAGATCGCTCCTCATCGCTTACCTGATAAATTGCTAGCGATCACCACTAAAGTGGACATAGCCTAAGGGCTTGTTTGCTCACCGGGGGAAAAGACGCAGTGGAAACAAGCCCTAAGCCAGAATGTGTTTGCAGGATGTCTGAAGCCGAGCCCCTGGGCTCGCAACAGTTGCACATATGCAATGAGGTCTCAAGGTCATGTGAATTCCAACTAAAAAAATATAAAAGTGTGGATGCAATTTTATTTAAATATAGCACAAAATATTTTAATATGAGGCCATGGTTCTTTACGGTACTTTAACCTCCCTAGCGCACTGCTGAGGTACAGATTCCTGTACCAAAAGTGCACCATAGACTTTAATGGGAAAAAGTTTTTTACATTGTAGGCCTGTCATTTCCCAAAGCATGTCCATACAGGAGTCTGGTAGACATCCCGAATATATGTTCAGGTGCTTTGTGAATAACTTACAATATCAGATAATGAAGATTTCAATAATTTACTTTATCAGGTAAATTATCAGTGCAACCACTAGATGGCGCTGCAGATGTGCCAGGTTACATAGGAGGGCACAGGGGGGGGGGGGGGGGGGGGGGGGGGGGGGGGGGGGGGGGGGGGGGGGTGATCCGTTCTCCTGCAGCTGCCTCAGAGACACACGGATCAGTGAGTTTGCGCTCCTGTGTCTCTGATCATTTCATTAAAATTTTAATGTTATAATCAAATAAGAATAGAGACATATAAGGATATAACAAAACTCAACATGTTACGCAAGGTTTCCCCTTCCTATCCCACATTTAAATCACAATATATTGTTTTTCATTTTAGGATGGAGTCTAAGGAACAGATAGTGGAAAATTTTAAAGAGCTGATTCAGCAGCTCGCAGAAGACAAAGACGAGACTGACATGACCAAACTGCAGGAAGAGATCTCAGCTAAACCCGTGCAGCACATGTTACATGACCATCAAGAAGTAGAGAAAGCACTGGAGGAGAGCATTGACAATAAAGAGGTGAAATGTTATACCGTATTTTTCGGACCATAAGACGCAGTTTTCCACCCAAAAAGTGTCTGCGTCTCATGGTCCGAATGTGTGAACCCGGCAGCTCCGAGGTAGCACCTTGGCTTCCCGCCAGCTCTCCCGGCACAGGGATTAGCTGGGGAGCTGGAGGAGCTGTCAGATGTTATAAATATAAATATATAGAATATCCAGAAGAGTATTTTCACACTAGATATCTTTTCATTGTAGGAATCAGATCTGGAACCAGTGAACGGTGATATCACAAAGGAAGTTTATGAACCTCAGCTGCTTAACGCACAAGAAATAGCAACAGAAGCTTTGGACACCGAGTCCAATTTAGAACCCGGTGATAGTGATGGAAAATCTCTAACTACTCTGGTTTCAGTCAACATGGACTTGGAAAAATCTTTTGAGGACTCCTTTCCGGACCAGGTAGCTAATATCAAACTGCTGTTTACAATTCAATCAATACAATAGTTTTTTTCTATATTGTGCAAAATGTGCAGGTTTTATGTCAAAAGTAATTACCACAATCCTACAACTGTGCACGAATGTTACATAGATGCTCTCTATTTTATGGTAAATCAAAAAGCAGATCTTATACTTTATACTGAATTTTTTCATATATATCGGGTAAAACTTTTTTTCGATCGGCCAAAAAATCGGGTGGAGATCTAAAGCTTAAAGGGCCAAAATCATCCGCCAAATCAATCTAAGCCATTACGGACATGTCTAGCAGCACCTCCCTCTCCCTTCATGCTGTTACAGTGAGCAGAGGCTGCCAGCTCACTGACAGCCTCTGCCCCTAAATGCTGTCTGCCGGGTCCCCTTGCTGCTCGGGCTCTGACGGCTGCCCGAGCAGCTAGGGGGACTCGACGGACATGTGCTGGCACACAAAGGGTGCCCAGCTGATTGTGTCCTGATTTTAGGCCGATTGACAGTGAGTTATGACATCATGAAGCGTGGCCGATTGGCCAAAAAATCCTCAAAATCTAAACGTGTATTGGGGGGGGCTTTAGGTATTATTGTAAATGTTTTAGTGATATGTAACGTGCCCAATACACCTTTAGATTACCATACGGTATTTGGAACGCGGAAGAGCCTCGACAAATTACCGGAAGTGACGTCACATGCGTCACTTTCTGTCATTTTCCTTTATTCAGGGACAGTAAGGTTGACATGCATGCAAGGTATGCATCATAGTGTGTATGGCAGGACAATCAAGAGCATTAAAGGTACTCATGGACTCAATAAAAACCTGACAGTGCTTTTGATCCCTTTCCTTTATCTACAGGGACGCCCTTAGAAATCTCGGAGCCCCATACTGGCAAAAATTTTTGGGGCAACCCCCGGACAATACTGTAAAAAAAAATTATTAAGCAAGTTGTTCAGCGTCAGTGGTGCTATTAGAAAAAGAGGTGGGGTGGATGTATTGCAAAGCCTTACATTTGTGGCTACTGCCGGGCCCCCTCGGCCCGGGACAAGAATGCCCCCTCTACCCCCCCCCCCCCCTGATGGCGGCCCTGATAACCGTATTTTTCGGACCATAAGACGCACTTTTTCACCCCCAAAATTGGGGGCAAAAAGTGCCTGCGTCTTATGGTCCGAGTGTGCAACCCCAGCGGGCAGTCGGCTGCCAGTGGTTGCATCTTGGCTTCCTGCCAGCTCTCCCGGCACGGAGATTAGCCGGGGAGATGGAGGAGCTGTCAGTTGAGAGATGCCGGCTGGTGTCCGGATCTCCCATCTGTACTGTGTAATTGCCTATGCCAGCTGAGCTTTGCTGGCATAGGCAATGGAGAGAGAGAGATGAACTGCCATCTTTCCCTCTCTCAGTGTGGGAACTGCAATCACTCTGCAGGTGGGGGGCGCTATAGACCTCCATGTTAATGGAGGGGGTGTGGCTTTTCTCCCCACACACCACCGGTGCCTAAATAACACCGGTGGTGTGTAGAGGGCCTGGGGGAGAGCCGGCAATCACGGCGCAGTACAGTGTACTCCGGGCAGCGGCTTTTCGTGCCATAAAAAAGGCGCGAAAAGCCCGTAACGCCCAGGAGGTTAAGGACTGTGTTTTCTGTGCGGTTTACCTGCTGATTTTCGCTGCGATTGTTATTTTTTTTCACCTGTGGAGACTAACCCATGAAGACTTTGCACTGTCAGGTCAAGATTGCATGTCGTCTTTACACCCTTAGAGGTAAAATTAATAGGAACAGTGACCAGGGCTGTGCAGTCTTGCCAAAAGAGAGTTTGCTGTGACCCCAATGTATCTAACCCAGATTGGCAGAACACCACAGCCAGAAGCACATATACAAGGTAGTAAGATCCACCTCAACTCATTGGCCCAGCCTAGGCCTCCTTGTTGGTAACTAGTCTAAAGCTAGCCATACACCTGCGATTTTTCCATTCGATCAACCGCAACGATCGATTGGGAATTGATTCCTGCCCACCTGGTACAATCGACCCAAAATATCAAAGAAGAGATTAAACAGAAGATAGGACTTGTTGATCGGTCGATCGATTGCGTTAGTAGTGACCCTCGATTCATTCCTGATTGTTTGGACTAGTGAAGTATATACCAGCAGTTCAGATAGCATCCTGACATAATTGCCGGTCAAATGAATTTGAGGAATAGACCTTTTTTTTGGGGAGCCTGCGATGGTTTCTGGGCAGAGATCGATGATAAATCTATTAAAGATGGAGTGTACTTAGATCCCCATCATCGATTATTCAAACGCGTGTGCCGATCAAATCGAGAGCCGATCACAAAAGAATTGACCCGTCTATGTTTACCTTAAAGTTTCTGGACAAGCAGGGAATACTCTAGTACTGAGTTATTTCATATAAGATGAATCACTTATGGCTTCTTAAATTCTAATTTATTCCATTTGTCACAGGTCCTTAATCCAGATGATCTGGAGCCCACAACACATGACAATGTAATAACTGCCGTGGAACAGACAGAAATACAAGAAGAGGAATTTAAAGAGAGAATAGTAGAGAAACCCATTGAATCATGTGTAGCAGGAACAAATGAGGACTTAATAGATAACGGTCTACCTGGATACACCGATAATAACTCAGCAGAAGAGTGTGCTACATCAGATGATGCTCTGACCCTAGAGACTGCCTCTATAGAAGAAACAACTGTCAATGTGACAGCCGATACGCTCCTGCGACAAGGTCCTCTGCTTGTGGTGGAACTACAAGACGTGGCTTTTCAGCAGCAGTCTGATGGACAGAGAAGTGTTTCTGGAGACCTGTCTGAAGGGTCTGTGGAGACAGATCGGTCTGCGCGGAAATCTGTGGAAAGAGGTGGGGATAGCAGTTCAGAGGAAATGGAAACAGAGATTCCTGTTATAGACAGAAGAGGATTACGCCGGAAGGCCAGGGCATACAAAGGACCTGCTAAGAGAAGGGCCAAACTGTCCGCTTAGGTGACGCCAGCCTATAACCTTCATGTTAATCACGCAGTATTTGTAAAGCAGGATCATTTAGCATTTTTTTTAAAAGTTCTATAAGGTTGTGCAACATAGATTTGTAACTGTTCAATTTTAAAGTTTTCTGGTTGGTGTTACTTTTTCTATTTGTATTCTTTGTGTGTTTCACTGAGTTTTAGCACTTTTCTTACACAATTCATAGGCTCTGAGTTAAAATTAAAGAGAAAAAGCACAAATGTTATTACCATATTTTTCGGACCATAAGACGCACCTTTTTCACATCAATTGGGTTAATGCAATGAATTCAATGAATGCAATATTTAATTCAGCCAGTAGGTGTCACTAGCAGCAGTACACTCGAAGCACAAAGCCATAATCCACACTGATCTGGAGGAGGAGGGGGGCAGACATGTGCAAATTCTCTCCTCTCAGTCTCTGCTCTCCCTCTGCCAATCTGGCTGTTACTGTTCGTGGGAGCTGCAGAGTGATTGTCGTTTCCACGGATGAAGAGAGGGAAAGATGCCAGTTTATCTATCTGCTGGCAAAGGCAATTATACAGTACAGATGGGAGAACCGGACGCCGGCCGGCATCTGACAGCTCCTTCACCTCCCCGTCTAATCTCCATGCCGGGAAGCCAAGGTGCGACCACCGGCAGCCAAGTGGCCGCTGGGGTTGTGCATTCGGACCATAGGACGCAGGCACTTTTTGCCCCCAATTTTGGGGGTGAAAAAGTGCATCTGATGGTCCGAAAAATACCGTACATCTTAAGAGAATTATTACTGGAAAGGTTTTGACAGTGTTAAAGAGCAAGTAAAGCCACCTTTGGACTTTCAAATCTTGTGTTTTACTTAGGCAACACTATAATCTAGAACAGACATGGGCAAACTATGGCTATGTTTCCACCGCATTATGGGATGCGTCGATACCCTGTTTTAATTGCATGACTTGACTGGGATGTCGACGCAACCCATACAAGTGCATGACTTTCCCCCCAGCCTGGTCACACAGTGTTCAGTGGGTCCTCTGGCCGAGAGGTTATTGCAGGGCAACCTCCGCTGAGCGCCTTGTGAACAGGAGGGAAGTCATGCATATATATGGGATCCCCATCGAAGCATGTGTTTAACGCAGAAGGATGCATGTGATTAACGCACATGCTTCGACGGGGATCCCATATATATGCATGACTCCCCTCCTGTTCACAAGGCGTTCAGCGGAGGTTGCCCTGCAATCCAGCCTCTTGCTCCATTCTCTGCAATGAAGATATATAATGCTTGGCGGGGTCTGAATGTCATAGTGGCGTGATCCTGTGATGACAATGTGGTTGTGTCCCTATGGTGATGGCAGGCCACCTCTGTGCATTTTCTCTGCTCATTGCAGGTAATAAGAGGAGCCAGAGCATCTTGTCTTTGCATATTGAACCAAAATATGGCAAGTACGCTTATTTGTGATTGGGTAGATTTATATATTTTTTTTAAATATGGTTTTGATTTTTTCCCTTTTTGTTGAAAGCAGTAGAGGAACTTTTACAATATTATGATGTGTCATCAGTCTTAAGGTAAATACACCTTAAGCCCCCCATACACCTTACCATACAATTTCTTTCTACCAAACAATGTAATATGAGGATGTTTCTAAACCTTCCAATCACTATGTGTTCTATCAGGAAGGACCCAGCACTACATAGGTGTTGGTAGATCTGAAGGAAATTGTACAGAGTGATTGAGTAAAATGGCAGACCGTTACATGGACAGGAGGCAGTTGCAGGAAGGTGTATAGAGGGGTAACGCTGCTAAAAAGCATGAAGTGCTGCAAGGCATTAACTTTTTACGTACCCACAGATAACATAGAACCATATACAGTGGGGGGAAAAACGCATTTGATCCCCCAGTCTATTATTGGAGGTTTATTGTAGCTGTTAGAATAAAACCCCTTGCAAACCTAATGCACAAAAAGTCAGAGTTTGATGTGCATTGCAATAAAGGAATAATGTCATCCCCTTTCAACCAACAAGATTTCTGTCTATCAGAAGTCTTCACTGCATGCTTGTATGAGCTGAGATTAGGAGCAACCTCTGTGACGAGTGTTATAATTCCCTCCTTGTTACAGTATCTGTATGACAGTCACCTGTCCACAGAACTAGCTACCATGGCCAAGACTAAAGAGCTGTGCATGTAAGGGACAAGAATATCACTTGCCAATGGAAGAAACAACAATAACTGTCAATGTCCTTCAGTTGGGGGCTCTGGAAGATATTGGGTGACAAAGCTGCGCATAACTACACGTGATAATGGTAAGGATCTTAGGGCAGCAGGGACCGTAATCATTCAGAAAACACACATTGCGCTTGCAGCACCCTCAAAGTCTCCCCTAGACAATGCATGTATATCTGTCTCCCAATGAACATCTGATCCAGAGTACTCGTGAAGGTATTGTGGTCACTGTTTTAGGAGGAATGCTGCCTAAGACCTCAAGGTGTTTTTATGCTACTGGCACAGGACACCTTCACTGCATAGAACATACGATGGACAGGCCCATGTACTGTCAAAGTCTTGAAAACAGCATGTGGCTGGGAATTCCAGCATGACAATGACCAAAACCACATGGGCAAGGCAACAAGAGTGACTCAAAAGGAAGCACAAGAAAGTCCTGGAGTGGTCTTTCCAGTCTCCAGACCTTAATACCATAATAAATCCGTGGAAGGAGCCTCTGCTGCTCCCTGACAGTCTCGGCTTTAAAGTCTGCTAGCTCCCCCCCTCTCAGCAACTTCAGAGGGAGAGAGCCACTGCAGACAGAGCTGAGGAGACATACCCGTACTTTGTCCCCATCCAAAGTATTAAACCGATCTAAGAATTACGGACATGTCCGTAATGGCTTAGATAGATTTGGCAGCCGATTTCGGCCCTTTAAGCTTTAGATCACCACCCAATTTATCCGCCGATCGACCACTGTGACCAAAAATATGTTGGAAATCTGAGCGTGTATGGGGGGCTTTAAGCAGTCAGGAGTTTTCACCTCCCTGGCAGTTTGAACGGTTTTGTTTACAAAGAAACTCTGCCCAAGCTGGGATCAGGCATAATTACCTATGCTCTCGCCCAGTCTGAATCGCTTCTAATGCCGCCACTTCAGCATCACAGTTGACGCCAGAGGCAGGCAGGGAAGGGGCGGCATCTGTTTCCCAGCCCACATCGCCGACAATATGTAGAGGGGAGAAGGAAATCATCAGAGTACTGTGCATACTGCTAGGGAGGATTATGGCTGCACATGGTGCCAGTTTATCTATCTTTGCCATAAAGAAGTCTCAGAAAACAAATTCAAACAGAAGCTCATATTTATTGTTCATCCTGAAAAATTTTGGTATTCAATATTCAAAACAACAAAAGGCCTTCTCCCAATATGGGTGACTTATTTGTTGCAAAGTTAAGTCTCTTTTACTTGTCATCCAGATTTAATATTATACAAGCAAAACAGCGTTGATACATCCATCGTTTTCTGGATTGTTGGTGACCTGTGCATATTTCCCTGTTAGAAAAAAAGAAAGAAAGAAGGTAAGAAAATGTATTTGTCGTATATACCAGAGTAAATGCAGAGTTTTTCCACAACAAACTGTGCTAAAAATTCTGCTTCTACTCCAGTGCAGTGCCTACAGCGGATCTCATTACACTGAAGGGGTGCACAGAGGTTTCAGCCGAGTGCCCCACAGTTGGTGCATTGTAGTCTATTGCATTTTCCCAACCATTCAAATGAAAGGGGAAGAAATCACCCTGAAGTGGGCAACAATGCACCACATGCTACACATGCTTCTAAACTTGTATACTAGTGGGTTACAGTGCATTACTGTGGATTTTAAAAACAGTTTGGAATGTTATTAACATATACTGTAACCCTGAAATAGAAGCATTTGCTGTGCGTTTCTGTGCCTTAAGCTAGACACACTGGTAAATTCCTGTGCAATAGACCAATCGATAAATTGAATGCAAATCAATGTGCACATCGATTCCCGTTCAATGGGGACCCGTTCTCCCCAGCTTGTAGCATGTGAATCCCAACACGCTACAAGCTGCGAAGAAATCCAGCCTGCCTCACTCAAACAGCAGTTTCAGTGTGAGGAGTGCTGGCTCCGCCCCTATAACACTGACAGGGCAGAAGCCAGCTGTTCCAATAATTTACATGAAGATTCACGTCTTCATACAAAGTAATGGAGATTGAACGGGGTTTCCATGTTGTAACCCTGTACAATTGAGTTTCTTAGAGCGGGCTCTCTTGATCCCGCTCAAAGGAAAGCACACACTGGTAGCTTTGTAAATAGATTAGAGGACACGTTGATTGATTGTACTCAAATCTTTTTACAGATCTACCCGCGTGTGCCTAGCTTTAGCTACTGCACTTCCCATCCTGGCTTCCCATACTAACAATCAATTTTCCTCCAGGTTTCTTGGGTATATATTTGGGTCAGCTTATATTCTAGATTACCAAGTATATATAATTTTGCACAAGCAGTAAATGCGCAAGAACTTACCCCAGATAACTTTGCCACCTTGCGTGACGAGGCCCAGCTCGCTGACATTCACCTCAATCACTGTGCCTTTCGTGATGACGCCTAAACTCGTATAAAGTGGAGAGGAAGGATTCTTCTTTACCCCAAGGATAGGGAGGCAGAAAGTAGCTTTTAATTCTGGATGTGTCACATGTGCCTTTTTAAAACGCAAGCCCTGGAAAACAACACATGAAGGAATTCTTTACAAACATAGCTCACTGGACAATCAAAGTGTGGGGAAGAATACAGACTCCAGACATTTTCTATCCTCCTGTATTGTATGGACAAGTGTACATTGAAGCCTCAGATTTCAAATTATTGCATTTAGGTGGGATTTACATGTATGTCTTTCATTTTCATGCGCTGGTCCCCATGATAATCGGCCAAAAAATTACAGACATGTCTGTTCTTTGGCCAATTGATTTATGGTGGACACATTCGATTTGTGGCCGATCACCTGCGAGTGCACGCAGCGGTTGATCTGCCAAGAAATTGGCATGAAAACAAAAAGTCTATGTCCAGCTTCACACGTGACTGCTGAAGACATTCAAAATGCATCTAAATGTTTTGTATTTTTTTTTTTACATAAAAAAAACAGAGGGACATGAGAAGTAAATCCAGAGTAAGGGCATGTCCACACGGGGGAGGTTGGTCGCTGGGCGGGGCGGTTCCGCAAGCCGCCAGCTGCTTGCGGCTGAACAAAGTGCATGAGCGACCACGGCTAAATTCATGTCAATGCAGCCCGCATTTCATATCGTGACCACGGGCAGCCGTGCAAGTGGGGGCAAGCCCATTAAAATTAATCGAAGCGGCCACCTCGCAGGCAGACGTGTAAGTGGGGACAAACCCTAAGTCTACCCCAATAGGTTGATTTAATTTATTTATGCAAAAATTATTTGTGTAAGAGAAATACTTTCTATTTGGCAGTATATCCACAACCTTTCTCTACATTGCCAGTAAGTTTGGTGATGATATCATGCTCAGGGGCTTTGCAATTAACTCACAATTTCTAACTAGTTGAACTTAAAAAAGCAAAACAAAAAACCACATCTCTACTCATGAGGCTAAATGTTAACCTTTGCAAAGTACTTTACGCACAAGAACTATACCACACTCACCATCGGCCTGATAAATCTTTCATATTTAGGTGGTTTTCGGGTGAATCCATCTCCTACAAAGCAGACTTTGGTGACCATTCTCTTCCAAGCCTTCTTCTTCCTTTTCCCTGTGCGGATCACCTTAAGCACTTCAGTTTCACCCTGAGCGCGGACTTTGGGTAAGGGAACCTCCCACTTGCCCTAAAATGAGCAGATGGTTAGACATACGTATATAATCATCTAGTGTATTCAAAATGGATCATCCATACAGCAAATGTCTACTTACTGCTTTTTCTTTTCGCTTTTGTTTGATCATATTGGAGAGAACTTTGGCTCGGCTCTGCCCTTCTCTGTCCAGTAGATAAGCTGGCACAGCTCCCTCAGGTGTTTTCTCCTCATTCTTCTGTTTGGTGTTCCTCTTCTCATGCATCTTAATACTGAACACAAATAGGAGAAGGCCTTTAACATTTAGATCAGGAGGGGTTTTTAGAAATTATTTAATAGGGTCTCCTGCCAAGCCCAAAGGATCCGTGTGGTGTGGCAGAGTTGTGTAAAACTCACTTGTAGTAGAGATCTAACTACTGCTCCCCCTACTCCATGCATACTAGAGCCACTGCAATATCTGTCACATAACACTCCTTTCTATTCCAAACATGGTTGGGGAGGCAAATCTACAGATACCCCCATAGAGTTGAGATACATAGAGCTGTTTAGGAGGAATAAAAGTAGCCATTGTCTACAAAAAAGTCAGCCAGAGAGCTCAGCTACCTGCAACAGAGGGCAGTCAGATCAATCCATCACTGACGTCCCCAGATTATTCCTTTGCCCCCCTATTATCATTCTAAAGCAGTGGTTCTCAACCTTTTTAGATACACCACTCTGGAAGTGACGTTGAAGTGTCCCTTCCGGTATTTGGAATGCGGAAGTGCAGATGCGGAGTGTCACTTCCACATTCTAAATACCGGAAGTGACACTGCGACACACTTCCAGCCCGAGCAGATAAGTACAATGTCCCCTCCATTAAATTTTCCGAGAGGTAGGTATGAGGGGGCACTACTCTCCCTCCTAACTTCAGAGCTGCTGCTTGTTGTAGAGGTCTGGCCAACTGTTGTACGCTCTGTAGGCAGTGATGCTTTCAGTGAAGGTGACCCCTGTGAAATGGTCCCACAGACTAAAAGGCATATTGAAAGGAAGCATGTATTGGATCATTATTAACCCTCTGGGTGTGGCGGATTACAACGCAAGTCATCGATGACGTCAGGGATGTGATGGAAAAAAAACGACAATGCTTTAAATGGAGGTCAATGGCATGGATCCCTTTCTGGTGCCAGGAATGACATCATCCAGGCAGACCCGGAAAGAACAGTGTCAGGCTAACCCCCCAAGCGGTTATAGTTTAACCCCTCTTAAACGTTAATGAACTCATGATTGAAAGCATCAAATTGGGTGTAAGTTAGTCCCGAGTGGGTGCTCATAATTGGGCTGCACTTGCTTACAAACTGCCCAAATTAACACCTAAATGTGAAAATGAGCCTCAAAGACTGAAAGAACGGATTGTTGGCTTGCTACAGCTTCTAATCTACACCGATAGAAGTGTGCAGTGCAGTAAACTATTTCAGTGCAAGAGCAGACTCTGTAAAGCAGTGGTTCTCAACCTGTGGGACAGGACCCCCTTGGGGGTCCAACAACCATTTCACAGGGGTTGCCATGTTCACTGAATGCATCAGCGCTGCTGCCAACCGGGAGAGTAACTAAATAACTTAGGAGGGATGGGGCATTACTCTCCCTTCTAACTCCCCACCCCTTGCATTATTTCTACAAGTGAGGTGGACAAATATAAGTGGTGGGACATTACACTTACCTGATGCAAAAGTGATGATGAGGAGTGCCACTTCCGGTATTTGAAATGCGTAAGTAGCAATCCGCACCAGCACTTCCAGGTTCAAATTACAGTAAGTGACACTCTAAAGAAGATGGGTGAAGGTAAGGCCTAACACCCCAAAATGTTTTCTGCCAAAGTAGAATCCTTGTCCAACATAACATTTACACTTTGTCATAACATGTCATTGTTGATTTTAAACTTTAATACTAATTCATGTTGAAATATGCTGATTACAATTAAATATTTTGTAAATATATATACTGATTGATAATCCATGGCCTCTAAATTCCCCGAGCTCCCAGTGAGTTCTCTGGGGGAAACATTTTGGGGTCTTAGGTCTTACCTTCACCCATCTTCTTTAGATATATATTTGGGATGTTGGCCACTCCAACTGGGCGAGTGCAACTATAAATTTGTACAGTAAGTGACACCTTGTGGCGTCTGAAAAGATCGAGAACCACTGCTGTAAAGCTTTAAACCCGAGGTGCCCAACCTGAGGCCCGGGGGCCGCATGTGGCCCTTTGGGTGTTCTTTCACGGCCATCCTCAGTCCTCCACTTGTGGCCCCGAAACCTACAAATCATTCCCGCTACTTACGTTTTCTTCATCTGGATTTTCTCGGCATGGCGCTGCTTGTGGTACAGTTTGGCCTTCAGTCCGATGAGTTTCTTCGCTTTCTGTGACCGCTCGTGAGCCTCACGGCTCTCCTTCTTCCTCTTCTTCTCATGGTAGTCCAAGCGATAACCGTACCGCTTACGGTGCAACTCGATGTATTCGTTCTGAGGCTATAGAAGGAGATCATACATATCTAGTCATTTCAGCAGCTATATTCTCAAATGTAACAATTATCACAATTCTTTCCATATTCTCTTCCTTACAATTTACACTGGAACTAAAAAAAAAAAAAAAAGTTATTTATAAATGTAACAGTGTATAAGAAATAATAACCTTCAATCTTGAATCCTGATAGAAAATAGTAGGCATGCGACTCGTGTGCCCACTATTTTCTGTCAGGATTCAAGATTGAAGGTTATTTCTTATACACTGTTACATTTATAAATAAATATTTTTTTAAACTGGCCCCTGCTGTGCTCCCCTCCACTTGGTCACTTTAATGGGGACTCGCAGACACCACTGCAGTGAACAAGCGAATGGGGAATTGTGTACAATTGTCGTCTTAATGGTGTCCGTTGCATGATGATGCCACTGGAATAAGCAACATCACAGTCAAGATACTCTGTGACCAGAAAGAATGGATGACTTGAGCATGGCTGAGGCATGATGGGAGATGTAGTCCCAAAGAGGGAGAAGATGGCTGCTGATGACCATAAAGGTGCAATGTGCATGATCTTAGGGACACGTGTGTTTGTGGTTGTAGTATGGGGTCTCCTCCAGGCGACCATCACATGTGCCCCCTCTCCTCCCTCTGAGGGGTCTCCAATTGAAATCAATGTATACACCTGAGAATGTGGATTGATGCGGTCATGTATTGTGTGTGGGTTGTCTGCGTACGTTTGTATTGATTTCAACGGATTAAATATCAGCCAAATCATCCCTTACCCAAAGCGGAGACACCGGCTTACAAGCATTCCATGATAAACTCTCTACCATGTGGTAATTCATCGGCAATAACTACTCCCTGTCTCTAGCCAGTGTGGATATGGTGCAGCAGCATTTCCTGTCTACATGCGCACACTCCATGGGCTGCATGACATTTCCCTGCGTTAGCTTATATTGGACTGATCCCTATGGATGGGAGCGGACAATCTGTTGGGGAAGTTGAGGAGAGTGACCACACATAGAATACTGGCGGCTGAACACACAGCTTCATGGCAGGATCACCATAGACATCAATGACAGAACTGTAGAAATGACATCACAATGATCTTATTGATGATTGGTTGTGTAGAGAGGCGAGGGCTGCGGTATCCTGCCAGAACTCCTCTCTGTGCTCTGACAGCGGCCGCCACTGGCGCCGAGCGGTCCAAATATTCCACAGAACAAAAACTAAGAGGATCCTTCTGAGGGATCCACTCAATTCTTGTTCCTGGGTGTATCCTTGCTCTGCTCTACCTTTGTACTTTTCTAGACCACTCTGGGAGATTTCCCCTCACTTCCTATGCTGGTGACCCCTCTGGGAGATTTCCCCTCACTTCCTATGCTGGTGAC
>CM070032.1:32044354-32063256 GCA_036250615.1 Ptychadena robeensis
ATGCCTCTGGTATTGGGGTTCAGTCCTATAGATGTCTATTGGTTATGCCTCTGGTATTGGTGTTCAGTCCTATAGACAAAACAAAGCGGGAATAATCACACAAAAATATACATTTATTTAGCATACATGGAGATATATACACATATAATAAAAGATAATAATACCGCAAGATATATATGACCAGCAAGTGAGATATCAAAATGACAACATCAACATGTAATTAACTCAACATACAGAATATGGAGTCATGGTTGAATGCAGGTGAGGCATTTAAAAAGCTCTCAGTTATATAACAGATCACAACACGCAGGGAATACATGAAACATGACTCCAAGATCTTTGCCAAAATCTTAGATAAAGGCAATTATTTCTCAAATCTAACAAGCTATGGTTGTAATACAGACTTATGGCAAACTGC
This sequence comes from Ptychadena robeensis, assembly GCA_036250615.1. Lineage (NCBI taxonomy): Eukaryota > Metazoa > Chordata > Amphibia > Anura > Ptychadenidae > Ptychadena > Ptychadena robeensis. Next base: position 32,044,773 of record CM070032.1, read on the forward strand.
CAGAGTGTCACTATAAAGCTAGCCACACACAGGTAGATTCCCGTGCAATCGACCACCAATCAATCACAGCGTGGTGACGTCACCACGCTGTGATTGATCGGGGATCAATTGAACGGAAATCAATGTGCACCACATGGGCACATCGATTACCGTTCAATGAAGACCTCCGGCTAGCTAGAGTTCTCTCCGGCTTTCAGCAAACATGCTAAAAGCTGAAGAGAAATCCAGCCTGCTTCTCTCCCCGTCTCACCGGCTGAAAGAGTGCTGACTCCGCCCCCTTCACACAGACTCTGCTGCGCTGCAGCTGTCAGTTCTGTGTGAAGATGTCGGCTTTCCCTGTACTCTACATGAAAACATTTCATGTTGAGTGTTGGTGATTGATTGAATGTGGTTTTCCAACATGTTGGAAACCCGTTCAATCGAGGTACTTCGAGAGGGCTCTATTGAACCCCCTCGAAGGACAGCACACACAGGAAGGATTGTAAGAAGATTCGAGTACAATCAATCACCGTGAACGCGCACGTTGATTGATTGTACTCGAATCGTTTTACAAATCTACCCGTGTGTGCCTAGCTTAAGCCTATAGAAGCAGCCTGGTTGGTGTATGCATTTTACTAAATGGTTTTTCTTACCATAGACTAGCTCTAACCTCTGCAAATAAACAGAGAACTTCTACGCCAGCTTGTTGAGAAATTAAATATAAAATATATACTTTACCAAGATAGTGGACAATGAAACCTCGTGTTTCAATGGCTGGATTCCCCTTGTGTTGTGATGGCTGGATCTTTCTTTGGTATTGTGATGGCTTGATGTTTTTAAGTTTTGTGATGGCTGAATTCCTAAGTATCCCTGTGCATCACTTTTTAGCAAAAACTTTACCTAACAGACACACCCCGAAAACATTAAAGTTGTCCAATCAAATTCAGAAAATTACCCATATTATAGTTAGATTTTAAACCTTAAATTTTAGTCCAAAATAATATAATGTCACCATTAGATCACTGGATGGCAGTATGGTATAAACTATACAGTAAAATAATTTTTTTATATTAGAAAATATAACAATAGGTGTTAAAGTTACAATGTTTCAGAGGTAGGTAATTTGTGAACAATGCCTGCTTGATTCTAGGATGAATCACATGCCTGTTAAGTAAATTTTATGTATCAATATTCTACACCCAGACAGATATCATAGGCCTTTCCCATGTATACAATGTTCCAAGGACAGGCTTGATAATATTATAAGAACGTCTATTGTTCTCACATCTGGAAACATGTCTTGTGTAACTCTCCTCAAACTTCAAAATGGAGAATACAAAACAAAGTGGCCAATAGATATTATAAAAGGCACGACAATGTGATTGATTGTTCGGGAATCAAACTAATAACTGACCCATATACATACCTTAAGATGATGACTTGTATAACCCCAGAAATAGTTTATTTAATGATTGAAGAACGCAGGTCCTTATACATAGGCAAAACAAAATGGTGTTTTAAGAACAAACTATGAGATGCGGTTGCTGACTGGACACCATAAGAGGAGGTGATACAGATAGAATAACTCAGAACATTTTTTTATTAGGTGGATCAAATACTTGCCCAGGAGTCACGGAGTCTCTGATCTTTAAGGCACAGTGTAGCCGCCCCTGTGATCCCCTATGGAGAATGATGTGCCAGTCTATACTGGCGCGCCATGCCTGGGGTTGGGAGTGGCGTGGCAGTGGATTCACAACGCCTGCCTGGGCATTGAAGATCTCGGGGTGTCCTGTGGATGCACCGCAAACACGTAACACTCCCATTGTTTACTATAGGTGCAGTGTATGATGCACGCAAACTGCGCCCACTGTGATTGCGGATGGACATAACTCCTACATCGGCAAATAGCTGAACAGAGCATCCGCTGGGCAGGTACAGTGTATGTGATCCGTCGGGACACCCACCAAGCACTGCGCTTAATGTAGGGGTCTTAGCGGATCACAAAACGTTGTGGAGACATAACCCCTGCATTGGCAGATTGGCTCAGCGCCGTCAGAACAGAGCATCCGTCGGAACCCCTAAAATCACAAAACGTAGTGGGAACATGCCCTAATGCTGGCCATACACATGCCGATAAACGGCCGGATTTTAATCTGACCGACTGGCGTGCGCGCTCTCGCCGTCGGTCAGGTTAAAATCCGGCCGTTTATCGGCATGTGCCCACATGGGGCGACAGATCCCTGTCGCCCCACTTCTCGGCCGGCCAGAGATCCGACATGTCGGAAAATCTCTGGCCGATGGGAGCCGATGCCATAAGCAGCAATGAAGACGGCGTCTCCATCGCTGCTTATGTCCGGCACACAAAGGGTGCCTGGCCGATTGTGGGGCCCCAGAATGCAATGGGAGGCTAACGTGATGACGTCATCACGTTAGCCTCCCGGAGCGATATCGGAGGGCGATATCGCTCCAGCTCGGCATGTGTATGGCCGGCATTAGTCTCAGACCCTGGTCTTCCGTTTCCTTACTGATAAGTAAAGATGTATTCGACCATTTCGAGTTAATTGTATCATCACCATGCTGGACAACTTGTTGGAGATGTAGAGAAGGGTTGGGGATATACTTCAAAAAAAGTATGGCTTTAACACAAATTGTTTTTGCCCAAATTAAGTTCAAAGTCAAGTAAAACATTTTAAAATCGGAAATTTCGACTTTGATTTGAACTTCATTTATGCAAAAGAGCAATACATTCTTTTTCCAATATTACCACAACCCTTCTCTACATCTCCAGCAAGTTTAGTGATGATACCATTTTCACAGGCTTTGCAATCAGCTCACAAAGTCAGCTAGTCAAAAAATGTGACCATCTCTGATTAGTAGCGTCTATGTGTCACCATGGATCTTGTGCAATGATGCCAAGTTTTCTAGACGAGGCTGGCAGTCTCCATAGTGACAGCGGAGGATTTAAGATATGCATGCACACTGTCCTCCATCAGAAAACGTGGAGAACTACATGTGCCAGCAAAAAGATCATTCACTCATACGATTCTCAATATCAGGTCAATTATTTTAATTCAACCGAATCCCGACGTTCTTGATTATTCCGACTCCTGACTCTGACTCCTCTGTATGTAATATGCTAATGTATTGTATCCATCCATTGAAGGAAAGGAAGGCGGACATCACATTAACCACAGAACTACTGGCCAGGAAACCAACACTGTAATGGCCAATTAAAGCAGAAAGGGAGTTAGGCAGAAGATGCTGCGCTTTTCCTTAAGCTAGGCACCACGCTGTGATTGATCGGGGATCAATTGAAGGACAATCCATTGTGCACCACATGGGCACATCGATTCCTGTTCAATGGGGACCCTTTATCCCCAGCTTGCAGTGGGCGATTTACACACACGCCACAAGCTGGGAGAAGCACGCCTGTCTCACACAGCTTCCGAGTGAGGGGATGCTGGCTCTGCCCCCTTCACATGACTGCCGACGGCTCGTGGAGAAGGCAAGAGCCGCAGCTGTTTAATACTTTCCATGAAGACTCATGTATCCATGCAAAGTATGTGGAGACCTGAACGGGTCTTTTCAACATGTTGGAACCCCGTTCAAACGTTCCTTTGAGCCGGCTCTATTGATCACCCCGAAGGAAGGCACACACGGGGTAGGTTTGTAAACAGATTAGAGTTAACAATCAATCATCAGTGGACGCACAAGTTAATTTATTGTACTCAAATCTTAGTTACAAGATCTCTACCTGTGGTGTGCCAACTCTTGAGTGTTCTGATCTTCTCGTTGGAGATATGGTCAGTGGAAGGCTCCAAGAGAGGCCGAAGGAAGGTGGCACTCTCACATGATTGCATGATTTCCCTAAATCCCCATAGTCATGTGCGTAAATTGAAGCTAACAAATCTAAGTACGTCGCCTCAGCTGAATGACAGCGGTTTTCCAAATGCTTTACAGTTCAGTCTTGAACTATTTGCGATCCATTCCCTTCACTTATACAAGCATCTCTAGTCTGACAACAAACATTTACTTCATTATCAGCGAGAGTTAAGGCCGCCATACACGCGCCGTGCGGCGGCCGATTTTGCTGCCGACCGATGGGCGTGTGTGTATGCCGATCGGGGTGCCCACATGGGGTGAGAGATCGCTGACGCCCCACAGCTCTGCTGGCCAGAGAACGCATAATGTCCGATAACCTCTGGCCGATGCTGTTAGTGTCAGTGGAGACCGGCGTCTTGCTGTCAGCTCTGGAGAGCAGCGTGATGACGTCATCACTCTGCAGTCTAGATCTCATCTGAGCTGGTCTGTCAGCCCCCACTCGGTACGTGTGTGTGGGGGGGTAGTGGGTCACAGTGGGCGCTGTAATGTTATGCGCTGCATGCATTTATTCTTATAGCAGAGAAGTCATTATGTTCATTATGACTGTTTGTTAATTGCGACATTTAAAGTAACTTTTTTTTAATTTAAAAAAATAATTTAATTCCCATTTAAATTTAGTAGGAGTCGGTCCATTTTTTGCCGACTCCAGGGACCCAAAAATGTCTCCGACTCCTCGACTCCGACTCCACAGCCCTGCTCAATATATGAAGAATGATTAGTAGGATTCCAATGTTTGTGTTGTGTGGTGATAATATTTGGCACGGTTTGGCATTGATATCTCTTTGGGAAGATACCACTCATAGGGTAATGCCTGGCATACACACGCTGATAAGCGGCCGATTTTTCACCTGACCGACGGGCGTGCGCGCCGTCGGTCAGCAGAAAAATCGGCCACTAATCGGCATGTGCCCACATGGGGTGACAGATCCCTGTCGCCCCACTGCTCGACCGGCCAGAGAACGGACATGTCCGATAATCTCTGGCCGATCGCATGAGCTTCAATGAAGACCGGCGTCTTCATTGAAGCTAATGGCCGGCACACAAGGGGTGCCGGCCGACTGAAGGGGCCCCATAATGCACCGGGGTGGAAACGTGATGATGCCATCGCGTTTGCATCCCGGTGCATATCAGGACTGGTCTGTCTGCACCCGTCGGGGTGTGTATGGCAGGCTTAAGGTAGTGGGTTATATTTTTGTAATGGCAGCCAAATAGCTGGAGATGTGTGCAGGGGTGAGCGAGGCAATGGCAGCTGTTCGCTGAACATAACCTGGCAATAAACATCCAGAATACAGAGTGTGAAGAACAGTACTTTATATACTGAGCACCCACAATCTGCCATTCTTAAGACAAACAAGAGATTAGTACTCGTTTCTGAACTACACAGTCTTGTGACTTCCCTGAGGAGATGATTTCATATCTTCGAAGGACTGCTGATGTGCAAACCCAAAAATGGTAAGGATAAGGAGGTAGTGTGGTTCCTTGCTCTTACCTTGTGTGACCATCCAGAAAAAAAGCCCCTCCCCCCTTTCTCTGCTTGTGACCCCGTAATGAGATGTCCCCTTCACTTCCTGTTCTGGTGACCCCTCAAAGAGATATTTACTAACTTCCTGTGCTGTTGACCCCATAGAGCAGCGGTTCTCAACCTTTTGAGATCTGCAGCCCCCGGAAGTGACACGTTAATGTGTCACTTGTATTGCAGAGAGTAACTTCCGTATTCCAAATACCGGAAGTCTCGCTCCGCTACATCACTTTCAGCATGATCAGGTAAGTGTAATGCCCTCTCTTTTATAATTTCCCACCCCGTACATCATTTGCACAAGTGTTGGGGGGGGGGCACCTTATTGTCCTTTCTAACTTCCCACACCCTGCTTGTGGGCATCAGCACTGCTGCTTGTTAGCTGCAGCTCTGATGCTTTTAGTGAGCTTGTGACCCCTGTGAAATGGTTGTTAGACGACCACAGGTTGAGAACCGCTGCCAGAGTGAGAGAGATGTCCACTGTGCTGGTGATCCCTCAGGAAGATGTCCATTTACTTCCTGTGCTGCTGACCCCAATTCCTGTTCTGGCGACTACTCCAGGGAGATTTCCACTAACTTCCTGTGTTGGTAACCCCGTTTTTTTGTGTTCTGTTAATGGGGGAATTTCCATTGAGGGGGCTCATCAGTACACATGTTGCGCACTAGGTTTACCCCAAAGAGTGCATGCACTGAGCTGTATCTCCCACACTGAACACATGCTGGGAGGTAGGGAAGGAGAATTTTGTAGACAGCTCCGAGCAATGACGATGGTAATAAAGAAAACCCCGCACACAACTCATGATGAAAAATTTTCAAATAGGAAAATATCTCAGAACAGGTAGTATTCTTAGCAGTTGTAAGAACAGGAAATTATTTCAGCTAGGAAAATATCTCAGAACAGGTACTATTCTTAGCAGTTGTAAGAATAGGAAATTATTTCAGCTAGGAAAATATCTCAGAACACCGGTGTTGCGTGTTCCCCTACACTCCATATTCCGCGTTACACCAATGAAGCTGCCCGCCGTCCTCCTTCATATACGGGAGAGATCATCGTCTCAATCCGATCCTCACACAGATATTATACATCTCAGGACACGTGGCCGGGCGAGCTAGGAACTATCATTGAATGCAAATGTTCCCGGAAAAGTGTTTTTCCGGAGAACTGCATTCTGGGAAGTATGTGAGGAGTTGTGTTGACACGATGACGTCACACTTGTGCGCCCTGGAGCCGCCTGTCATGGAGGTCACATGTGGAGTTTGAGAACCAGAGACAACACAGGAGAGGCTCAGCGATGGGATTTAGTCAGCTCTTCCATATTGTGTACACTTGTATGTGGTAAGTTACTGATGTGTGTGAACGTTGAAGTGTCACTTTGTATGGCGGTGTGCAGGTCACACTTTAGTTGAATGTCAGAGGGGTGTTTGTACATTTTCTATCTTATAATGACAACACTGTTTCTCTATGAAGTACAGCAAGTAAGCGTTGTCACCTTAGGTAAAGTGTCTCTGCGAGGATCCTCAGGTGAAATATATTTGTCCTTGGCTTACATAGGAATAATGATAAATCATAAGGAATGATAATGATTGTAGGCTGACACACCATGGGGAGATTAGTTTTGACTCTGCAGTTACTTGTGTGACCTATCAGCAGTGGATGATCCAATATGAATCTAAAACCTGCATTGCATCCATGTATGGACGGGGATAGCAGAGGTTGTCTTAGGAAATTACATATTTGCTTTCCCATCACTTCTTGGTTTGCCGGAAGGAGAAATATAGAATGTGAGTCAATCAAAACTTTACATAAATATTAACTCATTCCACCTCTCTCCAACACTAAACTTGTCTGTGTACTACCCAGGACTGGAATGTTCTTATTCCTAGTCCTAGATTCTTAGATTTCACTGATATTGATTGGGTATACCCTGTTTCCCCGAAAATTAGGCACCCTTACATTTTTGCCTCACTCTGAAATATAAGGCATCCCCCTGAAAATAAGGCACCCCCAAAGATACGGTGCTGTAACTCTGGACAGGAGGGATCAGAGGGGCATTCAAAATGACACAGGAGGATTAGAAGGAGTTACTAAAATGGTAATCCCCCCTCTGAGTCTCCTGTGCTATTTTGATTCCCCCCTCTGATCCCCCCTGTGTCATTTTAAGTGATCCCCTCACCCTGATACCCCAGTGCTGTATTCTTCTTCATGGAATAATAAGACATCCCCCGAAAATAAGACGAAGGGCATCTTTGAGAGCAAAAATTTATATAAGACACTCTCCTTTTTTGGGGGAAACACTGTACGATCAGGACTTGGGTTTGAGTCTTCGATCATAAGTCAGACATCGATAGAAAAGTGCACCATTTTCAGGATCTGATTTATCACCGATTGATCAGTGACATAAGTAAAGATCAGCTACACAAAAAAATTTATTAGAAAATGATGGAAGTGGGATGAGGCCTGCATAGGTCGGTCTATAGGAACGATCGCGTGCCTCTAATAATGTCCCACGTTTTCCGATCGACAAAAATTTGCAGACAGGTCTGATCCTTGCACGATTGTTTTTTTTTTTTGGGGGATTTTTCGTCATGTCAGTCAATTGCACACTTCATGTATGCTTCCATTTGTAAACGATCAATTGCAGCGGTCAATCTCTCAGAAATCGCACAAAAAATCGAGACGTCTATGGCCAGCTTTAACATTGCATATATTACAGAAACATGTGTTTATTTTTATGATGCAGGATAATATGAAAAGTTTATAAAATCTGCAGGAGATCGCAGAGTTAGAATGTTGACAGCACTGAAGTTTTTCCCTGGGAAGTCCCCCGGTTTCCATTATGTGTACACAGAGGTGAGTGTTGATTTGCCTGTTATCTATCTTAAGGTGTGGAATTAGTCTGTGCTCAATACTGCATTTTTTGTACAATGTTCTTCTTTGTAGCTTATTGTATCTGCACCTTTTCAAGCTGTTGTGCTTATCTTATGTGTTATTGGCTTAATACACAGTAGAAGCCAATCTGTAATAATAATGTATGTAATGCACAATGTTTGTCTTCCCTTGTCCCTGAGCAGTGTGCACGGTGCTGCAAAATGCAACTCTTCCATCAAAGAAGAGATGGTGCTTCCAAAATCTACAGAAGCTACAGCTTTCCATCAGGTATCATCATACTAAGCGGACTCTTTTTTTTAAATTATATTATTCATTTTCCCCAAAACGTTGGTCCAGGACAGCACCCGAGAGATGGACTCCGCCTCCAGTGGGAGGAAACACCAAGAACCACAAATCTTTAAAGGACAGCTCACCAACCCCTTGGTCAGTCTTTGGTGTTTCCTCCTCTGCAAAGGAACATCAGGAACCCAGGTGGTGTCCTCTCTAGGGTACTGCCTGTCCCAGTAAAAACATTTTTGTCTTTGTTTATTAAAGTGGAATCTGCTTGCAATCTTTTGCAATTTAAAAAACAAATTGTGCTTTGACTCTCAGAAAAAAAAGTTTGTCGACCTTTCTGACAGTAGGGTCCTGTAACTTTAACCCCCCCCCCCCAAAAAAAAAAACATTGAAACGGTCTATTGTGAGGAGTGGAAGGAATAACGTGGGATATTCCCCCAACTTCATTGTACAGTTTTGAACCCTCAGATTTTCTACTTCATTAGTATTTTTATGGTAATTATCCAACCCCTAAGACTACTTGTATTCACATCCCTAGATGCATCCTTTCATATTTCTGGACATAAACTGGATACACTTTAATAAAAAACTAGAATTATTATGTTTGTTCTAGACGAGGGGTCAGCAAATATTTTGACTCGTGTGCTTTTTAAATCTGATAAAGGGGCTAGACTAATAGCCTGTGATGGCCAATCCCCATATGAATTCCATGCCTCATCTGCAATTTCCCAAATTGTCATGATCATGTCACTGCATCGTCCGCAAGGTAACGTTTAGACACCTCTAGGCAATATGTGCACTTATTGCAGAGAACAAGCTGAGGGGAGCATATTTTCAACAATTTGACAAATGGGCAGTAAAGAAAGCTTAACAGGCTGGATGTGGCCCCTGGGCCTTAGTTTGCCTACCCCTGTTCTAGAATGTTTAATTAACCACTAGTGTATCCAGGATGAATTCAATCTGTAAATTCAACTACATTATGTTTGAGCCAAGGTTATCCAACATGAAAAAAACGCTGGTAGAGGTACCTGCATTTTTTTAAAATATGTATTTTCACCATTACTTGGTTTGCAAAACTTTTAACACCAAGCAAACAGTACAAGCTACTGGATAACTTAGCCTTCCTCTGGCTACCATAGAGCGACCAGGATCAACCACAGTGAGTGTACCCAGTGTTCTAATTGTCTATAGGCTCATATCTTCTAAAGATTGCTGGGTGAATAGACCAAACAGGTCATTACACCAGCATCCAAAAAGTAAATAATGTTCACCACCACCCTAAATATAGTATATAATTGTTTACTATCTACCTTATATCTAATCCTTTACTATTTACCTTTATAGTCTCTGACCTCTCCTAGCTAGTTATAACAATTTTTTTTTATCTCCTGTAAGCCTTCATCTTTTCAAGGAGCTCAAAAAAAGTGTTCACAAAGTGTTAACATTTAACCTTCTTAGTGGTAATCCTGAGTGGGACTTGGGAAGGCAGTATCCCTGAGCCAAATTCAGTGTACCTGATCTGCTCCAGCACATCCTGCCATGGCCTCAAATGATGCCAGCTGGGGATGGCTTCTGTCTGGGGACTTCCTTGTACACTAATGCCTGTCTGAAAATGGGAATAATGGGAAGCCTAAATGTCCATGACCCTCCTTTCTCCTGCCCCGTGTACCAATAAATGGCCAAGGCCATCTTTTATCCTCCTAGCACACTTTTTAATTAAATCTGCCATAATTTTCTGCTCTCCTTTGGCCCCTGAACACATTCGACACCGGGGATGTGCTGTAGACAAGCAACGCCGTCTTCATTATCATGGAGGTCAATGGCGCAGTCTACCCCCCGCCCCTCCGGCGTAATACCAAACAAACTCACTTGAGTTAATTCAGGCAAAACCCAGGATATTAAAGGAAATATCAATATTTATCAATTATCTGCCTTTGTTTCTGAGTCTGAGTTCCAGGTCAATGACAACAAACATTAATACTTCAGTCACATATGTCCATTTTTATCCATTATGCCCAGAAAGTGCACTTTTTTATTCAAAGGCTGGTTTACACAAAATTACATAATGGATGTCAATGTGCATTAACCTGATGTATTTAATTGGATTATAAATTAGAATTTTTTTTATAAGCCTTCTTAGAAACAATATTATATTGATGTCACTTTTAATTTAATAGGTGACATAAAGTCTTTGAGAAGCATCATCTCTCCTCCCACATCCAAGTAAGTCTTCAACAGCTGTTACGTAAGAGTAAAGTGCGTTATTGTAACTTTCTGAGGGCCCGTTCACATTATATGTGTTGCATGTTTATAAATGCAGTACTGCGTTTTCTCCTAGAAAACCAGTGTTACCATTCACACTAGATTTGTTGCGTTTCCGCTTGTATTTTTTATATTGCCCTGCTGCATGCATTTTTTATGCTTTTTTCATATGCAGATGTAATGTGCAAAACGCATGTATTTTTGTTTATATGCAGATTGCATACCTTTTAAAAAAATGCATATAGTGTGAATACCGGCTCCGGTAGCGTTTGAGACTCTGGATGAACTGGATTTGTCTTAACCCCAAGGGAGGTTAAAAAAAAAGAGGAAAAAAAGCAGTGGTTAACCTTTCTGACAGTAGAGCAACACAAATGCAGCTAGTGTGATATGGCCATCAATCTGAATCTGTTTGAATAGAGGGGGATCAATATTGTTCCTATATGTGTAGTATGTCCTCAACAAGAAGATCTGAGGGTTAAAAATATAAGAAAGGCACACATGAGAAACATGGGAGTGTTAACTGTCCTAAGTGTAGTACTTCCTGCTTTAGGGTAAGACCATGGTGTATAGATTACTCAGGTAAGGCAGTTGTCCAAGATCCGCTGGAGAGCGTAATACTGTCCCCAGGTGGTGGATGTGCTCTTAGCCACTTGGAAACATCCGAGGTGAGGCTTTGATCATACCAGAAATTCAAAGCCCAAACTTCCTCTGAACTGAACATCCAAATACCTTTATCTTGCTTCCAAGCTGTATTCTGTAAATTGGTCATGTGAAGAGAATAACCAAACAAATGCCTCAAGTAGGGTACAGATGGCTCGACATTTGAGCCATTTAAAAAAATTATTCTCTAATTAGGGTAACAAAGAGACTCCATTACAATGAGAGGCGCTGCTAACTCATGGACTAACTTTTTTAGACTTAAGCCTGCCATACACACACCGATTATTGTACGATTTTGCCGCTGACCGACGGGCGTTTGCATATTCACTATATGGAATGAGACACTCATTAAGTACAGAATACAGATTTGCAATTTCAGTGAATATAATAGCTGCTGTGTCAAACAGTGAGGCTTTAAAATCCATTCTGTCTGCTCTCTATGGCTTTGTAAAGCCTTAAATACCTGGGGCCTTAGCTGAATATATTTTTAAGACATTGGTAACAAATATCAGAAGAGACAAGGATGGCAATATTCTCAGTGGATTTCACGTTTTAGGTTAAAACATTTTTAATTCTGTGATTTGTTTTACACAGGATCAGAAACATAGGTATTATGGCTCATATTGATGCTGGTAAAACCACAACTACTGAGAGGATGTTGTATTATTCTGGATACATTCGGGCCTTGGGAGGTGAGTGACATTGCTGATCATATTTAATCTAAGGTTCTTTATTATTTTGAAACAAGATTCACACATTTTTCAAAAAGGCTTGTTCTGTGGTTTTGAAATCCCAATACTGACCAATGGCCTTATGAATTGGTGTTTTTTCGTAGATGTTGATGATGGGGATACAGTGACAGACTACATGGCGCAGGAAAGGGAGCGTGGGATCACCATTCAATCAGCAGCTGTTACATTCGACTGGAATGGACACAGGATCAATCTGATTGACACACCAGGTAGTCTTGTTGTAGTACTCTGTCCCATGTCCGCCAGAAAAATGAAAGCAACAATCAGGCTGTACAAATAAGTTAATATATGGTTAAAAATAATAACACAATTCCTCAAATCCTAAACTACCCCCCAATTCCTCCTCTCTATTTTGATATTATATAAAATCTGATGGGTGTTTTTTCTTGTTCCAAGACTGTTTAGTGTTCAAACCTGGACCTTCTATTTAACTCTTGTGGTGCTGTTGTCTAAATACTTGCTTTGCCCTCTTGTAGGACATGTGGATTTCACTGTAGAGGTGGAACGTTCACTGCGAGTTCTGGATGGAGCTGTTGCTGTATTTGATGCATCAGCTGGTGTAGAGGTAATAGAAATGTTTACCTGTATAAATGTACCTTTTGTATTCATTCATTTCTCCTGCCTTTTTCAACTCTTCTCTGGGGACACCTTTTATGCTAGAGCAGTGGTTCCCAAAATTTTCCAGCGGGACCCCCCTTTTCTAGATAGGAACATTGAGCCCTTCCATTCCATCAAATCATCCAATCATAGTTTCAGATTTAGGACCATTTCACACTAGCTGTGTTTGTGTTGCAGTTTTGTATACTAGTACTTGGCACTCAAAGTTTATTTGGTTTTCACACCAATCATGCAGAAACATTCATCATTTACATATGGACACACACACACACACACACTACACTCATGCAGAGACATGGATCATTCACAAAGAAAGACACATGCACAGAAAAACACATATTACATGCACTCTTACTGTCTGCAGGTAGTTCCTCCATGGTTATAATCCCGCTTGTCCCTCCCTCAGTCTCTTGGAGCTTCACCCCCCTGGAATAACTCCATGCCCCCCAGTTTGGGAACCACTGTGCTAGCGTATGAATGGATTTTGGCATCTGACACCAAAGCTGCTTTAGGTGGTGTTTGTACTGATTATTCATATCAGATGTGGTTATTTTACAGGCTCAAACCCTGACTGTGTGGCGTCAAGCAGACAAACATTCTGTTCCACGAATATGTTTTTTGAACAAGATGGATAAATCAGATGCCAGGTACTTGCACAGATTTGCATAGGCTCTCTTATATTATTCATAATGTATACGAAAGGTGCTGGAATCTCACGTTCAGTAACTTGTGAGGATACCATACTTTTAGCAAAGCAGAATGCTATTTGAGGTCAGAGCTTGCGTCTTAAGGTAGGCATACATGGGCAGGTTTCTGCCCGATTTTCTGGTCAATCAACTGCCGTGCTCGTTCCTTGCTGTCACTTGCCCACCTGGCAAGATCGACCAGGAATATCTAACACGTTGGATCGCACTGTGATGCGACATGTTGGTAGATTCCCGGCCAATCCCAGGACCGTCCCCATCCAATGTCCGGCACACAAAGAGTTCTGGCCGATCCTCTGATGGGCCGGCTGCAACGTGATGATGTCATCACGCTGCAGTCTGTCCCCCATCTATCGAGGGAGAATCGAGGTGTGTATTCCTATCTTTAGATCCATGTAAAGAAAGCCTGAAGATGTCAGAGCAAATATCTAGGAATACAAAATATTTTCATTGTAAAAATGGACCTACCACCTCCGAGTTTGACATCGGAGGTCAAATGTGAAAAAAAAAATACTTTCCCGGCAAACCTTAAAAAATCAAGCGAATCTTCACCTCCTCAGTTATCAGTTACTTGCGCCACAGCAGCCTGAAGGGACCATGGGAAATTGGACATCACTTTCCCAAGTTCCTATGCACCAGCATCATCTGAATCAGATGTGGATAGGTGGAGGGAGCGAGACTGGAAGCCTAGAGGACACTTAAGGCATGGCAGCACTGGAATGAGCAGGCAGGAAAGGTAAGTATTTATTTTTTAGGGGTCGCTGTCCCTGAATGACGACCTGATGTTGGTGAGTAATTTTTATATATATATATATATATATTTATGTTTATAAAGATTAAAATGCCCCTGTTCTTCAGGGTCAACAAAACATGTGAATATAAATTGTGCCACCCTTTCACTCTTCGTCCTTACCTTTCCATACGACAGAATGAGTGGTGTGTGTACAACATTTGTTTGTTCTCCTTTTCCTTGGAATGATTGATAAAGATCACAACACAAATCTTACATCTATTACCTCTAGCACTTCCATAACACTGAAATCCTCATGCTGATCACAGACTAGTCATAAATCGATATTGATGTCCCATTAGGTTTGGAATAAGAATACTCCTGAAACCTATAAACACATAAGTTCCTTGTAAACTAATTTTAATGTTTAAAATGTTAAATTTCTCACTGGCATTCCATCAAAGTGCTTTAAAACAACTTAATATAATCTGGTATACCTCTTGGCTGTAGGGCCTTTTTTTAATTTTACTTTAGAACTTTGTTGTCACAATGAAAGTGGTTGGATGGAAGAACATCTCTAAATCTCTTTTTAGTTTTTCATACTCCATTGAAAGCATCAAAGAGAAGTTAAAAGCCAAACCTTTGCTATTACAGGTAAGCTTTACCTCATTTCTCTGTCATTTGAGAACGTTATGATAAATCACCATATCTTTTTTTTTTTCTGTACATTTATCTGTAATTTAAAGAAAAGAACATACACACATTTATATACTGTACATAATCTCCTTCATCCATTCAGTAATTGTTTCTTTCTGTGCTAAGCTGCCTATAGGGGAGGGCAAATCATTCCAAGGTCTGGTGGATTTGCTGAGTATGGAGATGCTGTCCTGGAGTGTGCGTTCCAGTGAGGATGGTGGGAGAGTATTTGAGAAGAAATCTCTGAAAGACATAAAGGACAAGAATCTGCTGAATTCTGCCGTAGAAGCAAGAAATGTCTTACTAGAACAAGTAAAGTTTTAAAGTAAATATTGAAGTGGAGATAGCAATTTTAGGGGTGAACGTTCTGTAGTATGTGATTTGTGAAACAGTAGAAGGATTGGGCAGCAGATTTGCTATGCAGCGCTAGAGTCCCAGCTTCGAATCCCGGCCTGGGCAATATCTGCAAAGAGTTTACATGTTCTCCCCGTGTCTGTGTGGGTTTCCTCCAGGTACTTCAATTACCTTCCACACTACAAAAACATGCTGATAGTTTAATTAATAATAATTGGCTTTCCCCAAAAATAATCTCTTCTGTTCGTTAGACATGACTCAGGGCCCCCATACACCTTTAGATTTCTCTGTCAGATTTCCTTTAGATCTCCTTTTGTTTTACCAAAACCATGTAATATGAGGGACTTTCTAAACCATTAAAGCTAGGCACACACGGGTAGATTTGTAAAAAGATTCGAGTACAATCAATCAACGTGCACGGTCAAGGTGATTGATTGTACTCGAATCTGCTTACAATCCTTCCTGTGTGTGCTGTCCTTCGAGGGGGTTCAATAGAACCCCCTCGAAGTACCTCGATTGAACGGGTTTCCAACATGTTGGAAAACCACATTCAATCACCAATACTGTACATGAAAAATAATTTTCATGTAGAGTATAGGGAAAGCCGACTCTTCACACAGAACTGACAGCCAGGCAATCTGTGTGAAGAGGGCGGAGTCAGCATTCTTCACTCCAGCCGGGGAGAACGGTGAGAAGCAGGCTGGATTTCTCTTCAGCTTTCAGCATGATTTACATGCTGAAAGCCGGACAAAACTCTAGCTAGCCGGACTTCTTTATTGAACGGTAATCGATGTGCCCATGTGGTGCACATTGATTTCCGTTCAATTGATCCCCGATCAATCACAGCGTGGTGACGTCACCACGCTGTGATTGATTGGGGGTCGATTGCATGGGAATCTACCCGTGTGTGGCTAGCTTTAGTTACATATACATGACTGGTAAGGACATTAGATTGTGATATGACTATATATACTCAGTAAAGTGCTTTGTTATTTGTTGTCACTATATAAATAAGAGATAATACTAATAACAACCTTTTATGAACCGTAATTTGTCAGTTTCTTACTTAGTTAGAAATGTTACTTGTTTGCATTGTAGAATCTTTATGCCCTTTTAAAATTTTGTTTGTACATTATCCCAGATTGTGTTTATCTAACAAAAGACGAGAGAAAAGATGTTGGTATTATGTTTTTTTTTTTTTTGAGGAATGAGGATTTACAATCCAATTTTGACATTTGTTTGCTGCAGATTGCTGATCTGGATGACGAGTTTGCTTCACTAATGCTGGAAGATTACAGTGAGGATTTCAGTGTCATACCTCTGGAAAAGGTACTCTGAATTCATATCGCAGAAGTTCATTCATAGGTCTGCCAGTTTCTTCTGGATATGTTACAGCGTGGCAAAAAAGTATTTAGTCAGCCACCAATTGTGCAAGTTCTCCCACTTACAAAGATGAGAGAGGCGTGTAATTTTCATCATAGGTCACCTCAACTTTGAGAGACAGAATGGGGGGAAAGAATCCAGGAAATCACATTGTCTGATATTCAAAGAATGTATTTGCTAATTCTGGTGGAAAATAAAAAGTTGGTCAATATGAAAAGTTCATCTCAATACTTTGTTATATCCCCTTTGTTGGCAATGACAGAGGTCAAACGTTTTCTGTAAGTATTCACAAGGTTGTCACACTTTGTTGCTGGTATTTTGGCCTATTCATCCATGCAGATCTCTAGAGCAGTGATTCTTTGGGGCTGGTGCTGGGCAACACGGACTTTCAACTCCCTTCAAAGGTTTACTATTGGTTTGAGATCTAAAGACTGGCTAGGCCACTCCAGGACCTTGAAATGCTTCTAGCGAAGCTGCTAATTCATTGTCCGGGTTGTGTGTATGGGATCGTTGTCATGCTGAAAGACCAAGCCACGTTTCATCTTCAATGATCTTGCTGGTGGAAGTAGGGTTTTCACTCAAAAGCTCACTATACATGGCCCCATTTATTCTTTCCTTTATACGGATCAGTCCTCCTGGTCCCTTTGTAGAAAAATAGCATCGAAGCATGATATTTCCATCCCCATGCTTCACAGTAGGTATGATCTTCTTTGGATGCAACTCCGCATTCTTTCTCCTACAAATATGACAAGTTCTACTTGGTTTCATCTGACCATATGACATTATCCCAATCCTCTTCTGGATCCTCCAAATGCTTTCTAGCAAACTTCAGATGGACCCGAACATGTACTGGCTTAAGCAGGGGGACACGTCTGACAGTGCAGGATTTGAGTCCCTGATGGCATAGTGTGTTACTGATGGTGGCTTTTGTTACTTTGCTCCCAGCTCTCTGCAGGCCATTCACTAGGTTCCACCGCATGGTTCTGGGTAAGATCTTGTGTGGAACCCCAGATGGAGGGTGATTATCGGTGGTCTTGTATGTCTTCCCATTTCAAATTTTTGCTCCCACAGTTGATTTCTTCACACCAAGCTGCTTGCCTATTGCAGATTCAGTCTTCCAAGTCTAGTGGAGTTTGGAGAGTGAGGCTAAGTTTACACTGCTGATTCCCGAGCTGCATTCAGCTTGGAAACCGCGAGTGCACTCCCGCAGCCGCGGGATAAACAACTCCCTGTAGTCGTCTGCAATACAGTGCAGGTGATTACATGGCATCTAATTAAGGACCCCATAGAGGTCCTATGGCACGGCCACCCGAAAACCGACCGGCGGATGCCTAATGTGGCGTCCGCCACGTTAAACGGTCGTTTACCTGGCGATAAAAAACCGCCAGTGTAAACTTAGCCTGACTGAGGCTGTGAACAGGTGTCTTTTATACTGATAAGTTCAAACAGGCGCCATTAATACTGTTAACGAGTGGAGGACAGAGGAGCCTCTTACAGAAGAAGTTACAGGTCTGTGAGAGCCAGAAATCTTGCTTGTTTGTAGGTGACCAAATACTTATTTTGCCGAGGAATCTGCCAATGAATTAATTAGAAATTCTACAATGGGGTTTTCTGGATTCATTCCTTCATTCTGTCTCATAGTTGAGGTATACCTATGGTAAAAATTACAGGCCTCTCTCATCTTTATAAGTAGTGATGGAGCGAACCCGGAATTTGATGTTCGCGAATGCGAACTTCCGCAAAAGTTCGCGAACCCGGCGAACTCGCCATTGACTTCAATGG
>CM070032.1:32063356-32074592 GCA_036250615.1 Ptychadena robeensis
GCAGCAGCAGCAGCAGCAGCAGCAGCAGCAGCAGCTCTATGTTCTAACTCTCTCCACTCTCTCCAGAAGCATGTGAAATGGCGTCCTGTACTTGCTATGTTATAGGGGTGGGATGGTCTGTGCTGATTGGCTGGATTATGTCTGCTGACTGTGACTCACAGGGTCAAAGTTTGGGCAATGTAAAAAGATAGGGGGCGGGTCGAACTCGCCATATGTTCGCGAAAACACGCGAACATGCGATGTTCGGTCCATCACTATTTGGTGGGAGAACAATTGGCTGACTTAATACTTTTTTACCCCACTGTATATATCCTGTTTTCCGAATAGTAAAACCTACCTCTATAGACCTAGCTGCATTTCATAAAAAATGTTTGTTTGTTAAATGTAATATTACTTTTAGAGTTAGTATAACTTGTCTTAGCTGTCACCTAATGTTTTTTACAGTTACAATCTGCAGTACGAAGGATTACTCTAGCTCGCTCTGCAGTCCCAGTGCTTTGTGGCAGTTCTTTAAAAAATAAAGGGGTTCAACCCCTTCTGGATGCCATCACGTTATACTTACCATCACCAGATGACTGTCCACATGACTTCATGTATGTATAAATAAAGTTAGATTATTGTCTTACTATAACTTTATAAGTGGAAGTGGAATCAGCAGCTTTCATTTAGCTTTCAGTAGTGTGGTCGACCCATGTAAGTTAGAGGCTGTGAAACATCACATGATGAGAAATAAAGCAATATGAGCAAAATTAGTTCACCTTTCAACATTCTGCAGAGGGGTTAACTCGACTTTGATTGGAAAATGATTTATTGCGTATTTTCTGCCTTTTATTGGGTATCCTCTCTTAATATTGGAGGCAGAATGAACTACAGAACACAAATGGGAGCCATGTTATTGGATGGATAGGGTGCAAAAAAAGTGTAGGAATGTTGGATGAGAAATGCCCAGTTGTTGTATAGCTGCTGTTTTCAGTATGGGATTGTTCACACAAGCAGCTAGCACTAGCCCTGCACTTGTGTTTTTGTTACCGAAACCGTAAGTCTTGCCACTAACAGACGCAGTTAACATTACTGCTATCACGATCATTATCAGCAAGCACAGCACGGCTAGTGTGAGTGAGGCCTAAGTTTGATCTGAGGAATCATGTTTGACTGTCAAGAAGATCTCAGAGGCCTACATTTCAACTATAATTATTTGTGTTCTTTTTTTTTTTAAGGTCTTGGTACAAGGATGAACTGTGTGCTCTGGCCTTCAAAGTTGTACATAACAAGCAGCGTGGCCCCTTGGTGTTTGTGCGGATATACTCAGGAATAATGAAATCTCAGTCTGCAGTATACAATGTCAACAAAAATTGCACGTATGTATTGCTGTTACATTTATGTGTTGGCTCCATCACAAGGTGGAGAAAGTAGTGAGCCTCACAGATGTGCTCTTCAAAACAATCAACATTTATCTTTTCCCACCTGTTAAACTAAAGCTAGACATACAGGGGTAGATTCCCGTGCAATCGACCTGCGATCAATCACAGTGTAGTGACGTCACCACGCTGTGATTGATCGCAGGTCAATTGAACGGTAATCAATGTGCACCACTTTGCACACCAACTCCCGTTAGATGTAGACTCAGTACACCCGTTGCAAGAGCTGGTCCAGTGTCGGCTCTCACTGGCTGGGAGCTGCAGAGTCAGAGACACAGCTCCCCCCGCGCCCCTCCCCTCTCACAGCACACAGCTTGTAGGCTGTGTGCTGTGCGGGCGAAGGCCAGCCACAGAACTTCTATGGACATTGACCGTGATTTACAGTCATGTCAGATATCCTTGTTTTCGAGCGGGATTGATTAGTCCCGCTCCAAAACAGGGATTGCCGCATCATTAGATATGGCCCAGATAGTTGGCCGGGAGCAGGCTTGGCCGTCTAAGCAGCCATCGATCTAGCCCATATCTATGCATGTATGGGTACCTTACCTGCCCTGAACACACTTTGCTCCTCTGCAGATCCTTAGCTCCTAAAATCCAGGGTCATCAAATTGCCTTTGTTTACACTCCTGTGCAGTAAATCCTTATAGACTTCTGTTGGAGCCTGTAAATTTTCTTTAATTAGGAACCCACCATTTAGTGGGGGGTAAGGGGAGCTTTCTATATGAAGATTAAAGAGTATATGGATTTTATTTTAAAGTGCACGTGTATTTTATACATTTGGAGCAGATTTTAAATGTATTTAATATATTATGTAGGGAAAGGATGAGCCGTTTGCTGCTGCCATTTGCTGATCAGCAAGTTGAAATCTCCTCCCTGTCCGCTGGAAATATTGCTTTAACTGTTGGACTTAAACAGGTACACAGATTTACTTTTACAGTTCTACAGCAGAGTCACCAGTAAAACAGACCTTTGAAAAACAGTGTAATACAATAAAATGCTGGCATTTCCATCTTTGTAATATGATTTCTCAGGCTTGAAAATATAAATGCCGGAGCCTAAAGTGCAGTTAAAAGTACCAGACACAAACAGTTTTCACCGACCTAGTAGGACACACCATATCTTCCCTCAGGCAGTCTATTAAGCCACTTGGAGTAGAAGAGTTCTATTAAGCTTTTGGTAGCTTTCACCCTGGTGCTATGTAACTGTCATACAAAGCACCAAATTACCACCACTGTCACATGTGGAGAAAGTGAGGAACATGCCCCCTATACACAGAAGTAATAGATATTTGTTTTTACCCTAAGCAGAGATACAGATGGGCTAGGGAGCAGAGAAAGTGTGTATATGTACTGCTGGGAAGGTGGAAGATGTGTGAGCCTCCTCCTAGATGTTTCTGCATTTATTACAATAGGGGTATACATACCCTGCATGCATCTATCTGTGATCTATGAAAGAAAAGCAGAGAAATTAGTGCTAAAATGTATTCCACTTATTCATTATCATTTAGGTGTAAATTTATATTATAATTTATGTACAAGGCCCCATATCTTTCTCCTATCTGAGGTGCCTAAAGACCTACATCAGATGAAGTATAGACTTGCTTTACAAAGTCTGACAGTCTTCCTTGGTGTTGTACAGTATAGACCAGACATGGGAAAACTAAGGCCCGCGAGCCAAAACCAGCCCTTTACTATTTTAATTTGGCTTGGTGTCTGGCTCCCCTCATTCCCTGCAATAAGTAAAGATTACACCTAGAGGATAATTATTTGGATTGTTTCCTAGAGGCCATAGTTTGCTGCAATAGAATGTTTAAGCTTCTTCATCAAAAGCTTCTATTTTTTTTACATATTTTCTTTTTTCAAAGCCAAGAGGACTTAGGACTCCTATTCCGATTGGCCCTTGCAGGCTCTTGGTCTGGCCCCTTTGTCGCACTTAAAAACCTATTGTGGCCCACAAGTCAATAAGTTTGCCCACCCCTGGTATAGACAAAACTTGCTGTAGTTTGTTTGTTTTTTCTTTTGTTTTTGTTTGTAAAGTATTTTAATATTGAATACTAGTCTGATTGACTTTGTTCTGTGTTGCCTCTCTGACATCTGATAGACTGCAACTGGGGACACCATTGTGTCCTCTAAATCAGCAGCTGCAGCAGCCTCTCGCAGAGCAGGAAGAGCAGGAGAGAAGGACAAAAATTCTGAACGGGACCTGGTGTTGGCTGGAGTGGAGATTCCAGAACCAGTCTTTTTTTGCACCATAGAACCCCCATCTGTGGGAAAACAGACAGGTACTTCTAAGCTCATAACACTCTGTATTTAGTTGAAAAATCCTCATAATGAGAAGGACTGACTATACTCAAGCTAATTTTTTTTTTCCATTGACAAATCTGAATTGATTGGTGAAAATGGAGCATAAAATTGATTGTACAAGCATCTTGTACAACGCATATTGATCTGTTTCTATTCAGCCATTTTTTTTGCACACACCTTAATCTTAATAATTAGAAGGAATTTGAATTCAAAGAATTAGTTTTCGATCAATTAGTATTAGATTTGATCTCGCTGAAATTTGATTGCAAAAAAAGTTGATGTGTACGGCTAGCCTAGGTCATTATCATGTTATTTCTTTGCATTCAGATTTGGAAAATGCCCTGAAGTGTCTCCAGTTGGAGGATCCAAGCTTGAAAGTGAAGATAGATCCTGACTCTGGACAAGTAAGATTTATTTCTACACCCAGAATTTTGCCTCAGGTGAAAGCCATGCTAGGAAACAGCACACCATTTAGTGAACATGATTGTAGCACCTTATAGTTCTAGTGCAATGGTTCTTAACCCATAGATCAGGACCCCCTTGGGGGTCAAATGTCCATTTCACATGGGGTGCCAGGTTCAATAAAAGCATTAACACTGCAGCTTACAAGCGCTGATGCCCATAAGCAGGGTGGGAACTTATGTGGGAGAGGAATGCTCCCTCCCTCTTAAGTTAGAGGAAATAGGAGGGATGGGACATGACGCTCATCATGCAGGAAGTGACATTGTGGAGTATTTTTCACATCACTTCCTGGGTTGTAGCATTAGGCCATGTTTCCACATAGGTGATTAATCGTGGCACTGTCAATAGCGTCCATTTTATTGAATGGGCTTGTCCCCACTTCAACTAATGGCCACGATTGGATGCGGTTGGACCCACAATGAGAATCTTCACTCCCTGCGTTCTGATCATGGACAGACACCACTTTTCTGCCCTGTCCGTAGACATGAATGGACGTGATTTGCGTGTAGATGCAATCAAAAATCTCGTCCATTCATTCTCTATGGGTGCTATTTTTTTTTTAAATCACAAGCAAAAATTGCCAGTTGTGCCAGATCGGTCGCCCACGATAGTCACGCTTGATTAAAATTGCTTCCACCCTGCGGCTGATCGTCTATGTGGTAACATAGCCCTAGGAAGTTTGAGAACCACTGTTCTTGTGGATGGCATCGGGGGAGGGAAATAACACTTCACAAAGACGAACATTAGTATTGTGTAAACTGTGGGAGCAATGAGGCAAAGTTAAGCTTATGTAAAAAAGCTTATGTAAAAAAACAAACAATATTGGTTAGCAGCCTTTTTACAGTGGAAGTTAATGAGTACCAGTCACTGGGGTAATGTGGGGATGAGTAAGGTGGACTTGAAACTGTTCAAATAATGAAAAAATGGTAGGCACTGGAGGTTACACATATATTCAACATAAACTTTAGCATTAGGGCCGCTGCTCCACTGCTTAGAGTTTTAACATATCTGCAATGCATTCCTTGATATTCAGTAAATGTGTACACACAGACGCATCCTCAAAGCTGAAACCTACATTGACGCAACACGAGTATTGACGTGTTAACGCGTCCATTGAAAAAACATTGGGTACCTCCATAAGAAAACCTGTTTTTATGGTGTGTTTTTTACATGTTTTTCTCATTGAATGTGTTAGGGCTATGTTTCCACTATACGTCGGGACCCCCTCCGCTAAGCGTATTGCTTGGCGGGGATCCCAACGGAGCACATAGACCTTACCTGCTCGGGGGATGCTCTGTTTACACATCCGCCGATGCAGAGGCTCAACTCAACTATGTTCAGACCTGCATCGGCAGAGTGGCTTGGCCTAGTGAAGACACAGCATCCCAAGAACAGGTAAGTCTATGTGCTACGTTGGGATCCCTGCCAAGCAATAAGCTTATCAGAGGGGGTCCCCACGTATAATGGAAACATAGCCTTAATGTCATGTTAGAAATAATGTTAAATAGAAACATGGTGTATAGGCTAGAAAAGGAGAAATTGGGAAATAACATGGAGGCAGGATAGATTAGGGGAGGACAAACCTGAGGTTAGAATTAAATAGAGAAGAGATTGACAGGAAGAGAAACATTTTAACTGGGTAAATGCATTTCAGGTTGATCAAATCCATGAAAAATCTCTGCAAAGGCTTTCATTTTTCTGTTCCTTTCGTACTTACTGTAATCTTCCTTTCCTGACGAGCTCCATGTCAGCATATTCATTGTATATGCTGACATGGAGCCGTCAGGAAATGTGTAGGTAAGCTTAGAGAAAGACCTTTGCTCTAGGTGGGGGAGCAGTTGTCACATTTCGCCACAACTATAGTGGTCATGTCTTTTTCAATAGGCACGTGTGCAGCAGACTACCCCCGATGTCGCTCCGGGAGGCTAACGTGATGACGTCATCACGTTAGCCTCCCATTGCATTCTGGGGCCCCACAATCGGCCAGGCACCCTTTGTGTGTCGGCCATAAGCAGCGATGGAGACGCCGTCTTCATTGCTGCTTATGGCAATCGGCTCCCATCGGCTCAGATTTTCCGACATGTCGGATCTCTGGCCGGCCGAGAAGTGGGGCGACAGGGATCTGTTGCCCCATGTGGGGACATGCCGATAAACGGCCGGATTTTAACCTGACCGACGGCGAGAGCGCGCACGCCCGTCGGTCAGATTAAAATCCGGCCGTTTATCGGTATGTGTATGGCCAGCATTACTGTACAAACACCATGGCATGTGTTTCTACATTGCTGTAACTGCTTCTGAAAGATACATACATGTCTAGATTTTCTGTTCAATCAACTAAAAAAGATAAATTTTTTTGGGATCAGGGAAATCTGTGATTGATTGTATGTTTGTTAACTGTAGTAACAGATATTTGATCAACTTTTCTGTAGATAGACTGAAAGTGTAATGCATTTCAATACAACCAATTTAAATTTACCAACACGTCCAATCCTTTTTCAATCAATTTTTTTCCCAATTTTAATTGGTTTAGGTTGATCTAACCATGTGGGCTGCCATAGATTTTCAACCAATCAACCAAAAAAATTCATTGAGTTGATTGGATGAAAAATCTAGATGTGTATGGGGGGCTTTAGACACTGAGAACCTTTTTGTTTAGTTTAACTGGAAGGTATTTAGCTAAAGCACACAATATTCATGTCGGCTTTATTATTGTGAAAGAATGTTTATCCGCTCTTGGCTATAACTGTATTTTTTCTGTTTTCAGATGATTCTTTGTGGCATGGGAGAACTGCACATTGAGATCATCCATGACCGTATCCGGCGAGAGTTTGGCCTGGAGACCTATTTAGGACCTCTTCAAATTGCATACAGGGAAACTATATTAAGCTCTTCCCATGCATCAGGTATAAGCTCGGATGGACCACATTTTTATTTAGTCTTTTGGATTTAAAGCCAATGCTACATACCATGCGGGGGACTATAGTAGTGACACTACAAAGAACCTTTAAATCTGACCCTTCCATAGAATGAATTGACCCTAATGATCCGCTTCCTTTTCTTTCGGATGGAGTTGCTTTATTGTATGGAATAGGTGTAAACTGATAATAACACACACAGATCTTAAGGTAGGTGGACACGGCCGCCCAGCCTTCAATTGATCTTGCTAAGTTGAACAAGGAACCAACATGTTGGTAAACCCTGCTCGACTTCAATTTGTATGGGGACCAAGGGTGACGGGTGACGGGCGACATCAATGACACAGCAGTGCCAATCTTGACGGGAATCGGTTGCATGGTAATCTACCCATGTATGCCCAGCATAAGTAAGTGCAATCTTCCCTGTTTCCCCGATGATAAGGCACTGACTCATATTTTTTTAAAATGCTAAAATATGCCTTAGGTCTTATTTTCAGGGGGATGTCTTATTCTGATTCACTCCGTGCCATTCATTGTCTCCTTCTGATCACTCTGTGCCATTCATTGTCTCCTTCTGATCACTCTGTGCCATTCATTGTCCCCTTTGATCACTCTGTGCCATTCATTCACTGACTCACTTTTTTGGGGTTTTACCGGTTTGCCGGGTAACAGACTCCATTACAGTAGGGATCAGCAGCTTGCTTATCCTTCCTGCACTGCAGCCAGGACTGACGCAGTCACACGGAGGCACACAGTTACCTATTTTACCACCCGAATGGGAGATAGGGGCAGGTATCGGTGGGTGTCTTATTTGCGGGGGTGGCTTATTTTAACATTTTGGGCAAAAATCGGGGGGTGGCTTATTTGATGGGGATGGCTTATTATAGGGGAAACAGGGTACTTTTTACCATCCTGGGTGGGGTAATTTTGTTTTGAAATAGTTTCTTTTGTCGTTTAGAGACTCTAGATAGAACAATAGGTGATAACCGACACCAGGTGACGGCAGAAGTGGAGGTGAAACCCTTGACTGAAGGTGGTCCAGTTGTTGAATACTCTGAAAGCCTTTCGCAGAGTTTAGTGAACGACCACAAAGAGGCAATAGAAAACGGTGTTTCTAGCGCTTATCTAACAGGTAAGCGTATCTCTGTGTAATTACTGTATATACTCGATTTTACCATTTTTACAATGCACAGTTAGGTGATTTGCATAGCGTTGATCAATATCTCCTGGAATCTAAAGCCTCAAAACACCTTAAAGTGTACCTAAACTCGCATGAAGTACTTATTGGGATGATGTGTAAAAAAAATAAAAAGGATCCTCATGTGTAAGGAGATATTCCTGAATGTTCTTTGTGGCCCCTCCCCTCCTTTTTCTTTGCTAGCAACATCCTGGCGGTGATTGCAATGACAGTAGGGACAGAAGCTGTCATCACGCCTCTATATAGGTCTATGGAAAAACCATTGGATGTGGCAGTGGTTGTTACTGGGAGATTTCTTTGAACCTTGTTCTCATTGCTCTGAATTAGTGTGTTAACCTTAGTGTGCTCGGTGCCTGCCTAAATCAAATAATCCTTTTGTTTGGATAATTGTAATACCCCTTATTGGCTAACTGAAGTGATGGAAAAAAGTTTCCTGAAGACTTCAGTAAGGCCCCCCATACAGCTACCCACTAATTTGCGATTGGCTAAAGGATATGTTCCTTTTTTCTCTGGTTGATCACATTACTTTGGATGGGGACCAGGGTCATGACGTCATCACGCTGCAGTTGCCCGTGCGAGGATCGTGCCTTGATTGCTGCGTGTATGGGTAGCTTAAGCCAGAAAAGTTTGGGAACCACTGTTCTATGGGAATGTGCCTTATTATAATTACGTAAATCACAAGATTACCCTGAAAACAAAGCGCTTTCGTGGCGTTTTGCCTTGCAGAGTCTAGAACTCGGAAGTAAGGGGGGGGGGGCTGCGGGATTATCTCCTTGATTACTCGTTATTGCTCATTACTGGTGTTTTTGTTTTTTTTATTGCAATTCTCCCTATTATTGCCACTTCTAGTGCCATTCATGAAAACATAGATTTCTGGTGATAGGTCCACTTTAATGGCTAACACCGTACAACACTCTACTATTGCAAGTATAATAATGTTAATATCAATAACTTATATGTTGTCATTGTGTTGACAGGTCCTCTTCTTGGTTCACCTTTAGAGAATGTTGGGGTCAAGGTGCACTCTCTGAATATGCTACCTGGCACCTCTGTGACAATGCTGTCTGCCTGTGTTTCCCGCTGCATGAACAAGGTACAAAATGATTGTAGAAAATTGTAGACTTTTGTTGGTCTTAACGTTTGTGTGTTTTTTTTTTTTCACTTTTTTGTTTTACCTGAATTTACAAACCAAAAAGGATGGAAATAGAACATCGATTGAGCACTGATCCGATATGTTCATAATTTTCAGTAGATTGTTCAAGTATTTCATGCTTTTTTTTATGGATTTGTATCTGATGGTACTATGGAGCATGCGCACAGGGGTCAGGAAAGGAATTGATCGTTTTTTTGATCGATTACACTGCTGATACGATTGATGTTAGGCAGACCAATTGAATCCAAGATCGATTGAGCAAAAGCTGATGTGTGTATTGACATAAAAACATAGTAACTGGAGCTTAGACTGTCTTTGACACCAAATATAAATTTTTGGGATACAAATCCAATAGAACTTCGTTCAGATAAAGTCAAACCACATCACAGTGTGCAAGAGTCCTTAACCTTCCAAGCGTCGTCCCTGAGATATCTTGGGTTTCACTGATCATAAAACTCAACCTGATGTAACTTTGAGGAAATGTACCTGTCCAGGTCTGCCCCTGATCGGGGTGGGGGTAGGCGACCCCATAGACCTCAATGTTAGTGGAGGGGAGTCGCTTTTCCCAGCATGATTCCGGCATCACCGGTGACTCCAGAATCGTGCAATTTCCGAGCGAGAAATCACAGAAGCCCATGGTGTGCTGTTTAACCTTCTGGGCATCGCGCACGTGGCACTTTTTTTTTTTATAACCACGCCACAGGCACATCATGCTCCGCCGTGATTTCCTCCCCGGCCGGAGGTCCTGTGCTTAACTCCGGCGTCACTGGAGTTATGCTAGAAAAAAAGGCAACGCCCATCCATTTACATGGACGACTATGGCGCCCACTACCCCCGCACCCTTGCCGATACTGATGCTCCTGACCGTCAGGGGAATCCGGCAGACAGGTGAGTCTCTCACTAGTTTACTTGATGCATGAAACTCAGCCCGAGTTAACTTGAGCCAAACACACAAAGGGTTAAAAAAAAAAAGTGTGCCAAATGCGCAACACTCAGGAGGTTAATGTAGTTTTTCTTGTATCTGGTATAATTTTTTGTTCCCATGAATGTGTAGTGTTTGTCAACTATTTTACCATGTGTATAGGCTTTGAAGAAAGCAGAAAACCAGATTCTGGAACCCCGGATGAGACTGGAGATCACAATGGGTGAAGAGTACCTGAGCAGAGTTTTGGGGGATCTGGCACAGAGGAGAGGCAGTGTTCAGGAGATACAGACCCGCTCTGATAATAAAGTCGTACTAGCATTTGTTCCACTAGCAGAACTCATGGTAAGCACTGACTGGAATTATTATTCATACGGTGCTACTGCCAATGTAAAACATTTATTTAAATCTATTTTTTATATACATTGTAAGTGGACTTTCTTCGTATCCTTCCAGGGATATTCCACAGACCTGCGTTCATTAACATCAGGAAATGCCACGTTTACACTGGAGTTGGCAAACTATGAAATGATGGATCCTCAGAATCAGAACAGTTTGCTAAGAAAGAAGGGGCTTCTGTAAACCTTGCTGGCAACCAACCTGCTGGATATTGATTCAGGGTCTGCAAAACTCTATTTATGTCTTTTGTAAGAAAAATCAAGTTAAAATAAAATGATACATAAAATGTCAGTTGTCAAAAACCATTTCTAAAGAAAAAACAGGTCACACCCAATACGATAGCACAGCGATTTACGCAAGTGTGTATTGGAGTTTAATGGGGATCTCTATGATGGACATGGCCCACACCCAACCTGCAGTTGGGAAGCTGCCGGGGATGAGGTGCCAAGGCGCAATCTGCAGGGTG
>CM070032.1:32079730-32103271 GCA_036250615.1 Ptychadena robeensis
ACTTCAAACATGATTCATGATTCCCCTTGAATCCCATAGTCATGTGTGAAGTTGAAGCTACGGTTCAGTCCTGAACTATTGGCAATCCACTCCCTTCACTTAAGGCTGCCATACACATCCCGATGGTGTGCAGGCAGACCAGTCCCAATATGCACTGAGATTCAAACGTGAATCGGATATGTCCGTTCTCTGGCCGGCCGAGCAGTGGGGCGACAGGGATCTGTAGCCCCATGTGGGCACATGCCGATTAGCGTCCGATTTTTCCGCTGACTGACGGCGCGTGCACGCCCGTCGGTCTGGTGAAAAATCGGCCGCTTATCGGCATGTGTATGGCAAGCATTATACAAGCGTCTCTAGTCCGGCAACAAACATTTACTTCATTATCAGCGAGAGTTAAGGCCGCCATACACGCACCGAGCGGCGGACGATTTTGCTGCCGACCGATGGGCGTGTGTGTATGCCGATCCGGGGAGCCCACATGGGGGGACCGATCGCTGACGCCCCACAGCTCGGCTGGCCAGAGAAGGGACATGTCCGATAATCTCTGGCCGATGCTGTTAGTCTCAATGAATACTGGTGTCTTGCTGTCAGCTCTGGAGAGCAGCGTGATGACGTCATCACTTGGCAC
This sequence comes from Ptychadena robeensis, assembly GCA_036250615.1. Taxonomy (NCBI): domain Eukaryota; kingdom Metazoa; phylum Chordata; class Amphibia; order Anura; family Ptychadenidae; genus Ptychadena; species Ptychadena robeensis. The sequence continues at coordinate 32,080,359 of CM070032.1, forward strand.
TTTAGAGCTCATCTGAGCTGGTCTGTCGGCCCCCACTCGGTACGTGTGTGGGGGCCTTTAGGCTAGGGTCACAGTGGGCGCTGTAATGTTATGCACGGCATGCATTTATTCTTATAGCAGAGAAGTCATTATGTTCGTTATGACTGTTTGTTAATTGCGACATTTGATGTAATTTTAAAAAATATATATAATAATAATTTATTCCCATTTAAATTTAGTAGGAGTCGGAGTCGGTCCATTTTTTGCCGACCCTGACCCAAAAATGTCTCCGACTCCACAGCCCTGGCTGTATTCACAGTCATGTCCGATATGGCTGTTTTCGAGCAGGATTTATTTGTCCTGCTTGAAAACAGCGATGGCCACATATTATATGGGCCAGATAGATGGCCGTGAGCGCGCACAGCACTCGAAACTGCCATCGATTTGACCCATATCTCCACATTTGTACCCTGCTTAAGAGTGAACATACAGTTCTAGTCTGCCCTAAGTCACTAAAGCAGAGGTCCAACAGATAGAACCTTACTAGGATGTTCAAATCATATTAATGGGTAATCATGGAGACAAAGTGGGTAGAGTTAAATATAAGGCATAAGCATGTTGGCATTGGAGTGTAACTAGCATGTTGGCATTGGAGTGTAACTAGCATGTTGGCATTGGAGTGTAACTAGCCACTTATTGCATACAAATTGGGAAATAAAGGACTTCCCAATAATTCCTGGTGAACTTACCGAAGCAAACGACACCTGTGTACTACAAGCCTGTTATAAGCGTCCTGCACGGAGGTCACATTCTTGTTGCTCCAGAGTCTTTCCGCAACCGCACTTGCTCTAGGCCTGTGTGAGATGAAAGATAGTTTAGTTTAGCTAGCCATACACAGTGTGATGTCCTCATGCGAACGGGATTCGATGTTCACCACTTAGCACATCGATTCCCTTTCGATGGGAACCCTGGTCGTGCACACACCCATTGTTGTAGGAAAATCTGACAACAGCTGGAAGCTGCCTACAGCAGCCAGGCTTGGCTTTGCCGCCTTGCCTGTGTCCCAGCTCTCAGCTGACAGGCAGAGCTGACGCAGACAAGGGGGCAGAGCCGAGCACAGCTGCTACAGGCACAGTGTGGTGGTGGTGGTGGTGGTGGGGGTCCTCCTCTGCAGCCATTCTGAGTGCCTCTCTCAACTCTGCCTCCACAATAGCCTGGGATTTAAGAAATTGTCCGTTCCCAGTTCAATCGACCTTTTTCGAGCGGGATCAATCAATCCTGCTCCATGGAAAGTTTTTTTTCTTAATTATCCATTTCATCGACAATCGCAAAAGGAGATCGATCGTTCATCGATCGAATGAAGAAACGATCCATGTAAGGCCACCTTAAAGCACGATAGAGCACATGAATTTACCTTCTACTATATTAACCTACCTACATTAGCTTTGTTGTCCATATTGTCTACTTCAAAATCTGAACCCAGTCTAAACCTTGGCGACAAAGGTTAGAAGAACCCTTTATAAAGTTATATTGCTGTGTCTCCAACAGGAAGATCTTCCTTCCCTTCCTGTTCAGGTAAAAACTTGGCCACAGTAACAGGAAGAATTGGAAAAGAATGCATACAGATTTTAGTTGACATTGGAAGTATCCCCGACCTTGGATTCTCAAACTCTATAGGCTTTCTAAATGGAACTCTGTAACTGTAAGTTTGTGCATCCTGTATGAACCAGTCCAAGGCGGAAGCACAGACCAGCAAGAACTCAGATTCTTTCAGCCGAGTGCTTACAATTTCATATGCTGAAGATTAAAATATTTCATCTGTAGATTCAGAAATGGTAAGTACTTGACAAATCAACATACCACAGTCTTGGCGTAAGGTTTGTAGCGTCTACAAATTCACCCCATAAACAAGCTTCACCCCCAATCACGCGAAGCTTCTGCTCTTCAGTCCCTGTGAGAACAAACACAATGACAAAGTTTACATTACTTTGGAAGAACAGACCAGAAAAAAAAAAGTAAGGGCTCGTTTACACAAATATAGCCCGCAACCAGTGGATGCAACACTAGGCGCCCGCGGGTCGCTTTTTGGCCTTACGCCTGATATACCTGTCATGGGGTCATTTTTTTTTTATTAAAGAGGACCGGGACAGGAGTATGGCAAATGACCATGTAAATATAGCCTTATAGTTTTATTCTATTTACAGATCAGTGAACTACTGTCTCAATACAAAAGACGTATATTCACACTTAACCCCCCTGCCGTTCCTGACGGTCCCAGCTTGTCCAGCTCTGACCTATCAGAGTAGCTGGGTTCGTCAGGCAGAGATCAGAGCCAAAGGAGCAAACTCACTGATCCGTGTGGCTCCGATCGGCATGATTATAAAAAGATTTTGGCACAATCGACGATGATTTTCCAACATGTCCGATCAAAATTCGATAAATTTTTCTGCCTTCATCGAACAATTATTGTCGATCGTACCATGTGGGCATTTCTCGATTTTTGTTCAATCGATGAAAAAATTCATCTTATCGAGCATAGATTGAACCAAAATCAAACCGTGTGTGGCAAGCTTAAGTGTGTAATGATAGATTTCTGTCAGATTTCCTTTAGATCTTTTTGTTTTACCAAAACCATGTAATATGAGGGACTTTAACAAGTCAAGTCTACCTGTGCTCAATCGCAGAGGACCTGGCACTACATAGTTGTTGGTAGATCTAAAGGATGGTGTATGACCAGCCTTAAACACTAAAGTAAGCAGCCTATGCTAGCATTGCAGAATAGGTTTTGGCTGTAAACCATTGGCATGCATAGATCCTGTGCTGCTGGCAATGCCCATTACTACAGCCATACTGTCTGGGTAAAATAAAAGTACTAAAGCAATGCGCCTTACTAAAGAGCCTTTATATTCTGCCTCTGGTACCCTTTCTGGAAGGGATGGATGGCAGCAACCACTGTAGAGCTCTGGCCATTTATTAATTATCCCTACAGTGTTAATTGACCTGGCAATGGGGTTAGGAGGGCAATACTATTGCACCTAGAGCGGGACTAAAGGCCCCCATACACGGGTCCGTTTCCCATCGGATTCCAGGACGATCGATTCCGGGCGCGTGCACGCGAAACGATCGTCCCGGAATCGCATGAAGCCCACCTTGTCCGTCCGATCGTTCGGGGGCCCAGAATCGGATCAGACAGAGAACCAACATGTTGGTCCTTCTGATCCGATTCTGCACACATCAGGGGGAGTTGCCATTTGTGGAGTAAGCGATCGGACACGGAATCGTCCAGGAATCCGTGGGACAAGGTGGTATGTAGCGATCGGACAGACTTAATTGGCCGATCGATCAGACCTCCGATTCCCGCTGAGATCACCGGAATCGATCGGATAGGTGATCGATCGGCCATGGAATCCGACTGTGTATGGCTAGCTAAAGGCATACAGCACTCAGATCTTAAATTCTGAGGAGATGGACAGAGGCTGGACACATTCCCAGAATTTTCTTTTAGGGATTCTCTACAAAGACTGCTAACCGCCAAGTAAATGAGCAGTAAGCACAACCCACCGGCGGACACAACATGAGGCATCCATTGGTCGGTTTCGGGCTTTCGCCCAATAGACCTGTCCTAGGGTCATTAACAAAACAACTCACGAGTGCCAGCACAAGTTTGCTGCAGCAGCCCGGGATAGGACAGTGTTAATCTAGCCTTACCTTGGCTGGGTCATGTTAAAACTAAAGATATTATAAAGATTACTTTGGGAAAGCCACATGCAGATCAGCTGACATGAGAGGCAGCCGAGCAGTGGGGCGCAGGCACCAGCACACACCGGTGAAATTTGTAGGCTCAACGTGGTAGATCTGTATCCAGTCCTGGCCAGTGGTAATGCGGTTTAAGTACCAGGGAGCAGTAAGCAGGGTCTGATAGCCGGCAGCCGTAACCGCTGCCATCTCCTCTTGGTAATTCTTTTCCTTCCAGACTTCAACAACTGTATCTGGCTTCAACTGAGAAATGTAAATATACATTTATTACAGCATGCCGTGTTATCTTACACTGTCATTACCTGCAGAAAAAAATAAGTTTAACAAAAGGAAGGAAAGGAAGCTGTAATTTTGGTAAACCTCAAGGAGCTCATCACTACTGTAGCCTGACTCTACTCCACTTGTGGCTGCTGAGGACCAAACCCTGAATAGAACATAGAAAAGAATAGGAAGCCAGTTCTAAGAAGATTGGTATGCAAGGAAGGGTGAGCTTTTTCATTTGAAATGCTTTCGATTTGATAAGCTGAGGTGCAATGCCAGGGCATGCACTTTAACCCCGTTGCTTTTATCAGAACACTGAAAATGTTACGTCACTACATATCATGATTTCTTGGGGCCAACTGAAGCCTCGAGGGAAGCCCTGATCCATTGACAACTGAAAACCTTCCATATGGTTGTTTCCAGTTTACTCATTTTGTATGAACTTTTTATTAATGGATTGGTGGACACCATAGCACAGAATAAATAGCGATGCCAAACTGTTGAAGCATGTTCAGAATATCCTTGTTATAAAACAGCAGATACGGCGATACAGAGCCATGCCTAAATGGAAGAATAGTCCTGTCACATGCAGCTTAAAAATCCTATTCTTGGTTGACCCAATTATGGAGGTGACAGCTTAACTTTTGATCATTTAAAGTTGAAGCAAAAATTTGGTAACAATCTCAAGATCCAGGTAAAAATTTGTTTGATTAGTTTAACCACAAACATGTTGAATCACTTGACAGCTTTGTCTATTGGAAAGTCTCCAGCAGTGAAATAACCTGGGAGTATGTAAGGGCTCATTTACACTGGCCGCCAGGTAAACAACCATTTAAAGTATTCTATAATTAGAGCATTTTCAAGAAAGGGGCCACATCCCAAAATAAGAGAATATGGAAACATTTAGTGAGAGTATAGATTCTCACCACGTAATTTCCCCCTGGAGAACCCAGAGGCAGGGGGACTTTTTAGGCCCACTCTTTAAGAGTAAAAATAGTGGTTTTAAAATTAAAAGCAAATGATGTACATTTTAATTGTAGAATGGCAAAGAACACATAGTAGACATAGCATGATAGAAACAATAATACAGAACAAGTTCCGTAAGTACATAAACAAATATCCTGTATATTTAAAAAATTGAGGGGAGTTGAGAACCAAAAGGTCCCGTCTCCTCTCGTTGGATTCCCCCTGGGAGAGCCCCAGGAGCAAGGGGACTTTAAAGGCCAAAGAGGTTTCAAAGGTAGTCAATTCTCATACAGTAAATCAACAATTTTAATGAACATGTCACATGATTAAAAACAAGACCAGTGTCCCAGATTGATTTAAGATTGCAATGAACATACGATTTCAAAGTAATATTACAGATATTAATATCCTGTATAGCACAATGGTAGGATATCACGTAATCAAATCAACAGTAGCGCAGTAAATCATGCATAGTAGCAGTCGTAATAGTGTCCATCAATACATATAAGATAGTGATACAAAAAGGCTGTGGGAACTACCCCAATGTGCGTTTCGTACTTATGACTTCTTCAGGGGGTACACATCCAAGTTATGCTGGTACATATAGTATTATGCCAATGGAAGAAGGTCAAAAAAGGAAAAACAAAAAAGGAGAATACAATTAAAATGTACATCATTTGCTTTTAATTTTAAAACCACTATTTTTACTCTTAAAGAGTGGGCCTAAAAAGTCCCCCTGCCCCTGGGTTCTCCAGGGGGAACTTACGTGGTGAGAATCTATACTCTCACTAAACGTTTCCATATTCAACCTTTTAAAGTAACGGGTCCGCTGAAAGCGACTCGAGAACCGACAGTGTAAATTAAGCCCGATTCTATCCCCTTCCATTAAAACATAATTTAGCATCACTTTCACTGCTGGCCCAGCACCACTTTTTGCATACTGGTAATCATTGGGGCGAGTGCGATACCCTTCTTTCACCATAACTGGAAAGAACTGGGAATTCTGATGTCGGTCATGTGAATGTGTCATATACACGGGCTGCGTTAATCATCGTGCTTTTTAATTTTTTATGCAGAGTTAATGCAGCCGCGTTTATGGACATGCTAGCCCCAGGCTCCACCATCAGTGGATGCCAGCGTAAGCCTCTGTCACGTTACCGACGACGCAAATGGGCTGAGTTGACATTAACCTGACAGAGGTGCGGACCAGTGGGTACCCAATTTTAGAATAGAAATCTGGAGTATAAGCCGAGGGGTGGGGTGTGGGGAGTTAGAGGAATGCCTAAATATATTTGAGATGCATCAAAGTGTAAAAAGAAAATCCCACCTTATGTAGAAAAACCTCATGCCAGCAGATGCAGAGTGCACCGCATGCTTTAGAAAGAGAACCTACTAAGGCCTTGAACACTCTCTTTGTGCCGACTTATAACACCTCCCATACACGCTTAGATTTTTAATTGGATAAAAAAAAAAAATTGGCTGGGCACCCTTTGTGTGCCAGCATGTCTCCACAGAGAACACATGCTGGAGCTGATCCACATACCTGTCTGCAGCAGCATCTGTTCTCGTTTTGCTAATCCTGAGATTGATGTACTGCACTACCTTCCGGCCAACAGAGGAGACAAGCAGCTGCTGCAGACAGGTATGTGGATCTGCTCCGCCAAGAATACAGAGGATACTATTACTTTGGACTGGTCCCCATTCTCAATTGAGCCATTGACCTAAGAAATTACGGACATGTCCGTAATGGCTTAGAATATTTTGGAATGTGCGCGGCGGTAGATCGGCCGAAAAATCTGGGGTGGAAATTTAAGCGTGTATGGGGGCTTAAGGAATGCATTTAACCAACTTAAAGCTAAAGTTTCATCTGAATCAGAGTGGAATAAGAAATTGGTAAAAACCAGCACGCAGCTCTTATTCTCACATAGGAATATTAAAAACACAACCAACCGTTGAAATTTAGCGGCTCAATTCGGTAGTATCTCTGCCAGTCCTGGCCATAACTAATGTAATCTAGGTACCAAGGAGCTGAGAGGATGGCAGAGTACCCTGCAGCTGTCACACTGTACAATTCTTCGTTATAGTTTTGCCCCTTCCACACTTCCACTATGGTTTCTGGATTAATCTGCAAAGATTGCAATAGGTGAGTGTTTGTGAGCAATACGTAGAAGTCTTAGTTCATACATTAGTTATACTTTACTAAAGCAGAGGTCACAGTAATAGCGACAGGGACTGCAACAGAGAGGAAAAAATTCCTATTTACCCGTTTCAGCAGTGTCCCTCCCTCATTACAACTTTAAGAACACAGAGGATGTCTAAGGTCTGAAGAGGGAGGAAGCAACACTACAGGAGTGTCGTTTCCTTGTCCTCATCATTCTGTCCCTTGCAAATATCAACCAAAAAAAGGACCATAGTAGTGATATACACCTGTCATACAGAGTTTAATAGAATTATCTTTAAAAAAAAGTTTGCTGCATTTAATAAATGTATAATTACTTAAGTTTAATCATTTTTATCAAAGGTAACACTGCTAATGATAAAAATTGCTGAAGTGATTTGCCTTCTTGGCTTTTATGGAGTAAAGAATATTTCTCAACATTGCAATATTATTAGAAAGTTAATATAAAGCACATTGATTTAAATTACATAAAGTGTAATATAAATCAATGTGATTAGACTGACATAATGAAATTATTCATCTTCTGAAGAACACAAAATGGAAGGGTCTTCCTCCTCAGTAATTGACATGAACAATCTCCATTATTGTTACAAACAAAAGTTTTTTGCATTTAATAAATGTATAATTACTTAAGTTTAGGGCTGGACGATATGGCAAGAATTTATATCACAATATATTTCTTAATTTTGGTCGATATAATTCCGATATTGATATGGACAATATTAAAATGCCTGAACTGAATTTGCAAAGTCTAGAATACCTCCAGGCTCCTCCTATTAAAATTATTGTTATGGTGATCTTCATGTGCTGGGAGCATATGAGCAGTGACACAGGGGGAGGCTGATCTTGACAGGTCCCCTGCTCCCTAACCCCCAGGAGTGACCTTCGAGATCAGCCTCTGATGGGTCCCCTATTCTATGGAAATGTGCATAGCTGCAGCATAGCATAGAGGAGGAGTTACTAGATCACTGCGCCCACACATCTCAATGGGGAGGCATGGGATGGCGGCAGAGGGAGGGCTCGCCCAGGGTCTCCCTAGGACTGCCCCTGACTGATCATCATTCAGTAACAAATGATACAATTTGTAAATTTATTTCCGATATTTCGATATACAATTGTATGGCGATATATATTGATATTGAATTATTGTCCAGCCCTACTTAAGTTTAATCATTTTTATCAAAGGTAACACTGCTAATGATAAAAATTGCTGAAGTCATTTGCCTTCTTGGCTTTTATGGAGTAAAGAATATTTCTCAACATCGCAATATTATTAGAAGGTCATTTTGAAGTGTAATATAAATCAATGTGATTGGACTGACATAATGAAATTATTCATCTTCTTTTAAGAGAATGTTCTGACTGCTAAATGGAAGGGTCTTCCTCAGTAATTGACATGAACAATCTCCATTTTGTAGATTCTATGCAGCCTTTTAAAAGCAGAAACATTGCAGCACAAAATCAACAAGAAATGAAAAAGCAAATGTCAGGGAATGTCTCCCATTCGAGTTGGAGGATATGAGCATTTTGTGGATGGTTAGAAAAGCACAGTTGGCTGCAGATTGAAATAGAAATGTCGTTAATAAATGATTATCAACACATTTTCAGAGGTTTTATGCCTGCCATACACCCACAGATGGGTGCCGACAGACATGCTCCGATATGCACCGGAATGCAAACGTGATGAAGTCATCATGCCCCATAATGCACTTAGTGCATTATGGGGCTGCTTCAGTCGGCCGGCACCCTTTGTGTGCCGGCCATTAGCTAATGGCATCGGTTTGCATCGGCCAGAGAATATCGGACATGTCCGTTCTCTGGCAGGCCGAGCTCCATGTAGGCACACGCCGATAAGCGGCCGATTTTTTCGCTGACCGACGGCGCGAGCGCGCACACCCATAGGTCAGGTGAAAAATCCAACGCTTATCGGCATGTGTATGCCAGGCATTAGGGTAACTGGAGGGAGGAAGGCAGTGGGTTTTTTTAAGATTAGGAAAGTAGGCCTGTCAGCAGCCACTAAGTAAGAGGTTTTGTAGTTGCAGGATTTTAGGGCCATTATATAAACATCTAGAGATACACATAGAGATCATAGATAAACCAACCAAAAAAAAACAGATTTATTTAAAAATCGAATTATTCTGTGCTTTCAACAATAAAACATAAGAAAAACAGCATATTAGCTACGCAGCTACGTGGACAGTTGCAGACATATTGATTTTAATGTCCTTTTCATTTTGTAGAACCGCTTACTGATACGAGGCATTGGAAAATAGGTCTACTGCCATTTAAGGCAATATACACTGCTCAAAAAATAAATCCTAGATTGGAATGAATGAAATATTCTAATTAAATACTTTGTTCTTTACATAGTTGAATGTGCTGACAAAAAAAAAAAAAATTAATCAATGGAAATCTAATGTATCAACCCATGGAGATTTGGATTTGGAGTCATACTCAAGTGGAAAAAAAAAACCACTACAGGCACATCCAACTTTGATGTAATGTCCTAAAACAGGTCAGTAGTGTGTGTGACCTCCACGTGCCTGGGCATGCTCCTGATGAAGTAACAGATGGTCTCCTGAGGGATCTCCATTCATTCAGATCTAGGTCTTATCTATGTGTTCCCTTTATTTTTTTGAGCAGTGTACTTTAGACTTGTGGATGGTATTTAATTATGGGCAGTCGATTCCCAGGGTGCAGACAACCACCTAAAACTGTTAAGTGTCTATCAATAAAACATTTACACATAGTAAGGATAAGCAGACTGATCTATCCCTTTTCTAAAACCCTTCATTACTTATGCAGTTTTCTTTGTAGAAAGATAGCGAACAGAAGGAGACAATAAAAGTCCCATAATATTTTAAATGCCACAATGTGAGTTGAATGCCAGAATACAAGGACTAGTATAAATAGGTCAGTGGCAATGTACTTTGGGGTTAAAATAAGCAATGCAGCACCAAAAGTGGGGATAATACAATCAACGTTTCAGTAGACCATCTTACTCAAAGGCAACAGTAATATAATGGGCTTAAATGTTATGTACATGTCTCAACAATATGTCTGCCACTATCCAGGCAGTCACAAAGGTGTCTGCAACTCAAACTATAAAACATCTATGGGCATCTTACATGTGACATAATAAACACTTGTATAAAAAAATGGATGGAAAACAAAGCTGAATATTATATATAATCAACAAAAAAACATAACAAAAATGTCACAGTCATACAGCATCAAGACCACAATTTGGCACCATCAGAGTTCTGCTAACACCCTCCCACAACATCTTCCAGACAACCAATGGGGTGCCTTTACTGGTCCCAAAAGTGTCACGCTGGATAGTGGTGCAATGCGGAGCGTGAGAAAACTCCATCTAAAGCCTCCCATACACCTACAGATCACTCCATACGATTTCCTTTAGATCTACCAAAAACTATGTAGTGTCTGGTCCTCCCTGATAGAATACATAGTGCATTTAGGTTTAGAAAGATCCTCATATTATATGGTTTTGGTAAAATAAAAATTGATTGTACAAAAATTGTATGGAAAGATTGTAAGGTGTATGGGGGGCTTAAATCAGTGGATCCCAAACTGGGGAGTGGGCCCCCCTAGGGGGCGCAAAAGTATTCTGGGGGGGGGGGGGCTCTGCATGGACAGTTACTGCAAACTCTGCAGACCAAATTTTTGTCGATGCAACACAAGTGTTCCCCATGCACTTGTAGCACTACTGCTAGTGTGTCTGCACCAAAGCCACATTGCTGCAGGTGTGAAAGGTCCCTTCAAGAAGTTGCACCTGGCAAAATAAATAATAATGGAACAACTTTAAAAAGATATATAGTGCCACATGAGAAAGAAAAAAATACCCAAAAACTTGTGAGTCACCTCAAATGCAAAATTGTGTAATTAGAAAAAACAAAATGTTAGAAAAACTGTCAAGCATTAAAGTATTCTGAATGCAAGATCTTACCTGGTCATGGTTATCAAATACTTCTTGCCAAACCATGTAGCCCTTACTTAATGAGGAAACTATGCCTAGTATTCTGGGGAAGTAAAGTGCAGATAGGTAATTAGTTTATACAAACTAGAACACTAAATCACATACAACGTGCTGGGTTAGGCTCCAGCTTTCTGAATAGACCGAGTAATGAACAGGTATTAAAAGTTTGTGTAACTGTCTCAGTAGGTACACCAACCAATCTAAGGCAGGATTTGCTTTCACTTTGATTTTCTGTGTGTTTGAATTATGTGATAAGTGCCCCCCATTATGATCTGGCCCTCCACATTATATTATTTATACAAAAAGATCTCTACGGCAAGTGGGCTTTTAGAATAGAAATGGCATTCTGTACCATGCTAAAGGAAACCAGAACTGGAGTTGCTTACAAAAGGCAAGAACACCACAAGCAGACAAAAAAGTGGGGACACACACACATCACTTACTGCTGAACATAGTAAGACTCGAGCTTGCGGTAGTCTGTCCCAAAGCCATGCTGCGTCATGAATTTTGTAATATCAGGATTTGACTTCCTACAAGAATAATATAGCCACAAACAATACATTTGTATTATTATATTAATAGATCTCTAATAAATGTCAAATATAATTTCACATTTGGTAAAATGACCCTTATATCTGTTATCTAAATCTCTGAATAGAGCCAATGGAGGTTGGAAGGGGAGGGGAAGCTGGTGCAGCTGCAAGTCAGGTTTTTATGAGCTCCACCCAAAGGGCATGCTTCCACTTCCATAACCTACCACGATTCCAATCCCAGCAATCTCCTGAGATTAGAATCCTGTGATCCTAAAAGCAGCGACCCACGTTCTAGATTGTGGGCCGCACTATGGCCAACCAGAGATGGGGGATGGGGGATGGGTCCCATCAAATACAAGGCCGCGATTTCTACACCACGATAATAAATTGCAGGAAACAAGGCCAAATGGTGGAGAACACAATCACAGACATAGGCATCTGCTATAGAAGCTTTTATTGTTCAATTGATGTACTGGATTTACTTTAACCCTCTGGGTGGTTTGAGCTTTTCGCGCCATTTTTTATGGCACGAAAAGCTCGTTTTAGTACACTGTACTCCGCTGTGCTTGTCGGCTCTCCGCCCAGCCCTCTACACACCTCCGATGTCAAATAGACGCCGGCGGCGTGTGGAGAGGAGAGCGGCGCCCCCTCCATTAACATCAGCACTCAAACTGTGCCCGAACTGAGTTCGGGCAAACCGCTAGGGAGGTTAATATAATCTGAGATAACTACATTCCGAGATAACTACATAACAAATTCTGGAAAAACTATGAATCAAGTATAAGTATAAGCCTAGGGGGATAAGGCATAGAAATGCACAGCAAATTCGCTTTTGTGGATGTCATTATTCAACAAGCTGATTTGCACTTGAACATGAGATCATAAGGATGGCTGCGGACAACGGTCAACCCCTACTGTGTCGCTAAAAACGCTGTACTCTGCTTTAATTTCCCAACCTCCCCATCAATGACACTGGTGACGTGGGCTGGAAAAAAACAAGATCCAAGATGCCCCTTTGGAGTCGCCGATTAAGCAGAAGGGTCAGTCCCTTATAGAGAGTCGCCACAGCTTTTCAAGGGTATGCTCAGTTTTTACTATAGCGGTTCATTCCATTCAGGTCTATGAACTAGAGTTATAAATGTTTTCTTCTTTTTGAATCTCCAGCAAATTTGGGGATGATAGACTAAACTCACAAAGTCCACACATGAAATGCTGGTTACCATTAGCGGTTATGGTCTTTTGGCTAAAACTGAATTCTAATGTTAGCTGATTTGTATGCCAATCAAGCAGTAAACATTTGCATTAAATATGAAAACAGATTACACTACCCTGTAAGGTTCTTTTACTTCACTTGGTTACCTTGTAATCTACACCCCTCGGTATTGCAAACAGTCTCCAGTAGAGTTTATTGAAAAACATCTTCGGCAGTTAGCTCAGTGGGAGTACATCCTTTACACATTTATTTTACCTACATATGTATACCTATAGGGTAGTAGTTGTTCATTGCAGTATCCTGCCTTTACCCATGGCTCCCGCAAGCCAGATGAATGGCGCAAAACTGCAAAGCCAGTAGAATTGTATTGTAAACATGGGCAGGAAAGAGGCTATTTACCTCCTTGGCGTTATGCCCGAAGCCACTTCGAGCGCAGTTTGATCGTGAATCAAAACTGCGCCAGTGCCAGGATCAGGCACAACCGCCAGTTCTCTGTGTGCCTGCAGCATTTACAGACATACATACAGAGCTGCAAATACACAGCCTTTCCGGCGAGGGGGGGGGGCTGCGCCATAAACCTTTCATGTTAATGGGGAGGCGCCTCTGTGTATAGAGAGCTGGGGGGAGAGCTGGCAATCGCTGCAGAGTACAGTGTACTCTGCCGCAACTGCCGGGGAAACGGCTTTTTGTGCCATAGAAAATGGCAAAAAGCCCATAACAACCAGAGGGTTAAGTCAAGATTGGCTCTAAAAAGGCGATGCTGGTGGTGATGTTTACTAGCACAAAACATATAGGGTTATGTGGACAGATCTGAAAAAAAAATTGATGCAACCCAACAAACAGATTTTTGTGTTGCCTTAAGTCCCCACCATGTCATATGAAGTAGCCCCTCCCCCACATCCCAAGTTACAAATACCCAGAAATCCACACTCACCAACAAGAGAAATCAACCTCATCCCCTCCTAGATGGATATAGTTATCAGGAAACACTTCACTAATTTCTTTAAACAATTTCTTTATAAACACGTAGGTGCCATTGACTATTGGGTTTATGGGTCCAAACGTTCCACTTGGCTTTCCATCTTGATAGCAGGGGGTCAAAAGATCCTTTTGGCCTGAAGAACAAAAACTGAAAATGTAGACTATATAAAGAAAAACATAGAACTTCTCTACAAATTTTACGTATTAAACTTCTTGGTGGCACATTCTACAACATAAAAAATTGGTAGCCAATTTAAAGCATTTTTCGGACTATAAGACACACTCCCTCATGTCTAGCCATCTATATATAAAGTAGGCATAGAAAATAATCCAGCTGAATAAGCAGGGATCGCCCATTCAATATTTTTTGTTAATTCATCCAACCAAGCCAAAATGTCACCAAGAGATTAAACGTAAGACACACATAACAAGCGGGGACCGACAGATGAGCTGTGGAGAGCAACATGATGACGTTCATCACGCTGCTCTCCATAGCTCACAGTATCCGCGGGCACCCTTTGTGTGACGGCCGTGAGTTTGAACGGGGACGCCAGTCCACATTCAAACTAATGGCATCTGCCAGAGATTTACGGACATGTCCGTTCTCTGGCAGACAGAGCTTTGGGGGCAACAGAAATCTGTCACCCCATGCGGGCACCCGCGATCACCAGCCGATTTTGCCTCCAAACGATGGTCGCGTGTGTGGGGACCCTTAGTCACAGTGTAGAGCTGAAACTAAATGCCTATGTCCCATCACTAGTGCCCATTCTCTGAACACTGACCAGCTTATGGAGAGGCATATTTTACAATCTGGCACTAGCAAGTTACCCATGATGGGTGTTTGTCACATAATTGTTTTATTGCAAAGAAGAAATGTAAATATACTCATACTATCAAAATAGCGGAAATGCGCTCAGCTATTACCCCGGTTTTTACATGGGAGGAGTCACATTATATATTCACAGTAACAAACTGAGCTCACAATATGATAGCATAAGTAGTGTATTTCAAAAAACATTCTGCAATGCAATAATAAAATGATGTGACAGACTGATCTCTCCTCCCATATATAAATTGCTGCTCATGAGTAAGTTTGGAACGTCTATAAAAAAAAAAAAAAAAAAACACACATCAGGACTATAAGACGCAGGGACATTTTCTCATTGATTTAAAAGTTAAAAAAAAGTGCGTCTTATAGTCCGAAAAAAAACAAAAACAGTGGATTCAAAAGTAAATCACATTACAGCTGATATCCGATTGGCTGTTATCCATGAAAACGGAGCAGTCATGAAACATACAAGAGAAAAGTAGGCAGAAGAATTGGCATTTAAGGTATAGACATATACATTGAATTATAAAATGTAAAGAAAATGGTACATAGGAGCACATTTTGCTTTCTATACAAACAATACTCACCTTTACCCCATGAGTCAGTATGTCCTGGGGTATCAAACTCTGGTATAACACGAATTCCTCTTAGTCTAGCATACTCAACCACAATTCTCACATCAATAAAAGTATAAATATGTGTAAAGGGATGATAAGCTCCCTAAAAGAATAACAAAAGATATTAATGCAATTTTGGGAACATAGACACAGAATTACTGCTGCTAATTTATTCTATTGCACAATGACAGTATAACCATGCTGGACTGAATGTCCAAGCCTTCATATATTTATGTTTATTGCACACAAATCAGCAACAGGCCCATCAAAAATATTCATATCAATTTCAAAAATCAATATTCATGCAGTGTATGCCACCATATATACACGTGTGCTTAAAATATGTAATTCAGCTTATACTTAAGAAATTGTATCACTACAATATTTTGTTTTTTTAAATGTTTCTACAACCCTTCCCCACATCTCCAGATTGTAATAATTTCATGTTAAGGGGATTTCAATTACGGTAACTCTTAAAATAAAGACATCCCAAAACAAAAGCACATTTGTGTGTTTTTGTACCTCCGCTGCTGCATTTCCAACCCTAGGCTTATACTCTAGGGTTCAAACGGTGTTATACTGTGAGAGTTACACCCCAGAGTTGACCCAAAGCCAGTTGTTGACCTGTGGATGGAGACAGCTAATCAGAGAATCAATTAACCTCATGGGCGTTACGTCCAAAGCCAACACGGGAGTAGTTTTGGCGGACGGCACCATAGACCTCTACGTTAATGTGGCGGGGGGGGCAGGTCACTTTCTCCTGCACACCACCGGTGTCAAAATGACACTAGAGATTTGTAGTGAGCCAGGGAGCTCCATCTGCAGCAGTAACTACCATGCAGGAAGCTCATGGGGTACATGGCAGACAACATCACCTGGTACTCATCTGAGTAACTCACTAAAAAAAAGCTCTGCGCACCCCTGTTTATATTACAATTTTAACCCTCTGGGCGTTACAGGCTTTTTGCGCCATTTTTTATGGTACGAAAAGCCATTTCCTCCGCAATCGCGACAGAGTACACTGTACTCCGCCGTGATTGCCGACTCTCTGCCTAGCCCTCTACACACCGCCGGTGTCAAATAGACGTGGGGAGAGGAGAGGGGGAGGAGAGCGGCGCCCCCTCCATTAACATGGAGGTCTATGGCGCCGCCCCCTGTCGGCGTCACAGATGACGCTGAAGACACGGGGCCGGAAAGGCTCAGTGTGTCTGCAGCTTTTCTACAGAGCCGCAGGCACACAGAGAGGCGCCGTTTGTGCCCGATCCCGGCACGGGCGCAGTTTGATTCACCATCAAACTGTGCCCGAACTGGCTTCGGGCATAGCGCCCAGGAGGTTAAGAGAGGGAGGTTCTTTCTTATGTAAATAAAGAAGAGTTTAACACTTTCTATTAAAGCTAACCTTTCTCAGGGTGCCCATACACCTTTAGATTTCTCTGGCAGATATCCTTAAGTTTTCCTTTTGTTTTACCAAAACCATGTAATATGAGGGACATTTAAACCATCAAGTCTACCTGTGTTCAATCGCAGAAGACCCTATACTACATAGTTGTCGATAGATATAAAGGATATCTGACAGAGAGATCTAAAAGGTGTATGGCCAGCTTAACATATTTCTACCTTCTACTGACACAACTAATAATACATAACAAATGTATGTGAATTAGTAGTAGAGAGAGCAAGACTTGATTAGGAATTTAATCTCAAAGGATCTGGAGCACACCAGATTGTGAAACACCTTCAATGTATAGAACAGATTTCCTGTAAAAAAATCCTCCTCACACAGACAAACACTGGTTAACCTCCAGTGCGTTCTTTCTGTGTTCTCTTGGGGTAAGGTTCTCAGCTGATGTTATATTGTGGTGAGTTTTACAATAAAAATCACCTGTCCACCAAATTCCCCAGGCATGTCTGCGCATCGGCATACCCGACGATGCTTCCGTGCCCAGCCTGATGGGGTCAGATATGATGCTGGAGGGGCAGGCCACTGACCTCCATACAAAGTAATGGAGAAGGTGTCGCTTTTCCTGAGCATACCTCCGGCATCACCTGTGATGCTGAAGTCGTGTTCAGGACCCAGAGGGCATGAAAAATAAAGCGCACCACATGCATAAAGTCCAGAGGGTTAAGGGAAGAGACATGTAATTCAGTATAAAATCACTAACCTTGTTACTTAGTTCAGGGAACGCTTCGCTCTGATAAGGAAAAGACTGATCATCAACTATATGCCAGTGAAGGACATTCATTTTGTTAAATGCCATTGCATCCTGGAACAGAAGAATTACAGAAAAATTATCTAAAATAAGGAAATAAATGATTATAGTTTTTTCAAAAATAACCTCCACAGCATCCTGTGTGTTCCTGTTCTAAACTAGTTTTGCATGGTTAAGGTTACATACAGCAGGGCAGAGGATTCAACACTTTCATTTACTAGGATTCTTAGAAAAAATATATAAAATGTTGCCTCATCTTCATTTAAATCGAATATAAAAAATATTTTTTGTGATAACACTATGAATACGATGCTTCATTCCTGAGACGTGACGAGCAAGAATCAAGCAACTTATTCATTACATGCAACTTTTTTTTCTTGACAGATTGTCAGTATAATGGAGCCTTTGACAACGAGGCACATCGACTTCATAAACATGAGTTTAGGAGCCCTTTAAACTATTCAGAAAAACAACTCACCAAAGTTCTTAGGATGACCTTTAATGGCAGGAAATGCCTGGATGTGTCCAGCAGGATTCCTCTGTGGGCAAATCTTGGCAAGTCAATAATCTCAGTTTTATTGACGAGGAACTAGAGGGAAAAGACAGGTAAATACATTGCTCAGCTTTTGTTTTTTTTGCTATCACCTAATGTGAGCAAAAAATATAGGTATGTTCATGTATATGTATTCAGATATACACATTACAGAGCTCTGCACTGTGACCAGCAGGGTGGGAGTTAAAGGAAGTGGAGAAGCTTCCCTGCCTCTAGGTCTTGACTGGCACAGCTTCTGTATGTGAGCTGGAAAATGTGTGCCCGGCTTATATACACAGCAGAGAATAAATCCACCCACTGGTGCTACAGCTTTTTCACCTCCCCAGCAAAGCTAAGAGGAGTGGAGAGTAGATTGTGTGTGGGAAGTTATATCAACAGTGCAGCTACCTATAGCTGCTCCAGGAAAGCTCAAAGTGTCTATGTATTTCCTACATGTTGCTCATGAACTACATAAACTAGCTACTAGCTGTACTGCTAGCAGTTCCCACATTATTATTGAATTCCTCTGATCCAGAACAGAGGGTAAGTATATAACAGCCGACCTGACAAAGAGGGTGAAAAGCAAAGATTTGGGATTGCTATGTGAAGTGTTGACAAAGATTGGAATAAACAGTTGGGATTATTCAATACTTACTGCTCCAGTGCCATCTTGATAAACTAACTGGCTGAATGTCTCAAGACCTTCAAAAGCAAAAGAAATAATTTTTTTAAACATCAGAAAATGATGTTTTCCTTATATGTGAATTCCACTTATACAGTTTATTCGAAAAAAAATCAGGCAATATGCAAAGATGAGGCTTTTCACAACTGTGACACAATACTGCTGCAACTTTGATGAATCAACCTAAACTGAAATGGCACATTTAGTGGATAAAAGAGGAAGGTTAAGCTGCCAATATTTTCCCTTCTTTTGGCTCTTCCTTTCTTGTCTTAAAAGTTTTATTTAAAACGTAGTTAGCAAATTAATTTTGATTACAAACCTTAGACCCAGTGACATCATCAAAGCTGGTGGGAGAGGCCAGTAGGATGTTGTTCAAAGCTTCATAAAAAGAGTAAACGGAGATAACACCCAGTAGTGGTGTTGAGTCTATGCGAGTGGAAGGGCTGAAATACGTTGAATTAAAGAGGCTCAGGGAAGAAAAACTGGGGTGAAGGGGGCTAAATGAGGTTTTTCCATTAGCCATGAAAAGGACACTGACCTGCCGCAGCTTAGCAGAGTAAGCAATTTCTGTACAGAAGTGAACCTTGTGTAAGGGTAAAGGTATGGCTGGGGTGCAGATTAAAGGAGTGATGAGTCATAATAAAAAGTGTTGCTGTTCACATGAGGTAATATGTTACTTATCAACTTACCTGCCAAGATTAGAAGATGGACCACTATGCCAATCTGCAACAACTAGGTAAAAAACTAGGTCTGACCACCATGATGCTTGTGTTCCTCTCACAGCATCATTAACATAAAGCATGTCCTGGGTAGTGGGGTTAAATGGAACAGCATCAGTGTATGGGGATGTGTTTCTTCAGCTACTGCCCATCATCTGTGTGTAGCTCTGCACATACTGACTTCTACATTCTCTGCATTGATCCTAGGGATATCATGATTGCAGGGTGGTTGCCGCATCCCTACCTATAGCAATGTTGCGGTGGTCTTAGTGGAATGAATAAGAACATAGGTTGATTGTTACCAAGGGCACTCACCACAAAGATCTTCAATCAGCGATGTGACTATGTTGAACGATTTTATTTAGGGGGGCGTTTGTAAGTACTTCGTAAAGGAATGGTATGTTAACACATGCTCCCTCCGTAGTGATGGGGATATGAGGACTGGGATTATCACCATTTTGTTATCTGCTATATTCATTATGTCTCTGTACTTCTATATTTATATCTTTACCTTTAGAGATTTGTATTCATACTATCATATGTGGGATTGGTGTTACTCCTACTGATGAGGCCAAGACGTGCCAAGGACCAATTGACACCCCCAAACAAGGAGGGAACACCCTTTGATGTGGTCTAATACCTACTTACTAACAATTACCCCTTTGGGGGATGGTTGATATATTGATATTGTTTTGACATGGTCATGCAGTAAACGTTACGTGTGGTGGTAACGTACATGTGTTATATTAGGACACTATTTTATTGAATTGTAATAAAGTATAACTTTTTAAACTCAGCCGTTGGAGTTCATTCCCTTTTTAGACTGCTCTATATAGCATAACATGAAAGTATCTTACCACTATGATTCATTAATGAACTGGAGATAGTGAAACCCTTAATTGAAGTCCCAATATTTAAGTCTAGAACTGGAAATTCTGTATGAAAATGCAAAAAAACTTACCCCTTAGAGCACCCCAGACCTGAGTTGCTTTAAGAATAGCTTCATTCTCATTGACGATCAGTGTATCTAAAAAAATAAGACCGGAAAAAAAAAAAATGATCACACAAAATCCCAAAAAGGATTTGGTATTTTCTCTCATGTCTATTTATCATGCATTTCTAAGATTTTGTAACATTCCGTTTTTCCACCATTGTGTTGAATATTTTAAATTTGCTGCCGTGCACCAGACAGAACACAAGTCAACTGTACAAAAGTTGTATTAAACTAACAGTACTGTCCATTCTACAGACACTGGTTAACCTCCCTAGCGTCCTGTCTGTGGTAAAACCGGTGCAGCACAGGTAATTGCGGCAGTGCACACAGTACACCGATTGAAATTCTCACATTCCCCCCACAGCTGCACATGTTGCTGGCGTCATCAAGGACGCCAGCGATGTGGGCTGGAAGACCGGCACCCCTCTATTGGAGCTCTATGGTGAGGCCCCACCCCTCCCGCATTACCATGACGTGATCAGGGCAGTTTCGAAACCCCAGAAATGCTGCGGCCGGAGAGAACATCGCCATATGTGGCATTAATGGGAGCCCAGCTCGTACAGTTTTTGTTTTTCAACGTTCATCCTAAACGCTAGGGAGGTTAATTAACCGCCCTAGCGGTCAGGACGTCATCATCTCGTCCAGCGCTGCTGCTGCTTCTGTCGCACTGGATGAGATGCTGCCGCCCAGTACACATCGGGGCATACTTACAGTTCTGCGCTGTCCCGGTGTCCCCGATGTGACATGCAGGCAGCCAGCTCCGGGGGGCATGCAGGCAGCCAGTCACATCGGGGGGCAGCGGGAGATTTGAAAAGTAAATTGCATGAAAGCAGTTTTCTATGTAGAAAACTGCTTTCAATGAGCATCTATGTACTAAACATCACCCAAATAAAGTTACTTGTGCCCCGGATGTGCCCATTTGCAGTAACCCTCTCTTCCCTGGTGTGGGAACATCACACCAGGTTAGAGAGGGTTAACTGCAAATGGGCACATCTGGGGCACCAGAGACTTTATTTGGGCGATGTTTAGTACATAGCAGCATAGCTTTGTGCCCTGATTTTTGTGTTTTTTCATTAATTACATTTTTTTATTTTACATAATTGGTTGTTTTAAACATTATTATATTCACAATATCTATTAGACCCTTGTATTGACATATGCTGGGATGTTACATGCCTACAACATAAAGAAAAATTTACCATTGAAGCCTATGGTGCACTTTTGGTACAGAAATCTGGACCTCAGCAGTGCGCTAGGGAGGTTAAAAGAAGAGACATACTGGGAAAAAATAGACTTATTGTATAAAAATTAAGTACAAGCCAAACTTTTCATAACTCAAAATAAAAAAATTTAAATTTGTCTTTTGTTAGAGATGAAAATCAAGAAATGTAATGGGTGGGCTTTGAGTTAATAACAACGCCCCTGAGCATGATAGCATCACCAAAATTGCTGGAAATGTAGAGAGGGTTGTAGGAACATAAAAAAAAAGTATTGTTCTAGCACATAAAGTTTTTGCTTAGGTTAAAGTCAAGTCGAATCTGAACTTAATTTATACAAAAACTACAGAAGCTAGATCATATTAGTTTAAAAAAAAATTCTGCAACTCTTCCCTACGTTTCCAGCAAATTTGGTGATGAAATCATCATGATAATTTTCAGGGGCTTTGCAACCAACTCAAAGTCTGGTAGTTAAAAACTTCTCTGCCACAATGATGACATTCCGAAACAAGAGCAAATTTGTATTGTGTTTCTGTGCCTTAGCTGCTGCTTGTACCCCTAGGCTAATAGTCAAGTCCTTCAGGTTTTCCAGGTTTTATTTTGTAAAATTAGGGAGCTTGGCTCTGTGAAGGCAAGGATAATCACTTAAAAATATATTCATTAGGGTAAATTTAAACACTCATGTGCAAAGTCGTTTTCTGGTCTTTTCAGCTAAAATGGAAGTCAATTAGGTTGTTTAACCTCCCTAGCGGTCATGATGAGCCCAGCTCGTCCAATGTTTGTGTGAAGAACAATGAAAGTTGCATATCCCCGGAAAGCTACAGCGATGCTCTTTCCAGCTGCATTTCCAGCATCACCGATTGCGTCGGTGACATGGAAGGGGGTGGGGGGTAGACCTTCATGTTAATGGAGGGGCGTCAGCTTTCCAGCCCTCACAGCGGGCATGATTAATGATGCCGGCTGTGTGGACAGGGGCGAGGGGAATTGGAGGCAGTGTAGTTTGTACACTACCGCAATTGCCCGTTAAAAACAGCGTGGTACAGGTGGAGCACTAGGGAGTTTAAAAAACAGTACGTTTTGTTCGTTTTTTTGAACGCCTTCTGTCATGTTCAGAGTATCGTTAAACTACCCCATTGACTTAAATGGTGAAGCGCTGAAAGCCACTACAGCCAAAAAAACAAACTGGGAGTGGCTATCCCACCTTTCGAGGCACTCTGCAGGGTCAGGTGACCTTTGTAACCCCCCCCC